>OY728152.1:2015815566-2016415566 GCA_963277665.1 Viscum album | reverse complement strand
TCCCACAAAAACTCAGTTCCTGGCTTCAGAAATATCATTAGAATTATTATAAATTCATACTAGTGAAAACAGAAGTCATTACATTCTCCCCACCTTAAGGATTTTCATCTTTGAAAAGAAAAATAATGAAAAATAGAAAGAAATTAAGCTCTCTAGTGGGACTCCAATTTTAGTGAGATCACCAAGGGTTCCTGTGATACTTAAAATAACACACTAAGGGGAACCATCAAGTCCAAACCACACTCACATCCAGCTCTAACTAGGTAAAAATTAGGAGACAAACGGGAACATGTCACCTCATCTATAATAGGTGGAAGACATCAAGCACCACAACCCATCTGAAATCATAGGGTTTAGCGATACACCACCTCGTTAACCTGACACAGATACCAATGTAACCTCACAATTTACATCCAACCCTAGATGAACTGCACTATGAAATCCTCAAGTGTCTTGGGTACAAGTTTTCCTCTAAGCATGTGAGGGCACCCACGAACAAAACAAGGTTTCCCAAGTGTAAACATTGGGTCTTATCGGGCCCTTCAACTATGAACCTCCAACTGTAACACAACTCACCAAAACAGAAGCACTACCACAACCACTAGTGGAATCCTAGCTTAGTATGGATAGAAAACAACTAGTCCACATTAAGAAAACATCATAGGGTATAACTCTGACACTATAAAACAATTATATATAAGTATCTCCCTCCACCAGTGCTTCCAAACATAATTGTCAAGTAGAAAATCTCTAGTGTTAATGTCAGGACCTACTCTGATACTCCAGTGCACAACCTCACTTCGAACAGAAACTTTTAATGAACTTTAACACCACACCTCAACACTATTTTCTTTGGGCAGAATTGACTCACCCATATGGTTTTAATCGCATTACAAAAATGTGTCTCGGTGGGGAAAGTGTCCCTCTTCTTCATGAGTCCAAAGCTATGTCAACAACATGCACATGAGGTTCTACCAATGCCCCATGTCACCCTAGTTAAACCTCAAGAAAGAATCAGAAAGAAAAGTGTATCTCACAATAGTATCTAACAATTTCTAATATAGAAAGTATAAAGGACACAAAGCGTACCTATATTCATCTTTGAAGCCTTCGGGTCAAAGGCCTATATGGACTGCAGTTGTCCTCATCCCTGTCCTCTAACTCCCTGAGCCTGGAATGGACTACCTAGGGGTGTTGATAAAAAATGGAAAATGCTAAAGTACTTCTTATCCATAGTTAACATATTAATTTTTATGTTAGGATAGAAAGATCTAAATGAAAGAAGGTTCATTGAGATATGGAAATTCCATGAATCCATATCTCAGTGAATCTTCACCTTTTCTCAAGACTAGATAATTGAATTAGTCTGAGTATAATATGAGAGTATTTAGTCATCAGTCCAAATAGACTAAGGACCCTATGTCATCAATTGCTTGCCTAACTCTGGTTTTTTGTTCTCCCTGTACTATTTTACACTACACTTTCATTACTCCATTCACTGTCACTGTTTTATTTTATATTTTTTTGTTATTTTTGTTTTTTTAGTTTGTTTGGTCTTCACACCTTAGTCTTTCTCCATAGTTCGACCCTTATTACCACAGAAAGAGTTTAAGTAGGTAATATAAATTTTAAATTTTCACGAGTCCAATGACTTCATGGCCAAATTTTGGTGCTATTTTAATGGAATTCATGTGCAACCAAGTCAAAAAAAAAAACACAAAAAAAATTAAATATAAAAAAACTAAAGAAATAAAGGATAAAATCTAAAAAAGTTCAAAAACACAAAAAAAATCCAAAAAATGTAAAAAAAAACTCAAAAACATTCACCCAAACTGAATGCACACTAAGGCATGTAAGATGAAACTTGAAACTCCAATTTCAAAAATCAACTAGCCTTGTTATATTCTAAGAAAACAAAGAATGTCAGAAATGGAAAACATGGAAAATGTATCTGAAAATAAAATTGTAAGTGCTCCACAACCCATTGTTCTTTCCCCTAAGATACCAAGGCATAGATATTTCTAAATTACAATAGTGTTAAGAAATACTTATTGTATCAGGTTGTGTAATATTTCTAGGAATTATGAAATTTAACAGTCTCATATCTCTCAAATTCCTTCATTCAATGGCCTCCCTACAGAGGATTAACTTGATTTTTTAAAAACATTTATGGGTCTTTCCATCAATTTCCTATGATAGATCTTTGTGAGTAGGAGTTATGGATGATATTATCTCCATTTTTTCTTAAGGTGAGGTCTATGACATGTTTCCAAAACCTTTATGATGAAATTTTTGAAACCTAAGATGAGGCTTTCACTATCTCTGTGTCCAAATTATACCCCACGATCTCCACCATTGAGGTTAGGCATAAGATCACCAACATTGTCCAGGATGAGGAATAATTATTTCATGAGTCATGGGATAGGTTTAGAGGTATTCTTAGGAAAATCCCCAACCACTGGTTAGCTTCTTATATACCCATGGACACTTTTTACAATGCCCTGACCCCTTACAACTTGAACATAGTTGACAAATATTATTGAGGTGACTACTATGAATCCACTACTGATGATATTAAACAATTTATTGAAAATCTTGCTCAAAATTCCCCACAAAAGTGCTAAATAAAGAGAGTTATATATAGGTCTGAAACTATCCCCTAGGATGTTGTTGTTGATGATAGGGTTCTGAGGAAGTAGTGTTGTCACTGTGGGATGTTTGGTCACACTCGAAGATGATTCCCAAACATTGACCTCCCCATTAAAAATATGTAGAACAATAAATTCATATATTTTAGAGCTAATAACCAAGAGGAAATTTATCCATTCTCAAATCAGCATAATGATGGATAAAAAATCATCCAAACCTATTTTTTTAAGAACCGGGTGTGATGAAACAACCAACTGGCCCAAATTCCCAACCACTTCCAAAACTATTTTTCCAAAATCAATATTGGATCAAATCATATTGCTCTCAAGGGATGTTAAGTGGGATTTTGTATAAGGTGTTGGTTAGTTCACTGATAAAGGATAATGATACTAAGATTCACAATTAAGAACATAAAATGGGTAAAATGGTTGAATGTCTAGGCGGTAGGGACAAGGGAAAGCTTCCCAACACTATAATTCCTAATCCAAGAGAGAATGTCATGTATTTCCCAACTATATCTATCCTTTAAACCTAATAATGAGTGAAGGAACATCCTTGAGAGTTAAAAAATAATGAAAAAACTATTTCTGATAATGAAAACCTAGAAAATTATCAATATCGAACTCTAGACATCTTGGTCCAAAATTAACAGAATGTGCAACCCATGCATTTAAAAGATAAAGAATGAAAGAAAAAATAAGTGGGGTTTGATTAAGGAAGAAAATAAGAAATTTAGGTTTGAGGATAGGGTGAAAAATCAACCTGTTATAAAATATTATCCCCCTCCCATTCCCTTCCCTTAATGTTTGAAAATGAGAGATGAACCTAATTACCTAAGATTATTGAAAATAATTCAAACATTCAACACCAACATGCCATTCTTATAGGCCTTTTAAAAAATACCATCATATGAAAAATTGACCAAAATGTTTCTGGAAAACAAAATTATTAGAATAAATTGGATATCATCAACCTTAATAAGGAATGTAGTGTGGTTTTATTGAGTATGTTGCCTCCAAAATTGAATGACCTTGGAAGATTTTTTATTCAATGCCAAATTGGTGGAAGTGGGAAATTGAATAGGCTGTGTGATTTAGGAGAAACTATTAATATTATTCCTTACTCCTTGTTTAAGAAGATGGGCCTCATAGATATGAAACTAACTTTGTTTCTCATCAACATGCTGATAGTTTACTCACTCATCCCTATGGATGGGTGGATGAACTATTAGTTAGTGTAGGAAAACTCACACTACCCACAGATTTCTTAATCCATAATATGAAATGTGATTAAAAGGTAAAAATTATATTTGGAATACCCTTACATGCAATTAGATGAGCTATCATTAACGTGTACAAAGTGAAACATACCATCTGATATGTGGATGATGTGGATGAAATTATGGTTTTTGAAAAACCAAAGCTTGAGGCTGGTTGTGATCTGATTGATGTTTCTAAGAATAAATGTTTCAAAATTGAGGTCAAAGATGAGTATGGTTCCTACCCATTAGAGGTCAAAAAAATAACGACTACTAAACCCATTGAAAATGTCTATTAGGCTACTACCCTATCCCCTCATCCATCTGTTGATGAGGAAATACATTCCCTAGAACCCATTATTGAGCGTGAGTCACAATTTTTTCCTAAACTGTCTCAAACTATTTATTAAAGATTCCATTTTAATGAATATTTTTTGAAAGTTCATGAATATGGAGAAAGTTGTGGGTTAAAACCTATTAAAAACATGATGATTTCAACTTTAAACAAATTTATTTCCTTGAAAATTGCTTTCCTACTTTATTTGTTTTTGTGTGGGATTACTTCCAACCAAAACATGAAATATTTATATCATTTGATTATTCTATGGACTTTGTGAAGTACCTTTTTTATGCTGAGTACGATTCCTTCTTTTGGTAGTACTCCAAGTTTTCAGATCTTCAATGTGTGTTAGGAAATTTTTCAGGAAATGATGAGGATTTTGCTGCTAAATTTCCTTCTATTTCTAGGCCTTTTAACTCCTCTTTATGTGTGGCTGGTTGGGGAAGAATTCTTGATAAACTAGTTTCTTTTCCTGGGATTTATTTGATCTTTTTAAGAGTTGATTGAGTGTTTTTTTGAGGCTAATCCAAGCTGGATATTATGTTACCAATTGGCGTGTTGGAAGAGTTTTTCATAATTTTTCTTTATAATAAAGATTAAAATGTCACGGGGGATCTTTCTATTAATTCTTTATACAATAGTGAAGCCCAGACCATCAATAATTCATACCCATTAAATGATCATGGTTATAAATTTTTAGGGGAATAAATCATGGATGGGGACATTAAACCTACATCTTTATGGGAGGAAACCCATGATTTTGTTTTCTTTTCAGATTTATATTTTAGTTTTTGTAATTTTTCCTTGCTCGATTATGTGTCTCCTAGGATTGGTGAACCATTTTTTATAATATTTCATTAACTCATTCTTTCTCTTATTTGATGGTTATTTGTTTTGTAGTACTTATTACTATTTTTCATGAGGTTTAGGTGATCTGGTGGTTTGGTGGTCTCTTTTAGATGTGATATTATTGTTTTTCTATTGGAAGACTCATTTAAAACACCCATTCTAGAATAAATTCTATAGTTTAATAACATTTTATAACACTTCCCTCAACTCAAACACTTGTCAATATCAATTCTAAAATTTAATTCGATATACTCATGTAAATTTGTTCATTTTGTAGGAACATCAATTTTTCAACCAGATGACTATTTCATTACTACAAGGGAGGTTACAATATTGTTTTTCAACATTTCAACGAGCCTCTAAATATTTATGGATTAACTATTTTACTCCATTCTAACTATTTTTTAGTGCCACTAATAGTTTCATTTAATTTATTATGTAGTTGTATGTAAATTTCTGAATCACCTTTGAAAATCATTCATTAACCCATATGATGCATGTAACCTCTTGGAAAACAATTTTCTATGCTTGAATGTTTGGTGGTGGTTTGAGGTTTATTTTCTTTTTTATGATTTATATTTACTTTTTTATTTTATTTTTGTTTTTTGGAAATCAATTTTTGAATTTAACTAAAAAAACTTCCTTAATACTCTACCACTAAATTTCCAATTTGTTTTATGGAAAATGTATTACACCTTGTTCCTCAGCATTGGGAATAATGCTATGAATTAAGTGTGGGGTATAGGGGTCTAAAATTACTTTCAAACTATCCTTCATAGATAATATATAAAAAACCCCTTCATTTTTTTTGAGTTTCTTCTTGATGAAACTGTAAATTATTCTATTTTTGAAAATAAAACAAATAAAAAACCAAAAAAATAAAAAAAAATAAGAAAACAATAAAAAACAAACAAAAATAAAGATGAATAAATAAAACAAACAATCAAAAAAATTCCATTATTTCCTTCCTAAGAAAGAAAATTCCATGATTCCATTAAAAATTTTCACCAGTTCCAAAAATGTTATAATTATGTCATTGAAGAGTGATTTCACCCACTATTCTCATGAAAGTTCAGTCGAGGATCTTGTAAAGGGAGTGTGATAGGAGATATCTTTGTGGAATTTTGATTTTTTTTTGAGAAGACATGAAATTTAAGCTCAAAACTATGTGAATTTCCTTTTTGAATAATCACCTCATTGATCCTACTCAAATGATAATTATTCAAGTACTTTGTAACTAGAGTAAAATCAAAAAATGGGATCCCATGGTGAGTATCTAAGACAAAGTCACAGTGTGTGTTTCTGTTAACAAATATAATACATTTTAAATTTTACTAAGTGTTAGACATAGTGATTTGCATAAGAAATATGGCTAGAAAAAATTAAAATAAAGTGACTTGTAAAAAAATAACTCATTTAGGTGTGGTGAATTTTGAAACCAAGTGAATAAGGGAACAATTTAATAAATTAAAAGTCATTTGAGTTGAATCAATTAAGTGATAAAAATTTAGACCTTTGATTTTTGGAACCCCTAGGAGAGTGATAAGCTCAAATTTATTGTGTTAACTTATAATTTCCACCTCTTTCTAACATGTTTTACCCTTATAACTGGAACTCGATTTTGAAATGGAAGTGAGTTAGTGAGTAATACTCACATAGGTGGCATGAAGATCTCAAGTAATGGAGGATTTTTTTGTTTTCTTTAGTTTAAACATGTGTATTTAAACTAGGTAGGATATTAATTTTTTGTTTTTAGGTGTCTTTGTTAGTAAATAAAAAAAATTGAATTTCTAAGGAGTTAAATATATTGTGTTTTGGGGATTTTTTTGTGAAATTTATTTCATTCACTTTTCCACATATTTTGTTATATTTTAGTTGTATTTTTATTATTTAAATAATGTATTTTGTTTCAAAAATTTTAGTTGTTGTTTTTTTGTACGAGACTGTTAAAAAATTTATTTTTTGTTAAAATTATGTATTTTTTTTAATTTTATCATTTTGAATAATTGTAAATTAATTAATTATTTATTTTTAAACAATTATTTTTTATTATTTTATTTTAATTTTAATTTTTATTTTCCATTCTTAATTTTTTAATTATTTCATTTTTTCTATGATTTGTTTTACTTTCTTCTGTTTTATTTATTTATAAATTAATTTTTCAATTAAATTATTTAATTATTTTAATTTGTTAATAAATAAATCTCATTTTAGTTTAGTATTTTAAATAATTATGTTTTATTTTTTTATTATTTGATTTTATTATTTCTTATTAATTAATTAATTAGTGAATTAATTTAAACAAATTTACTTTAGGTTTTTTATTTATTAAAAAATTTATCTTTTATGATTTTATTTTGCATTGATGTTTTAAATTAATTGTTAATAAATTAAAATATTTATCAATTTCTTTGTTGAATAAATTGTAAGTGATATAATTTATAGATTTCATTATGTTTTTTTAATTTAAAATGTAAATTGTAATCTGATTTTATTATTTTATTTTACTTTTATAATTTTAGTTATTTGGTTTTTATTAGTTAAATTAATTTATTTTTCAGTTACTATAAACCATCTCCACCTGAAAACATATACCGCCAACCTCCTATCAAATTTAAAATCATATCAATTCAACCACCCTTGGACCCAGCCCACCATTGGACCCAACGGTGGCACCCATATCCATAGTAAGCCTCTGTCATCACTTCTACTCAACACCCACCGCCCCTACACTCACCGTTGGAAAATCCAAAAGTGAATCCTCACCCCTTATTTACCCACCATTGAAACCAATGGTGAGTAGCACTCAATAACTCACCATCAATCCCAACCCAATGCCAGAACCCACTTGTCATTACTCACACCCCTTCAAATCATCGTTTCCCCTCACCCAATGGTGACTCCTAAGAGTCACCACCAACTACCACCATTCTTTACACCTTTCTCCAACACCCTCTACTCCATCTTCAACACTCAAAGCTACCCCTACCACCACCTCCAATCACCTACAACACTTTCAAAACTCTAACAACCTCAAAAAAACAAACTAGATAAAAAATGAAGGAATCACATCTGGACACACTTGAACCCTAAAAAATTAGCAACCCATGTTAAAATAACCCATTTTAATTACATGAAAGACCACTAAAAATTTTCAAACCAGATCCGAGATTCTCTGAAGAACCCTCAGACCCCCTGGATCCACTATCCACCATCAACCCTCTGTTATCACAAATGAATCCACTAGACAACTCCTGATGTTGTTGATGTCATCCACCAACCTAATGCCGAGCATTGCCTTACCGATGAAGACCTTTGTTGTCGACTTCAATATGAAGGCTTCCAATCCCAATCGTAGAAACTACATCTCGATCTGAGCACCACCAAACCTATGTCACTCCTATTCACTATAGAACTCTAAAGCGCATTCACACTTGAGCCACCTGCCTCCCTTTTGTTGAGTTGCACCCCACACCATACCCCTCTTCCCAAATCATGAACCCCCATATTATATTTTACTTACATAATTTATAATAATAAATGACAATAATAATATACATAATAATAAATGAAATAATTATAATTATAATATCAACATATTTTTTTCATTGTAATAATTATTAAATTAATATTTACATTTATTTTTTGTCAATATAACAATAGTTACTATTTGATTTTTATAATTGTACTCATTTATATAATAATAAGTATATATTTATTTATTTGTTTATTTTGAAAATAATAATAACTTTATTTATATTTTATGTATATATTTATGTATATGTTTTCATATATTTATTTACTACTAAAATTAATTAGTAAAAATTTAATTTTTTTCATGTATATTTATTTATCTTAATTATTTTCTTTAGTTTGTGTTTTTATTGTGCCTATGGTTGACGGTACTAGCCCACAAGTTGTTTAGGGAGATTCACTTGAGTTAGCTGAGGTTCAAGAAGTACAATGACCAACCCGCCACATGGGGAACATAAAAAGTAGGTATGTGTGATGACTGTTAGCACATAGGTGAGGATCGCAAGGTTGAGAAGATAAAGAAGGGCCACCCATAGTATTCAAGAGATATCCAAAAACATCATTAATTTGAGAGAAGAAGTAGGGAAATCCATTTAACATCTCCCACTCACCCATTTGAGATTTATCCCATCCCTCAACTCCATAATATGATCATTCCGCTCACCAATTTGTGATCATTTTCCACTCCTACCATCTATACATCTCTCAGATCATCCCTTAACCATTATTTCACTAGGAGACATAGAATAGAGTAGGGATCCAAGATAGAAACACGATCTGAACCTGAGTAGGAGGAGTGGAGAAACCTCAATAGAGATAATTCTTTACTACATTCTTCTCGTTTTTCACATTTTTGTTTCCCTCCGCATGTTTAATCAATAAGAATAGGGGTGTTGGGATGAGATTAAATAGATATATTTTTATCCACTATATTTTTATTAGTTTAATTATTTAGTGGATTTCTATGATCGGTGTTATTTTTCACTTAATTATGAGCATATTTTTTCACTGACTAAGCATCGAAATGGTAGGGAAGTAATTTATTTCAACTTGGATCATTCCCCAAAGTAATTATTTTTAGAAAAGGTCAAGAACCAATTGTACCGAGAAAAAAGATTGGGCCTACATTGTGTAGTGATGTTTTGTAATAGGGTTGTGGTTCAAACCAGATCTATTCTATGATTCCTATCGCCAATAGGTAGAGTTCCAGACCATCTATAGCGAGATATAAGTTCTTAGTAGCCTCTACTCTTATATCTACTATTTTTGACAGAGGTTCATCAAATAATTTCATATATATACCTATTTTGGAGACCCTTGGGATCATGTTTCAATTTGTTTGAGGGTGTTTTGAATATTGATACTTCGTTGGGGATTATAATGGAGAGTGTATACCAGTGCAGGGAGTGACCCCTTTTGGTTGGTGGGTATCACTTCATATGGAATATTTTTTTCATCACGATGATTTGTTTTGATGTCATACTTTGTATGGACTGACTAGTTTATAATCAAGAATTCATTGATTTCTATCACCCGAAGGTGATGTTCACTTCACAAGAGGGTAGAGAGTTTATTCATAATGGTTAATGGGATGTATAAGTGAGTCGGGCTAGACTAGAGCATCATCGGCAAGGCTGGTTGTTAGTTCATATTGGTAGTTTATGTATGGGTGATCAGGGATCATGTTAAGAAAAATTTTCTGTAGTGATTGATAATTTTAGGGATGTGTTCCTGAACAAATTTTATAGTTTACCTCTTAATAGATAGGTGGGGTTATCCATTGAGTTAGTTTCCAAAGCTGTATCAGAATCCATGACTTCTTATAGGATGGCTACGACGTAGTTTCATAAGCTCAAGTGGCAGCTAGAGGATTTGGAGGCAAAGGGGTTTATACAACCTAGTACTTCCCCATGGGGTTCAATGGTATTTTTTGAAAATAAGGTGGATAGTAACCATAGGCTATGTGTGGATTTCCAAAAAATGAACCAATTTGTGGTTGAGAACTAGTGTCCCTTTCCATGGATATATGACCTGTTTGATCATCTTAGAGGATCTAATTTGTTCTAAAAAATTATTTGAGGTCAATTTATCACTAGGTATGTGTTTTAACTATAGACATACATCATACTACATATTTTATTAGGTATATTCTATAAGAGTATCTAGTTAGTTCCTTTGGACTCACAAACATGTTGGAAGTTTCAATTGAATTTATGAATTGAGTTTTCCATCCTTATCTAGATTCTTTTGTGGTGGGTTTTATAGATGATATATTTGGGTGTTTCACAATATACATGACCATTCAAAAAATATTGAGATCATTAGGGATACACGAATAGAGAATTAGTTATATTATAAGCTCATAAAGTTCCACTTCTGGATGGATGAGATTCACATACTATGGAATATTATCATAGATATAGAAGTATTAGTTGAACTAGAGAAAGAAATAAATGTAGTTTCCCAATGGAATCCCAAGAACATATTTTGAAAATGAAGTTTTTAGGGTTAGTTATACATTACATGCATTTCATAGAGTAATTTTCACTCTTAGTAGTGTAATTCATGGGATTGACTAAGAAGGTTATGAATTTTGAATGGAGAGATACATATGAGATAGCTTTTATAGAGATGAAAGGGAGTTTGACTTCAACACCAGTCCTAATTCTTCCAGAGTAGGACATAAGCTACATTGTGTAGTATGACACAACAAGTATCGGGCTAGGAGTAGTTTTGATATATGGGGTAGATTTTTTGAATATGGGTCTTGGTAGTTGTGGCCATATTAGAGGAATTACCCGACACATGATCTAGAGTGGGTTGTAGTCATTAATTTTTTGTATTGTTGGAGACATTATTTATTGGGAGAGAATTTTGTAGTGTACCGAAACCATTAAAGCCTCACGTATATATTTTCACAATGTGACCTAAATCTGGGGTATCTATGGTGTGTTGGATACCGATAGTATTTTTAATTTGATCTTATCTATAAAACTTGAAAATGTAATGAAGTGGCCGATCCACTGAGCATGAGGACTCAAATATAGTAATTTCAATAGGAAAATAGTGAGTGGAAGCATATGGCTCTATTTTTCAAGATACACTTCGAGGTGTTGGATGGTTAGAGGAAACCATTTTTTTTATTTTTTTGTGACCTATACTCTTTTGGATAGAGTAAGAATGAGACATCTATAAGATTTTTAGGTCTCAATCCTACGAGAGAGTGTGGCAGGTGAGGAACCACCTCTAGGTTTGATCATAGGTAAGGATGAAATTCTACATGTCCATGGCCATGTATGAGTTCTAGTGGATACATGAGGATCTTATGTGGGAGTTTCATGGGTTATTCTGTATAGTTCACCATGAATTTACCATGATGTATTGTGACTTATTCCATCAATATCGGTGGTCAAGTAAGAAAATAGAGTTAGTTGTTTTTGTCACAAGGTGTTACACCTATTAGCTTGTGAAGTAAGAACATCATCAACCAACTAGACTTCTATAATAGTTACTTATTATCGAGTGGAAATGGGTTGATGTCATGAGGGATTTTGTGATCAGTTTTTCAAGGTCTCCTTGGAGTAGTGATGTAGTTTGGGATATTGTTGAAAGGATCACAAAGGTTAAATATTTCTTTCTAATCAAGGAGACATTAAGTTTGTATTAATTATCTTAGGAGGTTGTATATCTTTGAGATAATAAAACTTCATGGGGTCCCTCATACAATCATTTTAGATTGGGACACCCAGTGTATGTGTTGTTTTGGGAAAAGTTTTCAAAGGTCCTTCAGTACACAGGTGCTTCTAAGCATACCATACCACCCTCAGACTGATGAAAAGTCATAGAATATGATTCATGTGCTTGAAGACATGCTATGAGTAATATTTCTAGATTTCAGGGGCTCTTGGGAGAGGTATATAAATTTGGTTGAGTTTTCTTATAATAACAGTTGTTGGGTGACTATACATATAACACCTTATGATGCTTTGTATGGTAGGCTATTTTGATAACCCATGTTCTAGATAGAGGCATCACTACTAAAAATCGGGGCTTTAATAGTTCTAGTTATGGGGTTTTATCATCACATAGAAAGAACTGATATTGTGAGCAATGTTAAAAGGTTGGGTTTTCAACAGTGTTGAACAATGCTAATAAAGATACCCTTTGATAGTGTTTTTAGCGCATTTAAAGGGTTCCTTTAACACCACATTTTTAGCACTATTAAAAGTTGGATTTTATCTTCTCAAAAGAAGGTTCTATTAAAAAATACAGAAAAAAAATAATTTTTCACACACCCCCAACACCCCCATTTCTTAGCATTTAGATCCCCCTTTATCAGTGCTTACAACCCCCTTTCTAAGCGCTTTCCACTACCCATTAGACATCACACACCCCACCCCCTTCCCCAGTGCTAAAAGCCCACCCCAAATTTCTGTGTGTTCATGTATTTGATCCCTGGACATCTCTTATATGACTAAATCTCTTTACCACTATTCCATACATGTTTTTTTATCTTTAACAACTTTTATATTTATTTGTATATATTTTAAAATTTGTGGTATATACACACACAATTACATTTATTTAAATATATTATATATCAATATTCATTCATATATATTATAATATAAATATATATAAGAATATAAATGTACACATATATATACATGCTTATTAGAAAACACACATATGCATATATAAAAATTATGTATATATAATATTGAATTTCTATATGGTAAAAAAATTGATAATTTTTTACTTTAATTAAAATTAATAATAAATATTTATTTTATTTATTTAAAAATTCATTTTTACAAAAATATATAGATATATGTATTTATAAAAGTGGTTTATTATAAGTTAATATAACAAAATGTGGATATATTTATTTAAAAATAAAACTACATTGTGAAAAATTATAAAATTTCAATACCATATTATAAATATGAATGTAATACTTAGGATAAAATTCAGTCCCCATTGATAATATGGAAAAATTCTCCCTTAAACATGACTGAAATTCCATCGAATGTTAAAAAAATTGGGGTACCCCGACAAAAAAAAACACTATTTTAGAGGCATTATATCAGGGCCCCCCTTGGGTAACATGATGTAGAGATCATTGAAGTTTTCAATTTTATATGTGTTAAAGCCCAGACAAATACCCAGATCAAAAGTTATGTTCGTTTGAAGTTCGATTTACATTTTCAACTTATTTTTGATATTTTATTAATGATTTTTTATTTTAAATTTTTATTAAATGACTATTAATATATTATAATTAGAAAAGTATTAATTAAAAATATTTTTTTAATTATTGTATACTCTATTTTCACTAAATAACTTATATATTAAGTGTAAATGTTTATTTATCCTTATCTAGAACATATTTAAAAAATACATATTATATTTATATAAATATGAATATATTTATATATTTATGTATTTATATGTTTTTAATGATTTTTTTTGAAATATACCCTTTACCAGTGATACTAAAAAAGGGATAAAAGAGGGATGTCTTTATCAAGGCTTATAAAAAGCACTGATAAAGCCCCCCTATCATCACTTTTTTTCAAATGCTGATAAATGCCACCCTTTAGAAGTGTTTTTTACTAATCCTGATAAAGGGAGGGTCTTCATGAGCACTTTTTAACAAGCATTGATAAATGGGACCTTTATGAGTGCTTTTATAAAAGCACTGATAAAGGGTGGCCTTTATCGTCATTTTCTAGCTCTATTAAAGACCCCCTTTAACAATGCTAAAAAACTGGTAAAGACCCACCCCTCCATTTTCAGCACTTTTTCAAGTTCTCATAAAAGGGTATTTAAAAGGGATTTTAGGTAGGATTGTTAAATTACTAGCATTGGATAAACATGATTTTGTAGTAGTATAGGTGAGATATCCTTACTATGATCGTGCCCCATACAAGAGTCTTTTGAATAAGTCAAGATGATTAGAAGTTGGATAGATACTACACCATCTCTATAGAAATATTACACCAATATTTATAGATGAACTCTAGATTTTGAGGTTGGGGATCTGGTCTGTTTACGTATATCATATAGGCTGGGAAAAAACATGATTAAGAAATAGGGTAAGCTTTCATTATGATATGTTGGTCCATTCGAGATTTTGGATATAGACAGATCAGTAGTCTGTTAGTTACAGTTACCTCAGAGGTACTATTCCATGCATGGCGTCTTCCATGCATCTCACCTATTATGTTATCAATCATACTTTTCTAACATTCCGTAGTAGAAGCAGGTGGAGTTACCTATTGATTCATCCTTTGAGGAGAATCCTATTCAAATTATTGACTGGAGCATGAAGGTTCTATGAGGTCGGTCAGTTTATCTTGTACGCGTGCTAAGGCAGCATAACTATTTATTAGAAGATACTTGGGAGTAAGAGGTTGAAATTTGTTCTTAGTGTTCGGAGTTATTCTCAAATGAATCATGACCACCCTTGAGAGGGAAATTCAGGAGTGAATTTATTTAAGGGGGGAAGATTGTAAGATCTCGGATTTTCCTACCAGGTATGAAACTTTTAAATTTTGGTTTAAATTATTTTTATGGCCTAATGAGAATACCCATTGAGTTTATTCCAGTATCGATGGTGTCAATGTCTTGTTTGGAGCCAGGAACCTAGATTTTTGGAAAATAAGGTTGGTCGCATGGATAATAAAAACCGTATGGGATATGACACATAGTTTCTACTAATTGTGTGAGGCCTAAGAAGAGGGAAAGCAGAGACCACACTATTTTTAAAACCTTGCTGATGGAGTTTAATTCCCATGTGATGGCCTCTCATGTTTTTTATAATGCGATGAGATATGTTTTACGTACTTCTAGTAAAACTATGTATACTAACAGTGTGATTTTCTCCTCCTTACAGTGAAGGGCACACAGTTGGTGCATGGTTTGTCCAACTGTGAGGCGAAACTATGGGCCCCTATATTTTGAGAAAAAATGATCAATTTTCCCTTTAAATATATAAATAACCTAAAACCTATTCTTTTCTCTTATATTAGTCAATATGGAGGTGTGTGAACTCCCCTAGAAGCCAAATCTTAGGCTTTTCTCACGTTTAACCTTCTAAACTCATAATTGAACGTTGTTAGTATCGTTAGATTTGTACTGTTGATTAATCCATTCCTTTTGTAAAATTATTAATTTAACTTCAGATCTATAAATTTATTTTCGTTCAAGCTAATATGATATCTTTCTAGGTTCTTCATCTGTTCATCATTTTTCTCACCATCTGAGTCAATTTAGGTGCTGATACTGGATGAACACTCTATTATGGACCTACAGTAAGTGGATTATAATTTTATCAAGTGGTTTGATAATTTATATAGCTATTTTTCATTATTACTTCCATTTTAAATTCCATCAAGGCCCCTATAATTAATTTAATAACAAAATTGAATGTAATGGCACCTGTTTGGGATTCCCACTAGTTCCTTAAAACATGTTGGAGGTATATTCCCCAACCAAGGTCACCCATGGGGTGAAAATTTTAGATTTCCCCTTTGTTATACCTCCCATGGGGTGAAATTTTTTCTTTCTAAGTTATAGGAAACCCATTTATATATGAATTAAAATGAATTGAATAATTAGGATATGGTTTACCTCCATTTTCATGTTATTACTGATGTGAATTGTTGAACTATTTAAATGATAATTTTTATATGAGTGTGTAAAATCATGGAAGGTAATTGAATGTGAAATAATATATGAGTGGGTAAAATCTTAGAATGAAATTGAATTTGAATTTTTATATGATTAGATAAACTCATGGAATTGGAATGCTTATGTATTGATAAATTGAATGAATGATGAATGATTCCATTAGATTCCTTGGATGTTATTCCTTCAATCTTGATAGTAGTAATGGACACCTTTGATGATATTACTAATTGGGTATTGATTTCATGGGATGCCTTGGGACTTGCTACCCATTAGATCTAGCATGTTTGGTCTCATAGTGGACATGGTATGTTGACATAATCCTTTTACACCAATTCAAGTCTAACTGAGATTCTATTGAGATGCTCTTGGGACTCGATGTGGATGACATAGTTCAGTATACCTTGCATTTGACTTTGTTGGGTGTGAAACTTTTGATTATATGGTTTGGACATGGTAAATGTGACATGCTAGGTTATATGGTGTGGTCATAGTTGTTTTGGCATTACATTTTATATGGTGTGTCCATGTTTGATATGAGATATTATGTATACGACATGGTAATGGTGTTTACTTCATTTTTCTATAACTTTTCATTTTTATTGTATCACAACACCTATTTTTTAGGGAGCCTTGTTGGGATTGACATTATCAATAAAGTTATTAATTTTTCCATTGGAAGTTTACTTCTATTACAGTCATATCATCAATATACCATTCACTCTACTTTAGATTATACTGCACAACCAGGATTTGTTATAGTCACTTTGGGTAGTGACCTACTGCGATTGCATCTCACAACCTATTCGAGCCGCCATTGGGTACCTAGAAAAATTATATGGATGCATTTAGGGATTGGGGAAAGCACCCATATTTCAATGCTTGAATTTATTCCATGTTTAGGAGAAAGGGAGAACAAGACTGAGCTAAGGCTCATGATGTGATATGTAGATAGTACTTTTTGATCTTTTTGGTATTTTGATACATGTATTATACTAATTCCTATATACCTATTTTGTATTTTTTATAGACACATGATATGATATATAATTTTATATATGAGATTACTTCTGACATTATATATATATATATATATTCCTCTTCAGATATTATTATGCATCTACTATTGAAAGTTACTGGTCTAGAGGTCGCAGGGTCTATTACTACTATTTATCCACTGTTATATTGATTCATCTATTGATATGTATGATTTATACCTCTATGTAACACTTTGGTAAGATGGAATAGTATCCCCAAAGACACACCATAGTCCCTCACTACTAGTCAGCAGCCTCTAACATTTGGGGAGATGTGCTTGAGGCCATGTGGCCAATCAAGATTGGGGCACCGTTTAGTGGCATCTGAGTTTGGTACATTTAAACTTGGCCTTGTCAGTACTATCCTTTATGGATGGGGTTGAATATATTAACTTCAATAGATGGTTGTTACCCCTCTTCTTTTACATAAAATCACGGAGGCACGACTTGGGTACACTAACTATGTGACCCTACATACTGATATATCCACTGCACATGCTTCTAATGGATTTTATAAAGGTGGGGAAGATGTTGTTATTTTTAGAGGATGCATGATGGTACTATTGGATTTGTAGTAGGAGGTTATATTAGATTTTTATACATCTATTTTAGTGGTAAATCCAGGTGTAGTGAAGATGTACTAGGACCTCAAATGTCAGTGTTTGTAGTAAGTGATGAAGAAGGTAGTTGCAGAGTTTGTATCACAACGTATCACCTATCAAATAGTAATGGTTGGTAATTGGGTTCCAACATGTTTTTTCTCAACCCATTAAGGTTACAAAGTGGAATTATGATGGGATATCCATGGAAATATTTATAGGGTTACCATGTATGTCCAGGGGATACGATTCAATCTGGGTGATCATAAACTGACTCACCGAGTTAGCCCACTTCATAGCTATTTGAGAGTAGAGTTCAGTATACATCTTGGAATGCCTCTACATGCATGAGATAGTTCAGATTCATGCAGTTACCTCAATGATCATTTATAACCATGATGATCACTTCACATATCATTTGTGGAAGGTATTTTAGGAGGCCTTTGGGAATCAGCTACATTTGAGCACGGCGTTTCATCTCTAGATAGACAACTAGACTGAACATACCATTTAGGTCCTAGATAACGTTCTTTAGTATTGTA
The DNA here is from genome assembly GCA_963277665.1 of Viscum album. Classification (NCBI taxonomy): domain Eukaryota; kingdom Viridiplantae; phylum Streptophyta; class Magnoliopsida; order Santalales; family Viscaceae; genus Viscum; species Viscum album. The sequence goes on along the minus strand of OY728152.1, from coordinate 2,016,397,066 downwards.
TAGTAAACTTTGGATATAGTTAGAGGGTCACCTAGCATAGGTGTAGTTTTCATACAACATCTGCTACCATTACACCATCATTATGGAATTGTTCAAGGCCTTTTATAGGTGACCCTTCAGGTGACCACTAAGCTTAAAAGACCTAGGAGAGTCAGAAATTATGGGATCAGAGTTGGCGTGATCCAAGATAGATAAGGTTTAAATAATCTAGGAGTATATGATGACTTTACATAACAATCATAATTCCTATGAAAAAATGATGAAGGCCTTTGGAGTTCGAGGAGGCTGAAAATGTGTTCATGAGGGTCTCACATTGATGTGGAGTGAAGATATTTGGTCGGGTTGGAAAGATATATCCAATATTCATTATCCCTTTCTAGATAATATGTTGAGTTGGTGAGGTGGTGTAGTTCATATACCTACTAAGATAGCTAGACTAGGATCTTGATGTCTTCCATGTGTCAGAGCTAGGGAGGTATGTCCATGACCTGGCACACATTATTGACTGGGGATAGTTAGACATCAAGGATGGAGCTACCTTCATTGAGTACCTAGTAGAAATTTAGGATCGGTAGGATAGGATCCTCTGTGGGTGTGCGATTACTTTTGTGTGTGTTCAGTTGAAAAATGATAATCTTCAGAAGAGTACCTAGGAGTGGTAGTCTCAGATGTAAGCTTAGTACCCAAATCTATTTGTGTATACTTTTGTTTCTGGATTTACAACACCTAAAACACCAAGGTTGGGAAACTTTAATGCCTCTTATTTTTTCATTTATTTCTTTATAATATCGTATAGACTATTTTTAGATCCATTCACTAAGATGGTGTGAGATTATGAGTCCCAGTGTGTCGATAAATAATTTCTGAAATATATGAATATTCTAAATATCACATGTGTGGTGTTTTCCTGAAGAGGGTGGAATAACTCTTAAATAGAGTATTTGATCATAAATATGAAGCTAAAGTTTATTTTTTAGTGTGTGTTTTACCATCGGCATGAAATAAAACTTTTCAGCATCAAACATTTGGTTAATGTTAGATTTATCTGAATTTGGAGGATTTATTGATTGATTATGTTATATCTCTATGTTTTTCTTCTAATGACAATGAACTGAGGCAACATGAAAATCAGATGATTTCCATTCCTGATATTTATGTTTTTTTCATTTATTCCATTATACTACATTCATCTAGAGAAATTCTTTTATCCCAAAGTTTCAGTGAATATCTAGGAATCATTCATTGTGCATCCGTTTCTTAGCACAAGAGACTGAGGCCACAGATCCGGGTTTGGATTGATGATGATATCAAGATATGATGATGGATGATCGACTAGTGATAGATTTATGGATACTCATTATTCATATGTTCAGTGTGAAATGATTGTGCGGGTAGATGGATAGTTTATAAAAAGATCAATTCATGATATCCAGTGAGTAGGAGACAATGATGCTCATTTAGACCAGTTCCATGATCTTTGGGCGAGATCATGGGTGGAACCATATGTGAAGGTTGTGTGGGAATACATAGAGTAATATTTAGGGATTCTATAAAATCCTATGTTACATGTAATATGATTCTTAATTACATGTTGTGTGGGAACACTCTGTGCAACCCTAGGGTTTCCATGGGAATAAAAATATCACATGGTTTGTGATAGCTATCACACTCCATGTGACCATTTCCTAGTATCTCTACATGTTCCAATGGAGGTACATGAAAATTGATAGAATTACATAGTCTTATACATGCGATGTACTCAATCATGGACATGGTCAACCGGACACGGACATGGCTAGGAGTATACTCACTTGAGTGTGCAGTGTACTTGGACACGAACAAGGTCACGGGCTGTGGTACATGAGTTGGACATGGTACTGAAGGTACATGCTTTATATTACCAGTACACACCATTTAATATTTAAAATATGGCTTGGATCCTTTTCCCTATTCATCTTAGAGATGTTTTGTTAGGGTTTGTTCCCTTTATTATTTCACAAAGGTTTAGTATGGATTTGCATCTGATGCATAGGATAGTGATCCCTTATAAGGAATGTTATTCATAGATATATTTTTGGGAATCCCTCCAAGAGTCTTGGATTGAGAACTATATCATCATCATTTCCCTGGTGGGTTCTTAGTATCATCATGAGCAACACTACGTGGGCATCAATCCCCAACTTAGCAGGTTAATTCGGATTGGTTTCCTAGTACACCCCATGGCTTTGGGTGTGATCCACATTTATGTATCGATATCTTAAGACCTCCAGTGTGTATTCATTATGGTAGGTCCAGATGATAATAAAATCTCATATGGACTATATTAGTGCTATACGACTCATGGAGTGTGTTCTCTAGGTCGAGTGCTATGTGGAACCTTCGAGTAGGAATCCTATGAAAGAAATATGGTTATGATATTACATGAGATTGTGTGTCTACTTTGAGTATATCTTGATGTTTTTTTATATATTCCATTTAAATATACCTGTGATGACATGACTATTATTCATGATGTCATATGCTTAGTGATCTGGGGTGTCTTACTAGGTATTATTATTCTCACCCCTGTATGGGATCTTCTCCAACGTGTCATGTCTTATGAATATGACTACCATTTTTATGGAGTCCTAGAGGGACTAGAACTATGAAAATCCTAGTGAGTTGGATAGAACGAGGTGTGTTCCTAATGTTACAATGTCATAATTTCTCACCCACACAATTTTTTTGAATTTTTTTCAATTTTATTATGGTTGGATTGTATTTGGTCCATTTTTTTCAATACTTCTGGTCATACTATGATTGTAGGATTTTAGATGTATTCATGAATGTTTATCATTTGTTTTACATTTTAGCATTGTATGATCTTGTAGATGTTTGTGTGTGTATAGGTCCATTAGGATATGGCCTCCCAGGTGTGTGATATGCCTACTCAGTGCTGGTCACCAACCCTTAGCCTATTAGAGGCGAGCATAGGGTAGTCAATGCATGGGCCCTGTTGGGATGAGTTGTGATAACGTATTTATTATTTCATAATTAAATTGGATATTAAACTTCATGGACCAAACTTTTTTTGTCACCACAAATGATGACTGTATATAGTCATCCCACACATACCCATGTCACAAAAAAATTCAATTACTTCACTTTCCTGGTTAATAAGATAATAATAATCAACATATCCCAAAATATCATTGATAACATGGGCTATACCTTCTTTTCACACTATTATACTTGAGTTTTACTCATATACTATCTACTCATAACACTAAACCATTCACAGTTCCATTATCCACCATAGAGGTAACATTTATCATTCTCCTCACTGCAATAGTTCATTTCATGAACCATTTTCCTCATGTAAACTATTGTAGGATACAAAAGTTCAATTAACAAGACATAATGTTCAAAATAATAACATAAAATCCACTCATTATTTTACTTAAATCAACATTATATAAAACTATAATTCACCAGTTCCATGCATAATTAGTATACCCAATCCCTTTATGTACTTCTTCTCATTCAATTTCCAACTCATCCTCACTCAGACTCAACAATGTCCACTCTCACATTTCCTATTCATATAACTTGAATTTCTACAATGAATCACACATCATCCTACCTGGGATCAAATGCTTAAATCACTAACCACATATCCAACATGTTAATATCATTAAATTATAATCACCCTCAACCCCTCTTCAATATTGGGATTTTGACATATGTTATGACTATCACATGACTATTGATTGATCTGGGTGTTATTTTGAAAATATCAACCATTTAACAATTCTCTTGATACACATATAGAATCAAAGGTTTAAACATTATTCTTATAATACCCTAAAATTATCACATCAATACCAATTACAAAATCACTCAAATTACTCTTCATTGAAAAATTTTATATGTATAACCATCATCATATGATGTAATTAGTAACACCTCACTTGAATAATTCAATACACTTAAAGTACATAAGCATTCTTCCCACCACTGGTGAACTCACATTCTTTGTATAACCCCTGTCTTAGGTTACCATCAGATGTCACATCTCAATAATATCAAGCAAAACATCATTTTACCAATTATAACATTTGGATCACCCTTGTCCTGAGCCCAATCTCAAGGTATTAGAGTCACCCACCTAACCTGTCATTAACCTCTCACATATGTCATAACTCTCTAGTAAAACTTATATTTTATCATCTCAAACATCACATGGAAACTCATATACCAAACACCAACTCTAGGGCCTCTTAAATCATATATTTATCATGCATCACTTATCACATCATAATCCTACTCACAATTCCAATTCTCATCAGGAATTCATATACAGGACCACCCCCTTGAGAATCACAATCTTATATAGGTACAACATATAAATAACCTAAATATACAAATATGACTAACCTTGAAATAATAAATTGATACCAGGTTCAATTAAGTTAAATTCCACCATATGCTATGTAAAAACTAGGGTCCCTCCACCTTATGGGCAGTAGGGATTTGTAACATTTCTATTGACAAACATACTTCTATGCAATCCACATTACATATCATTAAAAAATAAATATACCATGGTCCATCCGAGTAGAATATCACCATGAAGTTATATTTGAAAAAATTGTGTGATTTGTTGTTGACACCTTAAACATCATTAATAAAAGTAGTACACATAAGAAAGAATACATTATATCAGTCCTACATGCCAGGATTGATGCATGACATGACCCTTTATACTATGGGATATGAGAAAAAATAAAAATAAAAAACTAAATTTTATAATTGATGTGTGTATAATGAGGTGAGATCATATAAATGTAACATCAAATTCTATGAACAATAATCCTATTCCCTAGGTACACTAGAGTTCTTATAGGGAGAGGAGTTAATGAAAATCAAGTTATAAGTATATGAAAATATCTGAAACATTCCTAAATCAGATATCTAAAAAATACCAAAATAGTAATATAAGAAAAGGAATGATTTGATACCACTTTGTAACATCCCCACCCCCATTATCTATGAACAGTAACCAGACCATGCTGCTACATAACCTCAGGTGTCCCTCCCTATAAGCCATACACTTCCAAATTGCAACGAGGATTTACAGTGTGAACATGGGGAGACTATACCCATTAATCAGAGTAACAAAAATAATGAAAAATAAATCGAACAACATACATAATAATAAAAATCCATCAAATATTGAAAAACATACTTTTTGAAACGTTTTATAGCATTGGAATGTATTTATACAAGAAATAGATTTACTAGTCACCCATATGGTAGATCACTTATATACAAGATAAAAGAACAAAATGAAATAAATTGAAGATATATATAATCCTCTAACCTCACCTAATCCATGTCTCGTTTCTTATCTATGCTACCCTAATAGGTAAAGTTAATTTGGGACTCTTCCCTACCAGAACTTAAAAAATGTGAATCTTTATTGGGTATCCAAGTGAAATGGATTCCTGAGTAGTGTATGAGTATATAACTCAGTACGACACCACCAAAGTGGTCTCATACATAATAAGTAAATTTAGGTATATGTTTTTGTGATATAATCATATGAATAAATAAATTTTGGAATATAAATAATTGTAACTATTGATCCTCAGAGTTTAACGTGACACCTGAGATCAACAATACTTGGTTTAGCTAGTACCAGATGTCTTTGAGAACATTGCGTGACTATATGAACCTAAAATCATATGAGTTCCAAATACATAGTAGCCACAAATACTATCATCATGACTCTAGGGATGAAACCCTTGATATCCCTAATAGCGTGATCTAATCTCCAAATCCTTGGTAATCTCAAACAGTAACCTCATGAATTTGAGGATAAATCCCATGGTATCCCAAACTCTATAGTGGGTCACATCCCCTACCCTTGATCCCAAGGAGTATATCCCAGGTGATCAAAGATATGTGTCAATATCTATTAATATGCACAACCTATATCCTACAACCACATACAAGGCATCTCGTAGCCATAAATATACAATAATGGGCACACCAGAACTAATAATCTGTGTCTAGAATCCCCTAACCATAGATAATGGGCACACCAGATCCATAGAAACACATCCATGGTCCCCCGACTGTATAATAATACTGGTAACCCCAGATCCATTGAACTATATCCATATTCCCCCCACTATATATAAACAATGGGAACTTTATATCAATGAAACTATGTCAATGGTCCCCCAACCATATATATATCATGGTAACACCATACCATGGAACTATGATCCTATTCCCCCAATATATTTAAACAATGAGCACAGCAGAGCCAAGGAACTATGAAAACGGTTCCCCAATCATATATAAATTGTTACACATTTAACCAATTACATTAATTAAGAGTACAATATATAACTAATATCTCCGATCTTAAGATATGTATGAATCATGATAAAAAAAATAAATTAATAATTAATCGACACTTTCCCATGAGTATTCGCCCATAACTTAGGGGAAATACATTCCATAGTATCAACCTAAACATAATGTGTCCACTTCAGCATCCCAAATCTCACCCAGTGTGATCCTTGGGTATACGGTGACACCTAAAGCTAGACCTAACTAGTCTATCACAAATACCAACCTAGAGAAGATAATAAGGGTATCCATAAAGATCCATTATGTTCATTTATTCAATGATCATTCAATCTATCCCGAAGTCTCTAAGGAATATCACAATCCCATAAGTCCAATTGGGGTTAAGTATCTCAATTCAAAACTCATCCCTACTCAAGGGATCTATGGGTACCTACTAATTCCACTACATTAACTTGGTTATTTATTGATCACTTATCAAGGGGTTCAAATATCATAAGGTACATGATTATGATTATATTCCTAGACATCGACAGATGGGATGTATAGCCTATGATCAAGGGCCCTTCAAGATCCTTGACACCTTACTCATATCATTATAATACATTTCATTTTTAATTAAAAAAATTCATTTAAAATTTACTAAAATAATTAATTTAATTAAATAAGTCCAAATTAAATCATTAAAAGACCACATATCACATGTTATATTAAATAATTATAAAATACTAAATAAACCAAATATAAATTCACAGGGACCACCAAACTATTAATATTTTTCTTTATTATTTGTTTCCACAGCTCATCCGCTCTACCCAATCTCTCTAAGCCTTACCCCCTTCCAAATAGCCACTAATCACCCACATGAGTCCCTATATGGCATCAAGAATTATAAAAACAATTAATTATAATTATTTATAATTAATTAAACTAATTAAATTAAATAGAAATAATAATTAAAATCATGATCGATGATATTGACTCACTAGAACTATGACCAACCCCCCATGAAAGGTCTGCAATGCCTCCCCAATATCAACGAAGGAAAAATCCCAAACACATGAAACCTGATTACAAATAGTATTAATTTAATTGTTTTAAAACACTTGAAAAATTCATAGTTCTCATAAATTATTTGAAATTTCCTCCAATGGTGTGTAGATATCATCATAGGATGTGGATGATACAAACTGATCAGAATCCATAACATTCTTTGGGAATTTCACTATGCTTTGGTGAAATCATCATCAAAAACCAAAATAAAATCTCCCAAAATCAGAGGGATAAGAAGGATGGATTAAGAAAATTATAAAAATTAAGAATCTTACCCTAGATCTACATGAAATTACAATTGGAGTCACCCTGAATCAATAGAAACCAAATGAAAAGCAGTGGGGGATAATTCAACTAAAAGATCCTCCTCGAGTCACCCTGAATACTAAATCATGTGGGGACCCAACACCAAAAATACCAAATATGCCCACTAGAAAACCCCCAACCGACCACATTGACATGTCACTAGGTCTCACCATTTATCTGACTGCTCACTAGTTGACTGGTGGACCAAGAAAATGTGACAGGACACTTCCCATATGAATGTCTAATTAGTGTACTTTGCTACTAAAATTTAGTATTCTCAACCACCAATCTCTTCACTGGTTCTTCTAGAAAATCTGTTTCAACTACCAAGCTTTAACCCTTTCCCAAAAGCATCCCATAGGATTTATAAACCCTCAAAACCTCATTATGAGCCTTGTTTCACAAAAAAACCATCTTAATATAAAAAATTCTAATTAATCTTGATTTTATTTACCCATTTGAATGTGTATAAATATACATGACACTCATCTAGTATCATAGCTCTCCATTCCATTGGCATGGAACTAGTCCCTTGAGACTTAGCCTCACATCTTGAACACATTAAAATCCCAACTAGACCCTCCAAGGAGTCTTTAATGTCCATATGAACCAAAAATAACTTTGATACTACATGAAATGTTCTCACAAGGCTTCACACACCACCCATTTCATCACAAAAATAGGTTCTCATGGGACTTCCAACACAACACATATCAATACTACATCAAGGAATGTAATAAATGTAGCTTCCCCGACCCTAGTATCCCAAAACCAGTGGTAACTTTATTACAATGGAACAAAATACATGTGAACATATGATGATGTATCTAATAGTTTAGTAGTCTTAGAAAACTAGGCAAATTTATGAATATCAAATTACATTTGAAAAAACAAAGTACAACTTCATATTTATTTTTAGAATATTATTATTACCTAAAGAATATCTATGCATATAAATGATTGTACACTTCTTGGAACCATGGGAAAAGGGAAAAAAGAAAAAGGGTGATCTTAGAAGCTCAGTAAGGGAATTCATACAACAAAATCTATCAATGAATAAAGAAGGCATGAATAATATGATAGAAATAAATTATTATTTAGTATTTACATATAAATAATAACATGTGCATATACTTTATCCATGAATATGACAACTATTCAAATATCCACATGAACATGAATAAATGTTTCCATAATAATGGAATGCATAATGTTGGATATCATAAATGTACTATAGAGGCCCTGTTCTAAGACATATTATATAGATGGTCATGTTATATTCCAAATACCCAACCTATTTTATCCCATGATACCAACCGATGAATCTAGGATCTATTTATTTCTAGACCCCACCGACTACTTTGTAAGTCTATTTCACTCATCTTATGAATGAACAATATAACTTAATCAACATGACTTAATAAAAAATAACTATCATAATTGGAAGAACTAGAATATATAATTTCATAACTTTCCCCAATTAAAATGATCATAAGGCATATAGAGAAATATGGTGGATGGTATCATTAGATTATATCCTTAGTAAAGTATATGATTCATTAAAGGATGTTAAAATAGATGAAAATATATTTAAATGACCACAATAACATTTCTTTAATTAAATATTCATTTAATTTTAAAATAAATTATAGAAAATCTAAAAATTTCATAAATATTAGGAAAATATTTTATTTGGACAGAATCATGGATAATTTTGAAGGAATCATCAAAGAAAATTGTAGGCATGATAATAAGAAAATTCATTCATCCTATAAGTGCTAAAACAATGTTTTTCCACACATTCTGTAAAAAGTTACTCCTTTGAAAAATGAAAAGCATATTCCTTTTAATTTTTTTAAAATGTAAAAGATGGTAAAATGTTATTTAATAAAGAATTGGAGGATATAAAAAACATTCTCAAAAAAATTTATAAGATAATATAGATATAGAAGAAAAGGATTCCTCACTGGATAAAAAGAACAAAGTTGGGTTCCCATTAAAATATTATTCTATATTTTTGAGTGAAAAAGAAGGAAAATGGAAATAATACTAGAAAAAAATTAATATAACATAAATAGAATACAATTTTGGGGTCTCAAGATATAAATATCATTTAATTACTTTAATATAAACTTAAATATAAAAAATCCAGAATAAGGATGAGATTGTAAAATAAACTCTTACCTCAATTCTAACATAATTTGTATGTGATTTTAGCCTCATTTATAATAAATTTTAATTTATTATGATTCTATACAAAAATCATATAAAAACTTATAATATCACATATCATACACTTATATCATTTCACCACCTATTTATTAATAATTATTTATTAAAATCGTCATTTTTGAGTGTTTACTATTTCTTTTTCTTGTAAGTTGTGATGTAATAGCTATTGTCGTTGAATATTGATCATTATTCCATAATATCCAAAATTTTAATCATGATATAAATATAATATATATTCATTATATGCATATTTATAATTATCATTTAAAGGCGAACATGAAAAATAAATCACATCACGTTATGGAGGTGGAAGTCCACACGTATGCACGAGCGATGTTATCATTTTTTAATGAGTGGAAGGGTAAAAAAGTAAATGATCCATTATAATACCAGAATAATAATTATTTAATAAATTCTATATTTATTCAATATTTCTATATTTATAACTCTTAGAGTAAATTGGTGTTGAAAACTAAATTACAACACTACAATGAGATGATAAATTGCACACATGTACAAATAAGGTTTTCATTTTATATAGAATTGATAGAAGATGAATATGGGGTGATCCAAAAGTATAATAAAATTTCATATTATTTAATATAATATTATTATTATATTATAGTGGTTATAAATTATTTTATGGAGGTAAAATTTTAAATAAAATGAAAACACTTAGTTAAAAGTTATACATCTTCTTCAAAAAACTGGCATTATCTTATACCTTGATCCATATAGGTTTGTCCTCTTATGATACCAGAGACTCTAGGTCATGGGTAGGAATGTTGGTAAGTTATTTGGGTTGTTTATTGTCAATATAAAAGTCTCAATATGTGTGAATAATATTGGATAAGTTCTACCCTTTTATAAGTGAGGGAAAATACACACTTGGAATTACATAAAATATTTTAATAATATAAAGTATCATTTCATGTGAAAGTGGATTTAATCTGTCAAATATTAAAATTTAAAAAATTTAAGGTATAAATTCAACAAAAAATTATCTTTATAAAAGTTTTATTTGATGTTCTACCTTTATTTATTATTTTAACCACCCAATAAACCCGTTTTACCTCTAATGTGGTAACAAATTTTTACTATTTTTACTATCGATAATGAAACAAATAATTTGAAATAATTACCTAATATTATTTATTTTATTTCAAAATATGTAATCCATTTAATATTATTTAATTTTTATAAGTGGTAGAAATTAATTTTATCATATGTTCTCAAAATATAAAGAAAACTATATTTAGTTAATTGTGTGTTTTAAGCAAAGAATGATTTTAAAGAAAAATAAATAATAATTTAGATCCCAAAGGAATAAAATGAATTATTTTAAATAAATTTATACCTATTTTTATTTATATACTAAAAACCAAATTTAATTATGTACGTAATTCATTGAGTGAAAATAATGAAAAACACTTTTTATTTGGACAAAAATATTTCTTGGATTTCGAAAATGTTAAACATATATTTCTATGTTAAAAATTATATTTTTGTCTAAAATATATTAATTCATATATTTTTTTCTATAGACCTTTATTTGATATTTTACATTATTCTTGTATCGTTATAATTTTAAAAAATTGATTGTTTTTGTAAAATCAATATTTTTCACTATTTACCCAAAAAATTAAATATTCCTATAAAATAATAAAATCACCCTAAGCTAATTTTTACCTTGTTAATTTTTAAATGAAATTAAGTTAATAATATTAAATTTATAAAATTTTATTTTTTATTTTTGAATCATATTCTTGAATAAAACTAACTGTATTGTGATATTGTTTCTCTAGAAAGAAAATCTTAGTATATTTGAAGATTGGGTGTCACATTCTTTCCACCAACAAAAATATCAGCCTAAAAATCTATATATTATCACCTCATAAAACAATTATGGTAGTTATTCATCATAAATTATTTATTTTATTTCCTCACATCTTTAAGATTTTGATTTATCCAAAATATATTTATCATTTGAGTCATCTGATTCCACAAAACATGTTATCTAGTGTTTAGAATTTGGATAGGATCTTCATAGTAAAATAAATTAGGTTTTAATTCTATAAATTCATAGGGGAGAACATGCATTGGATCTGTCATGTACATCCTTAATAAAGATACATGGAAGACATCATTAACATTAGAGAGTATAGATAGGATATCAAAATGGTAAGTTATAGATCCAATTAATTACTAAATTTCAAAAGGCTTGATAAACATGGGATTTATTTTCCATTTCTTTCCTAATCATATGACACCCTTCAATAGATACATATTCAAGAAAACCTGATCCCCTACTTGAAATTACATATCCTTTCATCGCTTATCCTCATAACTCTTTTTCCTACTTTGAGCTACCTTAATATGATTTTAAATGGTCTCACTTTCACAATTTTATCCTCTATGAGACTTGAGCCTACATTATTAATTTCACTAACATTATCCTATAAAGTTATAGAAAAAATACTCATAATATAAAATTCGTAATATGGATCCTTTTAAATGCTTGAATGAAAGCTATTATTATATTCAAATTCAAGAAAATTTAAATACTAATCCCACATGGCTTGAAAGTAAATTTATAATGATATCAATGTGTATTCTAATGGTTGAATAGTCCTTTTAGTCTACCCATTAGTTTGAGAGTGATAGACATTTCACAACTATAGTTTGATGTTAAGAGACTTATAGAGAATCTTCCATAATTTTGATATCAAATACAGATCATAATTAGATATAATTGAAATGTTTGTACCATGATGACACTCAACATCATTAATATAGAGTTTTCAAGGTCTGAAAGATGTGCATCTTCCCTTATAGCAATGAATTGTGAGGACTTGGTAATTTTTTCGATAATAAACCATTTGGAATAATTTTTGGTTGGAGTATTTGGAAATATAGTGAAACATTCTATAGTAATATCATATCAATTACACACAAGAATATATAGAATATTCCTGAATCATTTGGGATATTGTCTCTTATATATTACCATTAATAAATGAAGAATATTTATATATAGTCTAAAATTTCTCATTTCATATTATCCAAAAAATGTTCCTCCAAATCTTGACACATTTTGGATTTTCTAGGGTGGATAAAGAAATTTGAGCTTTGAGATTCATATAATAATTATCTCTTCATCTCATGTATGAATCAAATAAAAAACATATTTCAAAATTTTAGTACACTATCTTCATAAAAAAATAATTCTTGTTTCCCATCATTAATAGATTTACTATTCTTTTGTGAACTCTTGTCATCGAGCTTGGAAATTTTTTCCTTTTCCAATAAGGATGGTTTTAAAATCATTTGTAAATGGAGTAATGTTTCCCCTTCACTTTTAATTACTAAATATAATTTTAATATGTACCTAAATAAATAATCCTTTTCAATATTCATAATTGTTAAAACTCCATGATCTTTCCTACTCAACACATATATTTCCTTATTATCCTTCCTAGGGTTTTAGTGTATTGAGTAATCTTAATCCCTGAATAGATATTTTCATATCCTTTACCTCATGTTGATATATTTCTATTAAAATATGTATTTAAAAATATTATGACCCATATATATCTCACATTTTTTACCATATAGATATTGCCTCCATATTTTCAAATAAAAAGTTACAAATACCAACTCAAGGTCATAGGTTGGATTGTTCTTTTCCTAGATCATTAACTGCCTTAATACATAGGTAATAACATTATCATTCTATATAATAAAACAACCAAGTCCTATTATTTATTCATTTATATATATCACAAATACGTACCCTCTCAATGGTAATGCCAAAACTAGTTCAGTGATCAACCACCTCTTTAATTCTTCTAAAAATTATATACATTCATACATCTATAAGAACTTAACCCATTTGTATATAAACTTGGTTAATAGGTTTTATAATTAGGTAAAATTTTAAAAAAATCACAGGTAGTACCCTATTAACCTAAGGAAAATGCATACATCAGTTGTGTTTGTTTAAATATACCACTATTTCATAGATATTTTCTGTTAAGGACCAACTAATATTCCATCTATAAAGATTATATGACCAAGAATAAGAACTTCCTAAATCTAAAACTCAGACTTTTTAAATCTTATATATAACACTTTTTCTCTAAGTGTCCAAATAATGATTTTTAAATTAATATTGTTCCCTTTATAGCTTTTAGAGTATACCAATATATCATCAATAAATTTCATAATGAAATTATCAAAATATTACTAGAACATTATGCTCATTAGACCTATAAAAACATAGGGTGCATCAATAAATTCAAAATTAATTACTGTAAACTTCTAATGTACATACCACATATGAAATGGTGTGTTTAGAATATCTTCCTTCATTTCTCATAATTAATGATACCCAAAATCAAGATCAATAATAATATTTTTCTTCATGAAGTTGATCAAAAAAGTCATCCAAATAAGGTAGTGGATACTTGTTCCTCATGGTAAAAGCATTGGTTTCCTTATAATCAATGTAAAATCTCATAGTCCCATCCTTATTTTTCCACAAAATGAATAGGATATCACAAGAAGAAATACATGGGAATTTGAATCCCTTATCATGTAATTCATGTAGTTATTTCATTAACTTCACTAGCTCTATTATGATCATTATATCAGGAGTATTAGATATAGGTTTCACTTCAGGGATAATTTTAATAATATTAAAGTTATGAAAATAACTATTGAGTCTATGTAATATTAAATTTCATTGTCAATTTATGATTTATAATGTTGGTGGAATCAAGGATGTTTTTCTTGGAGATTTATGGAATAACATGAGAATGGTGGAAGTATATTGTTGTGTTTTTTTCAATCAATATTGGAAATTATTTTTTTATGATGTTATTTGGATAGATATGAGTTATTGAGAATATTAAAGAAAAATTAATGGATATTAGCATGAAATATTCTAAAAAATGATGAGACCACACCATAACTGGGGAACCTATGACATGGTGAAGCTGACATTGAAGATAAGAAAAGACTGTTAGTGCAAAAAAGTCAATTTTTCTTGAAAATTTATTATAGTGTATGCATTTATTTTTTTCATTGAATATGTTGTGGTGGTTAAAAATCTCTAAACATGATTCCAGTATGATTTCTATAAATGTGGATTATATTTAGTCTATGTGTGTAGTTTGATTATGGTATTAGTGGTTGGAGAAATAGGGGATGCTGATTATAGAGCTATTTATGGTACGTTCTATAGTGAATTAAAAAATAACTATTCAAAATTGGATGTGTAATTATGGGATTAGAAGAGGTCATGAAGGTTTTCATGTATGATTAATTAAAACAAGGACTATAAGATGCTTATGTCATGGTGTTGGCTATTTTGGGCATCAGTATGAATGATATGAATTGGAAATGGATGAGTCATTATGGATTAATCTAGATAATAATTAATTTTATCCATAGAAATGTTATTCCATGTTTAGAAGTTATTTAAACCATGGTGGGACAAGATTTAATCAACATGAAAACTTAAAATTTCTGATATTTTCAGGTTATAATGAAGTTAGATGCCTTGGTCTTTAGAATTGGAGTGCTAAAGTGAACCTCACCATGTCAGGGTGAAGTTGTTTTATACTATGGTTGGTAGTTTACAAGAAAAATTAAATGTTTTAGAATCATTTATAATTTATTCACAAAATGGAATTAATTTGTGACTTGAATATGTTCATGATTTTTGAATTTATGTTCTAAAAGGATTCTTACACTTAGAATTCAAAAAGGTATGGATTTGGATATTCAAATATATAATATTTAAGAATATATGTGAGTTATTTTATAGATATTAGAGAATAAAGTATAAAAATATTATACATTGGGAATTCTCAAGTAAAGGAGATTCTAGGAAGATTTATATTGTTGTTCTAAGTTAGTTTAGGAATATTGTATCGTAATGAATACACCCTTTTTTAGTTTTGTGCCAATTATTTCTTGTGATCTCATTATTATCAATGATGGTGTAATATTATTAGATTCCATGTGTTGAAGTAGTGACTAAAGAGAACAGTTGAGTGTGTGAATCTTGGATTGACATTAACTCTATCCAAAATGTTACAATCACATAAAATTCATAGTGATATCCTCTGATAAATTATCACATCCTTGGTGTAGTCTTCTCTGATTATCCCTTGGTATTAAACTAATTAAAATTATTGCGCCACTAAATTTTAATTTAATATTTTGATTCTTTTCTTTTCAAAATGATTGTGACATGTTTATATTGTTCGTCCCAAAATGAGAAAAAGATCTAGTTCAAGTGTTTAATAATTATACACTCTTATTCACCCCTTCTTAGTACGTGTTGAGATGTTTTGGTTGAAACATTTTGTGTTAGATTCACAATGTTAGGCTCAGAGGATATGTTAGTGAAATATTACTATCGTAGAGTATATAGTAAATATAAAATTACTTGTATTATTTAATGTGTGTATTTACCATAACTAAATGTACTAGATCTATAACCTATTAGAATATTTATTTAGATTTTTTTTTCATTCATAGAATACATATTTGTGATGTTATAGATTCGTCAATGACAAATGATGATCATAATTTTCTCAATATGGATGTGAAGGTGAAAAATTCAATGTATGAAACATTCTCCAATGAATTTAACTTTATGTAATGATTTTTATATCAATAAAATAAAACTAGTATAAACCCACCAATATTTATGGAGGTTATGACAATGTGAATGATGAAAATTTATAGTTTTTACACAATAATTCTAATGAATTTAATATTAATTATAATGAAAATGTTGACTGATTCTTCAATTGACTCATTGAGGTTATCAAATCTCTTTGTGAACATGGTGATGATAAAAAGTATATTGAAATGATAAAGAAAATTATATTATTATTAACACCATTATACAATCTAAATGTGGCAAGTTTTGAATAAAGAAATATCATAAGGTTATCCTTTGACACGTTATATAAAAACTTGATTTCTTATGAATTACAAGTGGATCTGGAAAGTTTAATAATACTTTCATAAAAATAACTAGAATTTATATCCATTGATATGATTTATTTTTGTGATGATTAAAATAGAGAATCAGATATATGTGATGAATTTTGATCACTTTTAGAAATAAAATTCATTTTAGGGAAAATAATAGTTCTAAGAAAGCTATCATTGTATTTATTTCGATGCGTAAAATTTGATCATATCAGAATAAGATATCCTGGGAGACAAGAAAATTTAGAGGTTGGGTTGGATTACATGAAAAAATGTTTATGGAAATATCCGCTTAAACAAAACCTAAAATTTATAAATTTATTCAAATATAGATTAAAAATGAAAATCTATATAATCAATGAAGTATATGATTATGATGTATTCGTTGAACATGGTAAAAAGGAAATAAAATTATATTATAATGGTGAAATTATTAAAATTGTATTCTAATGTTGAAATTATAAAAACCATTGAGATTTATCAAAAATAAACTACTTATGATAATCATCTAGAAGGATTTGGTGGTCTCAAGGTAGAATATGAAGGTGATATTGGGGACCTTGGCCTATAATAAGGGAATAATCAGTATATTTTAGGACTTTAGAAATAATTATGGAATATGTTAACCAATTCAAAGATAAAATTACTATATTCAATAATGTTATAAAAGAATAAGTGGCATCTCAAGAATGATCTGATGAAGGTATGGATTATAAGCATAAAATTGAAAAAAAAGATATGGTGATCGATGAGATTAGTTATTGTTTCTAGGAGTGAGATAATGGGTTCAATCCATTAAAGACGATGTTTTAAATTTAAGAGAGAAACTGGAAAATAAAGTGAAAATATGTGGTGCTAAGATAAATCTATAATTTAGAATATTTTCAAAGGCAGTGTTGAAATAGAGTACTAAATGAGTCATGACAGGTATATAGAATATGACTAATTACCTATGGATTCACAATATGGGTAATGGTGGAATTTTTTTTAGGTTGAATCATTGAAAATCACAAGATCTGTTACAAAGGAAAACATATAAAGAAAACTGTTTGAAAGAACTTCCAATTATCCAAATCTTGTAAGAAATTAAGGAGCCTCTCACATATCGAATACATGATGAGTAAAGGTAATGAAAAAATATTTCACTTACAAATGTTTCAATTCAATGTTACCTTGGAAATATTATTACTTAACATGACGAGGAAATGAAATAATTTAATGGATAATGGTATAAAATTGAAAAAAGTGGATGAGAACATATCCTACACTTCAAAGACCAAATTATATCTGTGGATATTTTTTATTATTATAAATTTGGTCATAAAGTTATGAATTTAAATTAATAAATAAGTGATAATAAATTCAATGAAAGGCTAATGATGATAGATATGAGGTAAAAAAATAGGATTCCTTTAGAAAATAGTTTTTCCCTATTAGAAAAATAGAAATATTATTATGCTCTATGCACTGAATAAAATTAAAAAGAACCCATATAATTTCTAAACTCAACCTAACATTTCATGGAAGAAAATGAAAAAGAATGAGAGGGCTATTATAACTAATATTTATCTTAAGTAAATATGTAACAACAACACATGGATTCTAAATAGTGAGTTATATTCCTATATGACCATTAAAATGAATATATTTATGAATTTTAAAGTCCAAATTGATAATATGATTTAATTTAGGGATGATAGAGCCTGTGATATGAAAGAATTTGGAAAGATTTTTCTATCTATATATGGATTGAAATTTTTTGAAGCATTCTATATGGATGGCCTTTGATATAACATGTTGATAATGGTTCAACTTTGTGACTGGATATTTGAAGTTATGTTTAATTAAAAGAGTTTTCTAATCCAAGGTAATTCTAGTAATTCTTGATTAAAGGATAGATAATGAATGAAAATCTATACCAAGAAGAAATGAAAGTGAATAATTTTATTCTAATGGTAAAAGTGGATATAAAATTTTGGTATCGGGGGGTTGGAAACATACATTAAAAAATCATGGAATATATTGTTATAATTAAAGGTTGTAATATATATTATAAATTTTAATTGAAATCAAGATAACACTTGTGATTATTATATGTTCTGGAAGATAGCGAGGAATCCCAACTGAAAAAAGAATAATACGTCATCAAATTTTATGGACCTTATCCATAATGATGTTTTTAATCCTAGGAAACATACAAAAACATGAGGTGAATGATTATTTGTCTTATTTATTTATGATTATAGTAGAGTGGGTTGTAATATGATTATTAAATACATGAAGGAGGTTATGGATTACATCAAAAATTTCCAAAGGTGATGTAAATATGAAACTGAGAGATTTTTCAAAATTATGTGATTAGATAAGAAAGTGAAATAAACTTCCATTATAGTAGAGAATTAATTTACAAATCATAGAATCAAATATGAAGTTTCATCTATAAAATAATCACAATAAAATTGTGTTATGGAAATTAGAAGATGGATAGTGAATAACATTATATGAGCTCTACTAATTGAGTGTTATATATTTGGGATTTATTGGAAGAAAGTAGTACATGTGTTTGTATACACACAAAAATGGGCTTTTCTAAATCCTCGAGAGGATAAGACACTATGGAATGTTTTAAATAAGAAATTAGATATTTAATTATTTTATAGAGTCTGGTAGAAAATTTTATATTTATAATAAATAAGGAATCCAAGGAAAGTATAGTAATTAAGGAATCTTCTTAGGTTTCTCAACCAAGAGTAAGATTTATAAATTATTCAATAAGAGGTTTAATAAAAAAACTTCAGAGATAAATTTTCAATGTTATCAAAGAGATAGTTGGGAATAACTATCTAAATCCATATTTGATAAAAATATGTGATGAATATGACAAGGTTGATGTAAATTTTGGAAAATTACATAATTTCATACAAGATGAGGATTATAAGGTTGAATTAAAAGGAAGAATTGGTCACTGAATAGATTCAAAAGTGGTCTCAGGTAAAAAAAATATTATAGTATATTATCCTAATATACTTAGATAAAAAATAGTTCTATTATAAAATCAAATGTTATGAAATACAGATAACACTTCTATGTTATCTAAAGTAAAGACAATTTCATTTAAATAAGTAGAAAATCATAAATCATGGGAAAGTCATTGAATGGGTATTTGTATAAAATTGAGAAAAATCACTCTTGTGAGCCTATAAAGTGTTTGGGGGTATTATAACATAATCAAAAGAAAATTTTTGTTTAAGGAAAAATATTATGAAAAATGAAAGGTTATCTAAAATAATACAATATTTTTGTAAAAAGGTGATTCACAAATCAAATGCATAGATATAAAAGTGAATTTTTCTAAAGTAGAGAGATTTTAGTTAATAAGTAACTTTTCATTTTGTTACTCTAAGGAGAATTAATTTTTATCAAATGGATATGAATACAAAATTCAGGAATGGAGTGCTCAAGGATAAGGTATATATTAAAAAATTGATGGGTTTATAAACTATAGATAATAAAGTGAAGGTGTTGTTATTAGAGAAGGATATATATTAACTAAAATAAGAAGAACTAGTTTGGTATAATGAAATAAAATCTTACTTGATGAATTTGGAATTTAGGGGAGGTTATTTCAGTCACAACCTCTATTTGAAATAAACCAAGGAAGAAAAGTTAATGGTACTCACCTGTGTTAAATATATCATATTCATTGGATGGAATCTGAAATTAGTGGAGGAATTTTTTAAATTTGATGAGTTCAAATTTCAAAATTTATTTGATTGAAGAGCCTATATATATTTTTAGAGTACAAGTAATTAAAACGTTATGGTATGATTTTACCCCTAAACAATTGTGTAAGGGGGAGATTGATGAAGTTTGAAATGCATGATAAAAAAACTGGTTTTAACACTGATTGATATTGAAACTAAACCTAGAAATCATGAATATGGAAGAACTATTGATGCTATATTAAAATAGAGGATGATTGAGAGCCTATTATTATTTATATGAACAAGGCTATAAATTTTATTTTCAACTTATTTGGAAGCTATATTTATATGGAATATAAAAGTGAAACACCTCACTTTAATGAAAATAATTTTGAGGTCTGTTCAACATATTATTGACTATGGTTCAAATTTTAATCTAGGGACAAGCTAGTATTTGATGGATTATTTAGATGTAAACTGGGATAGAGAAATTGGGGATAGAAATTACCCTAGAGGAAGTGATTTCTTTATTAGAAGCAAGTGAATTGGATGGATAAACAAGAAGAAACAATTAATTATTTTATCATAACTAAAGTGGAATATATTCTGGATATAAAGGGATATACACAACCATTATGGATTAGGAAATAAATTTAAGACATCATTAATGATGTGAAGATTTATATGATGGTCCATTGTGATAACAATAGAAATATTGCTTTGATAAATAATCTATTATAATATTCATTAAAAAATATATAGATCTTTTGATGGTTTTATTAAGATTGATTTACAATCAACCAATGTAATGTAAATAATAATGAACCCAAATCCTAATATCTAGAAACTATGAAAGCTAAATCCATGCTAAAAAAATAAAGAACATTATATGTTTACCTTACGTCATATATACTGATCCTTAATCTTAAATCACCTTACTGACAATGATCACTCAAATGAATCCTTTAAACTATCTTCTCTATAACAAATCCAAGGGTTGAAGTTGAGTCACCCATCAAATGGGTAGGACCCTCACAAGTTCCATGATAACTTAGTATCTCTCCAAGGCTAAGGGAGAAACAGAAGTATAATATTCGAAAAAATATACTAAATAAATCAAACAAAAAATCTATTTCTTTGACCTTCTTATATAATCTTTAGGTAAACTACACGTATCCCATGTATTAACTCATTAATTGTATAATTAATGGGTAAATGGAATGTAGTTAAAATGGTTTGTAACCCTTTGGAGATGGTCTTAACTATTAAGTTAATTGATTATCCATGTGATAATAATAACTTACAAGGATAGTAGATTTAAAAATTAAACTTTAATATTCTACTTCTCACATTAATCATTCAACATTATCAACTGATATCATGACCCTTTTGATATTTTTTTGTTATATACTACAATATAGAAAGTGGAAGTAGTGTAATATATTTATATTTTACCATATAATATCCATTATTAAGGTATATTATATGAATTATTTTCAATTTATATCATAATCTATGACATTTATATATCATAGAATTAGGGAATATATCCTTTAATCTTGAATTTTTTATAAATCACAATATAATATACACCATTTAACCACATATTTTTTCATATAAAATAAAATATTTTACTATATCCAAATATAATTTTAGATATTTCCAAAAAATGGATGTTTTTCACTAATTTTACATTGTATCGCATTATATAAAATACCCTATGAATACCTATCTAAAACAAATTAAGATTAAACACTAAAACCCTTTATTGTAGATATTTGGGAAAAAATAATTTCACATTCAACCAACCATAAAATGTGACCCCATGGGTATTCATAGAATTAAAAAAAGAATATGAATTACCAAATTCACAAATATAATAAAATATTGGCTTCTAAAAAATCATCAGTTCTACTCATTCCTTAAAGGGATCTGATATGATAATCATCAAACACATATATCTCTATACTTATGTCCACTAGTTTCATTATATGAAAGAATGTATTTTCATATGATCCTTTTATCTAAGACATTGAGTGACTATAGTACACATATCATTTAAGTTTCATGTATCCTCCTCATATATTCTCTATTTTATGAGTTTGGATTAACCTTGTTGATGAATACATCACTTGTCATTCGCCATTATGGATGAGCACATCACATTGGAAGATCCAGAGATTTTATGAAATATATTATCTAACATTAATTTATATTATTTTATATATTGAGTTAAATGGAATGGAATTTTATCATTCATTTTAATAAACATATATTTTATCTTTCATTTCACATAACATCGAGTTTCTTTGATAACTTGTGTTACACACATGCTCAAGTCTTACCAAACAATAATACACTATTAAAACTATTATTTAACATTATAGTTACCATCTATCTATTGGAATGTGGGTAATAAATAAGATTAATAATATTATGAAAATATGGTTTACACATGTTTATAAAATGAATTCATTGGTTATAAGTTAATTATAAATGAATAAAAAAACAATTTAATATAAAGGAAGTATTTTTATAAAAAATTCTCTTTTCATACACCAAAAGAAATTTATATTAAAATAATTAAAATAATTAATATTATTTAATTATTTTAAAGAAATATATATATTATATATTCCATAAAATATTTTTACATTCATCCTATATATTTTATTGGCATAAGACGAGGTAAAATCAATTTTTACATATAAAAAGCTATAGTTTTGGAATATAGTTTTGCCGCCTTTTGATGGAACACTTATTTTAAAACTAAATTTTGATGAATTTATAAATTTTATTTTAAAAAATAAAATTTATTTCTGAAATATTAATGTCAAAATTATCTTTGGGTGATTTTTCAGTATTTTTCTGAGAAGTTTCATTTTTTGATGAATAGTGAAAAATACTGGATTTTAATTGAAAATGATTTTTCATCTAAGTAATTTATAATGTTAAATTATATTTTCAATTGTTTTTAATGTCAAAATAGTTCAATTAAATTTATATTAATACAATTTAGGTAATTTTAATCAATTTTAAAAAATAAATCATATACAATAATATTTCAAACTATAGAACATTTTACTTTAAAAGCATGATTTCTCATCATGTCTTCGAGATTAATTTTGAATTAATTTCTGTAAATTAGGTGATATGAATTTGAAAAAATGTATTAAATATTTTTAATTAAAATATTTTATATTTTTTAACAAAAACGACTTGATTTTTTACCAAAATGATTAGTGAAAACTATTAAAATTAATCACGAAAATTAAGAGAAAAGAAGTTTACAAAGGCACTAAAATTTAAACTTAAGGGGTAAAATGACCTATGAATTTATAAAATTCCCATTTTTGTAAAATTATTTAGACTGATAAAAAAATATTCTCTAAAGTTTTGTATTATTTAAGCCTCTTTTGATGTGAAAACATGGATTCACCTAACTTCTTTTAAAAAATTCCAAGTGTGTCCTTTTCCCCATTTAAAAACAACCACCAACTCTTCTCCTCTCTTCACACATCTCAAGAAATTTTCATTGGAAAATACCTTTACAAATATCATCTCAAATTCCCTCCCCCGTCCTAAAATCGTTAAATTTGGAATAAATCAATCCATGTCCTTTTTGAAAACCAAAAGGAGTTATCCAAGGAATGATAACATTCATCAATGGGCACTTTAATTTTATTTATTTCTATATGCCATAAACTATTTTTTATAACATTATTATATAATAACATAATAATAATAAGTATACTAACATGTTGTTATGTTAAATTTACAACATAAAACTTCCCAGAATTCTATCAAATGGGATACACAATCATCGTTCGTGTGCACCGCGAACAACCGCCTCCCAAACAAATATCATTCGTTCTTAAAGTACCACCTATCAAAGTTTTTAATAATGATTTAAATAATATTTTTAAATAATATTTTTTATATTTATTATTTATTTATTCTTATTGAAGTATTATATAACACCTACTTTCTTGCTTTCCATTTTTGGGAATACGGTAACATCATTTGTGGACGTGTGGACTACTGCCTTCTTGAAGCAATATGATTTGTTCAGGATTTACATGGAATGTATTATGGATGGGTTTAATAAAAATATGTGACGTAAATGACATATATATTATATTAAATACATAATTATATTTATTTAATTAAAATATATCACTTTATTTCTTACCTTTTCACACACTGAAAAAGTTATAACGTCGTTTTTGGATGTGTATACTACCGTCTCCTTAAGGAGATGCGATTCTTTTCTTTTTATCACCACACAAAAAATTTTTATATATAATTATAATTAAAGAATTAATATGATAATTATGTCATGATTATTATTGTGAATATTTTTAAATAATGACCACATTGACTGTAGTCAACCTACTAAATTCCTTTTTGAAACATAAACCGAATATGGTCAAAAGAACGAAGTTAAACTTAATTGACTAAGTAAATGTATATAACGTGGTTATAATTGAAATAAAATTAATAATAAACATTAATAAGGTTATCAGTTAATAAAATAATTAACATAATTTTTATTATTTAATAATATAAAGAAAAAGTGTGCTGAATTAGACTCAAATTATGGTCTTTTCTCATATAACTTTTATTTCTTTTAGATACATGTAATATTCACAGCTTATTTTTATTGTTTGGTTCATATAATACACATGAATTTATTTTATTATTATTATAAATATATTTCTCTTAATTTAAATATCCATTTTATGATATATATTTTATGGGTTTTATGGTTTCAGTGTAACCAAACCGGTAATGGATTTTTTTCACAATTTGCCTTCTTTGAGACTTATGTAATATTATTAACATATCTTCTTTTATTAGGTGTATATACATTCCATTTTTCGTTTAATATCATGAATTTATTTATTATCATTGTATTTCATGTTTCTTTTATTTTAATCCTTCCATGGGGATCATGTTTCAACGTTATCAAGGTTGTAAGAGTTTTTTGTTACAATATCATCATTCACCGAGATTGTGTATAATTAAGGTCTCTAATGTTGAAATCTTATAATACTAATGAAATATAAAATAATCTGATTATTCATTATATTTTAATGTAATAGTTTTATTTTTACACTTGTTTTTACTAAAAATGTTTGAGAATGTTTTTTTAAGAAAACCAGGCTTCATTTCTCTCTTGGGACAGAAATCTACATTCTTTCAAAAAAATGTTAACTAAAAAGGTTTTCCAATGTAACACCCCAAGATTCCATGGTATGCTTCTCTTTGAATAATACAATATCTTGGGTTTTACGCAATTTCGAGTTCTAACACACCATGACCAATCAAAATTTAGGTTATGAATAGTAGTGCCCAATTTTTGAAATTTTATAAATTTTATTTTTTAAAATGGACTTCATTTTAGGATTCGAAATATGAAAATTAGCTTAATGGAAATTTTTGGTATTTTTCTGAAAACTTTCAATTTTTTATGAATAGTCAAAAACACTACGTTATTGTTTAAAACTGATTTTTATTTAAATAATTAGTTATTTTATATAAATTTATATTAGGTAAAAATCGATACATAACAACTATATAAGTTCAATGCAATTTATTGGAGTCACTTTATAATAAAATTAGATGGATAAAGTTTAATTGAATTTTTAACGTCTTTTACCCACCTTCTAGGCGCATTTGAAAATTTGCATAAAACGTAATTTTACCGCTTCTGTGAATTGAATTTCAAAAATCTGAGAGACAAAATTGGCATCAGTAAGTAAAATTTGGTTCAATAATATGAAAATAATTTTTGGTGAATAGTAACTTTTGACTTTTATTTACGACGGTTAAAAGTAAATAGGGTAATTAAAGGAAAAAATGATATTATAATTACCCTAACACATGTACTAATTCTATTGGATTAGTGTATTTCGACCAAAACAAACTTACAAATAAAATATTATCCTTTTGGTCCACTTAGATTAGATTAGGACTTTTATTATAATTTTCTTCAAAGAAGAGTTAAAAGTATTAAATTCAAATTTTAATAACTAAACCATTTTTAATATAGGGTTATAGATAAGATAAATTTGAATATAAATATTAATTAGAAATCTAAAACAATTTAATACATAATGGTGTTTTGTTTTTTTAATTTTTAGACATTAAATAATTAAATTTATTTATGACACAATGATGACGTAGTAATTACCTTATTAATGAAAGATAAAAATAATTGATATTATAAATATCCAAATAAATGTAAATTGAGACTTCTGATAAATTCCATTAATTTTCTGGGTTAATATGGAATGTTAGGTAATATTAAATATTTCTTTTCGAAGTGATAAAGTAGTTATGAATTTCACAAAAACAAAATGCCAAATTGGGTCAAAATTGACATAAATGGGGGTTTAAAACAAATACTATTTTATTAACTGATATAATATTACTAAAAATATAAGGTTGGGAAAAAGTACTTAGATAAGGTTATATATATCAATAATTAACCACTTGGAGTTATCTTGGCTTTTTATAGTATGTTTATTAACCATTTATTATAATAATACAAGGATACATGGTAAAAGTTAAACTATTTAACTAAGAGTAAAATCTAAAAGATAAGGTTAATAAGGTGACCCAAACATGTATAAAACCTATTTGTTGAGAGTTTTTCGACCCATACCCACCTTATCCTATAAATAAATCATTTTTGGTACACTATAAACTGAATATTATTGTATAATAAAATAATATTTCAATCATTTCCTAAAGTGACCCTCACCTCTCTTATAAAAGGGTACTTCCCATTCACTCAAAATCACACCACCAAATCCATTTGGCTCTACCAACGCCTACTCAAATATCCTCCCAACTACCCTCACTTCTACATAGAGTCCTTACTTTGATCATAAAACCGACCTAAGGATCCCTTTTGATCAACTTAAAAGAAAATACCCGAAGAAGAGGTAATAATTTCACCACCTCTTTCAAAGTTTTTTCTCCATCCACTTCCTCTTTATTTATTGTTTCCATTCCAAAATAATAAATCCAGTACCTTATACATACTGTGATGTTATTATAAATATATTACATATATATTCATTATTCTATCCATCCTATGAATGACAAGTCACCATATGTGTGAATGTATGTCTTACCGTCTCCACATCGTGGTGTAGTTTGTTATTCAAACACTTCATTATTTGGATGAGTATAATAATGATTATAACTAATGTAAATAATAAATATAACTTGTTATGTATTATTTATATATGATATACCTTCCAATTATATACTATTTCACTATCAATAGAATGATATTGTCGCTTGTGCGTACAAACAGATTACCGTCTCCACGAACGTGATGAAATTCATTCCCCATCATAACAATTCAAGAATAATTTTCAGTTTATGATTAAAAATAATGTTTAAAAACTTAATATCATTATGTATATGAATAAAATACATCCTATACATGACAAACATGGATTACGTAACCAATCATATAAAGGAAAACAAATCAATTAACACCTGAAACGATGATACTACTGAAATATTATTAACAAAGCAACATTAAAGGATCATATATGATATCATATTTATGTATGTGATTTATGTATAATTTAATAACAGTTATTTAACTATTATAAAGGAGGTTAATTTAACCTTTATAAAGGAAAATTACAAGGTAAGGGTTAATTCAACAATCTCTTTATTATCTGAGGTTGTTTATACGTGAGTATCTACTAGGACCTCTTTATCATCCACATCTGTGTTTCTTAAAAATGTATTTAAAAACATTTTTACTACTTCCTAGACTATGGGTTAAAGTAATTTATACAATTTTTTTACATTTTATAAGATTTTTATAAAGGAATCTTTCCGTCATTTTCCTAACAAGGTCCTTTACGACGTTTTTGACAAAATTACGGAAATAATGTTTTTTTAACTTATACGGTGAGTGCAGCTATTTTCTATCATTACAACACCTTCGAAGCTTCCATCATATGATTATAAGAATATTTTCAAAATAAATGTTTTGTTTTATAATTATGTGACTTTTAAATTATTTCAAAATAGAAAGAGATATTTCCCTCAAATGGTTTTGATGTCATCTATGTCAACATTCATTGATGGATTTTACACTTATTTAAAGTTGATTTATTATGATATAATATTCCATACTGTATTGAAGGTTTTGGGATATGTTTTACTGTTTTTTATACAATTAATGTTTTATGGTTAAAGTATTAACATTTCATAGGATAGTTTTAATATGAATGTTTATGTTATGCTTCAGCCATTTCATATGAGGAATGCATTGGACTAAGTAAGTGACGGGTGGAGCTCGCTATAGATCCTCAATGCATCGGTAGGTATCATGATACAAACTAGTGTCTTTGCATAAGGCCTTGACAAAATCTTATTTGTATTCTTAGTAAGAGGCCTTGACTATGTGGTTGTGATTTACAGCATTCTGCATTCCATCATTATGAAATTGGATATTGATATTACATGTGATTATTCAAAAAGTAGAATATCCATGTGAATACATAAATGGAATTATTTGATTTATCTTTGCCACATTATGCTGAAGTTTAAGTTTAAAAGGCTTGTTTTTTAGTCTTATACATTGCCTTAAATGTTTGTGCTTATTTATAAAAGTTTCTGTTATATTGTTATCCTTATTGAGAACCTGAGCTCACCCCTTTCTATGTTTTATTTTCCCTAGTATGTGAAGAATTATATTATGACTGATCTGCAGGGATATTCTAAGGGATATGAATGTGTTAATAGGAGACACAGTGTTGTAGTTTTTCATTTTATAATGTAATGTAAAACTTGTATCTAGTACTTCCATGGCTACTAAACTGATCGGTATTTCAAGATTTGATCCCTTATGATCATTCCAATGTTATATAATAATGCACTGACTCTGGGTAACTAGGGATGGGGGATTATGGTTGGTATTAGAGGAAGTTTAGTACAATCCTTGGAAACTAGATTTAAAACTATGATTAGAGAACATTACCCTAAGATAGATTTTGAGGATTAGTTTAGAATAAATTACTACAATTTTGGTAATGTAGAGATTTTGTGAGTTTTCTATGAAATACATCCCTTTATGGATACGAGAAGGTAGAGGAAGCTCTGGCACATATGTACCTAGGAGTGAAAAATCCGACAAGGAGTTTCGGGCTTGAACCAGGGTATCCTGGTACATGACAACGGGCCTTGCCGCACTCTTGGTTATGACACTCCTGGGGGATAAATATAAGATAATTTACATTTTATTTACAAACCATTATGAAGTATTTATGAGTATATATCTCCTCAAAGAAAACATTTTTATGATTATGGATTATATCCATAAACTGTTAAATTTATGTTACGTATTTTACAAGTTTGGAATTATGTATTGTGATTCATAAACTAATCCAGTATATGCCATTGTTTATAAATAGCACCCAGTGGAAGGAATGGAAACCATTTCAACACATGTAATCAATGTAGGGATTTCCATCCTACTCAAGATAATTATAGTTGAGCTGGTGATGCAACTAGTGCTGATCATCTTATCACCATACTGGTACAACTCACTTAGGTAATGAATAATAACCTTACCCATATGGAGCTCCCTGATCCACAACATAGAGGATCAATGTTAAACCGCTTCATGAGGCATCAACCACCAACATTCAATGGGACTAAAAATCCATTTGTATCTGAGCAATGGATAAGTTCCATAGAGAAAATATTTCATTCTTTGGGGAGTAGCGAAAGGGAAAAAGTTGTCATGGCAGTTTATCGCCTCACAGAAGATGCATATCAACGGTGGAAATTAATTCAAAACACAAAGGAGGATGAAGAAGTATCAAATATGGAATATAGGGAGTTTAAAGAGATTTTCTTAGAAAAAAACTTTCCTCATGACCATCGAGTGGATATGGAGATACAATATCTAAGTCTGGGGAAAAAGAAGGATGAGAATGTCACAAAGTATAAGTATAACTTAACAAGGTTAGAAAGGCATGCATCAGATTATATATATACCCCAAGGAGTAATATTGATTGATTCTTTGATGGGTTAAAACCATTTCTCCTTCGAGCATTAGTCTCACAATCGTTCTCATCATATGAAGATATTGTCTCACGTGCTATGAAGACAGAAAAGGAATTATCTAAGTCTTATGAATTTAAAGAAAAGAAAGAGAAGAAGAGATCTACTAAACACTCTAGAAATGGAAATAAGGGGAAGAAGGTAAATGTTGAATTTCCATCCTGGGGTAAATGTGAGAAAAAACACCTGGTACTTTCCTGAAGGGAATGAGAGTCTGTTACAAGTGTGGTGAAAAATGCCACCAAGCTTGTGATTGCAAGGGAAAGAAAGAGGAAGTCAATGTGTAATGCTATAATTGTAGATAAATGGGTCATTATTCAAATGAATTTCCTAACCACCAAGGAAACTTACCTCAAAAAAGGCTAAGGGAGAAAGTCCAAGCTTATGTGATTACTACCATAGAGGTTGGCACTCTGAAAGACATGGTGGTAGGTAATTTAATGGTTTACACAAGTTTAGTCAATGATTTATTTGATTCTAGATCATCACATTGTTTCAAATATTCCTAGTTTACTATAAAAATTAGATATTTCCAATTTTATTTAACAAGGGAGTTGTCAGTCAAAACTCCTAAGGGAAATATCATTGCAACAAAGATTTGTGAATCAATTCCCATTAGGGCATATAAATGTTCTTTATCTGTTGATATCATCGTCATACCCATGATTGAATTTGATATAATCCCCAGTATGGATTGGATTTTGGACCATGATGCAAAAATTTATTGTAAGAAGAAGGGGGTTAAAATTTTGATGATGATAAGGAGTACCTTATCTTTAGAGAAGAAATTTCACCATTTGATTCTTTTCTAGATCCAACCTCGATAGCTCTACTAAGTTCAATTATTGGGGAGGAATAGAATGAAATAACTATGGGTGATTAAAATAATGTTATAATAGAGGATATAATTATTGTACAAGAATATGTTGATGTGTTTCCATAAGATTTACCTGGACATCCTCCAGAATGAGAAATTGAGTTCTCAATCAATTTAATTCCTGGTTCAAGGCCCAGATCGAAGACCCCTTATAGAATGGCCACTGTGGAATTATTTGAACTAATGAAATAACTAGAGGGATTGAGTAATAAAGTATTTATTCACCCTAGTGTTTCTCCATGGGGATCCCCTGATCTTTTGTGAAGAAGAAAGATGGATTTATGAGGTTTTGCATTGACTATAGGGAGATCAATGATATAACAATAAAGAAAAAGTATCCCCTACCTCACATTAATGATTTATTCGATCAACTTAACATAGTTAAATATTTTTCAATGATTGAACTTTGATCTGGATATCATCAATTGTGTGTGAATAAGGAAGAAATTTTGAATACAACATTTTGAACCAGGTATGAGCATTACGAGTTTACAGTAATGCCTTTTGGACTAACTAACGCACCCTCAGTTTTCAAGGATCTAATGAATAGAGTTTTCAAGGAATATATTAATGGATTTGTAGTAGTATTTATTGATGATATATTGGTATACTCAAAAAGCTACGACGATCATGAAAACTTACACACTATTATGAAAACCCTTAGAAGAATTGAATTATATAGGAAGTTTAGAAAGTGTGAATTATGGCTTCAAGAAATTTCTTTTCTTGGATATATTTTCTCTAAGGATGGAATATCTATAGATCCTTATAAGATAAGATCAATACACAAATAGATAGCACCAACGAGTACAACTGAGGTATGCAGTTTTATTGGTTTAGCAAGTTATTATCAACATTTTTTCTAGAATTTTTCCTGATTGGAAAACCCATTAACCAAGATCACATGTTAAGGGGTTAAATTTTATTGGAAAAAATATTGTGAAGAATGTTTTGAAGAACTGAAGATAATATTAGTCAATTATACTATCACGACTCTACCATCGAGGAATGATGGGTTTGTTATTTATTGTGATGCTTCAAACAAAGGACTTAGTTTTGTCCTTATGTAGAATGATAGAGTTATTTCCTATACAACACGACAGCTAAAAATTCATGAACAAAACTATCATACACATGATATTGAGTTAGCATCTATAATATTTTCTTTTAAGATATGGTGACACTATCTATATGGTGAAAAATGTGAGATATATACCGATGAAAAGAGTTTAAAGTATATTTTATCACAGAAAGAAATCAACACGAGGAAAACAAGATGGCTTAAACTACTCAAAGATTATGATTTCACTATACACTACCACCTGGGGAAGGGAAATAAGGTGGAAGATGCTTTGATCAGAAAGGATCATTAAGTTTTGAATAAGATGAGTGTTGAAAGTGATCCTATGTTCATGGATCTAGAAAAGATGGATATGGGAATAATCATGGAAGTTGAAACATCAATAATTTTTCAAATGGTTTCCAATCTAACTTTACTAGAAGGATAAAAAGTTCTTAGACTGATGATAAAGAGTTTCAAAAGAAAATTAAAGCTGAGAATGATGGGAGATTGATTAAATTTGTATGTGAAGATGGAATTTTGAAATTTTGGAAGAGACTTTGTGTTCTTGATTTACCTGATCTAAAAAAGGAATTATAGGATGATGCTCATAGCTCCAATTTCTTTATACACTCTAGTAGCACTAAGATGTATAAGGATTTTAAGGAACATTTTTTGTGGGACAACATGAAGAGGGAGATTGTTGATTATGTGTCAAGATGTATGGTTTGTCAACATTTTAAGGCTGGAAGACAACATCCAAGAGGAGTCATGCAACCTCTTCCAATACCTTTGTTGAAATGGGATGATATTATGATGGAATTTGTCACGGGACTACCAAAGACTCCTAGAAGGAATGATGCAATATGAGTCATTGTTGATCGTCTTACCAAGTCAAATTTTTTTCTTTCCATAGGAGAAGATTTACCACTTGAACGTTTATCAAGAATATATATTAATGAAGTTGTAAGACTTCATGGAGGACCCCTATCGATTGTTTATGATCCTGATACCCGTTTTACATCAAGATTTTGGAAAAGTATTTAGAAGGCCTTGGATACCGAACATCGTTTGAGCACTGCCTACCACCCTCAAACTGATGGACCTTCAAAACGGACTATTCAAACCTTATAATACATGTTGATATCTTTCTCACTTGACTTTCAAGATATGTGGGATCATTATTTACCTCTCGTAGAATTTTACTATAACAATAGCTTTTATTCAAGTATTCAGATGACACCATATAAAGCATTAAATGGAAAGAGATGTCGCACACCAACTTGTTGGGATGATGTTGGTGAAAGAAAACTCATAGGCCCAATTTTTTTAGGAAACAATGGAAAAGGTGAAGGTCATCCAAACCCCCATCAAGCATCTCAAATTAGGAAAAAGAGATATGCCGATAACCGAAGGAAATATTTGGAATATCAAGTAGGAGATCATGTTTTCATGAAGGTATCTCCATGGAAGGGTGTTATACAATTCAGTAAGAAGGTAAAATTAAGTCCCAGGTACATCAGACCTTTTGAAATTCCAGAATGAATTGGATTTGAAGATTATCATTTGGAAAATCCACCAAGTCTCTCCAAAGTTCATGATGTGTTCCACGTATCACTATTAAGAAAATACATGCCTGACCTAACGCATGTAATCACCTATGAAGAAATAGTATTGGAACCCTATCTGTCTTACTATGAAGAGCCTGTCAAGATGCTTGATACCAGAGAATAAGTGCTGAGAAACCGGATGACTCATATGGTGAAATATCTATGGAGAAACCATAAGATGGAAGCGACAACATGGGAACCCAAGGAACTTATAATGAAGAACCACCCGAATCTTTTTATGCAGTAATATTCTAGAAATTTCAAGGATGAAATTATTTGAAGGAGGTAAGAATGTAACATCCCAAGCTTCCATAGTATGCTTCTCTTTGAATAATACAATAGCTTGCGTTGTACGCAACTTCGAGTTCTAACACACCACGACCAATCAAACTAGCCGTTATGAATAGTAATAACCAATTTTGGAAATTTTATAAATTTTATTTTTCAAAATGGAATTAATTATTGGATTTGGAATATCAAAATTAACTTAGGGTTAATTTTTGGTATTTTTCTGAAAACATTTAATTTTTGATGAATAGTGAAAAATATTGCGTTATTGTTTAAAAATGACTTTTTATTTAAATAATTAGTTATTTTATTTAAATTTATATTAGGTAAAAATAGATACATAATACCTATATAAGTTCTATATAATTCATTGGACTCATTTTATAATAAAATTAGATGTATAAAATTTTATTAAATTTTTTAACGTGTTTTTCCCACCTTCTAGGTGAATTTGCAAATTTACATAAAACTTAATTTTACCACTTCTATGAATTGAATTTCAAAAATCCAAGAGACACGGTTGACATTATTAAGTAAAATGTGTTTCAATAAGATGAAAGTAATTTTTGGTGAATAGTAACTTTTCACTTTTATTTACCATGGTTAAAAGTAAATGGTGTAATTAAAGGTAAAAAATGATATTATAATTACCCTAACACATGTACTAATTCTATTGGATAAGTGTTTTCAACCAAAATATACCTTAGTAATAAAATATGATCCTTTTGGTCCACTTGGATTAGATTAGGACATTTATTACTATTTTATTTAAAGAAGAGTTAAAAGTGTTAAATTCAATGTTGAATAACTAAACCATTTTTAATATAGGGTTATACATAATATAAATTCAAATATAAATATTCATTAGAAATATAATAATATTTCATACATAATGGTATTTTATTTTTAATTTTTAGACATAAAATATTTAAATTTATTTATGACACAATGATGATGCAATACTTGCCTTATTAATGAATGATTAAAATAATTGATATTATAAATTTCCAAATAATTGTAAATTGAGACTTATGAGAAATTACACTAATTTTATAGGTTAAAATGACATGTTAGAATTTATTAAATTATTTTTTTCAAAGTGATAAAGTTGTTATGACTTTCACAAAAACAAAATACCAAATAGTGTCAAAATTGACATAAATGAGTTTTTAAAACAAATACTATATTATTAATTGATATAATATTACTAAAAATATAATTACAAGACAAAGGACTTATATAAAGGTAGATATATCAATAATGAACCACTTTGGGTTCTCTTTGTTTTTTATAGTAAGTTTATTAACCATTTTTTATAATAATACAAGAATACGTGGTAAAAGTTAAACTATTTAACTAAGAGTTAAATCTAAAAGATAAGGTCAATAAGGTGACCCAAACATGTATAAAACCTATTGGTTGAGAGGTTTTCGACCCATAACCACCTTATAATCTAAATAAATCATTTTCGGTCCACTATAAACTGAATATGATTGTATAATAAAATAATATTTCAACCTTTTCCTAAAGTGACCCTCACCTCTCTTATAAAAGGGCACTTCCCCTTCACTCAAAATCACACCTACAAATCCATTTGGCTCAAAAAAACCCTACTCAAATATGCTCGCAACTACCCTCACTTCGACTTAAAGTCATTAATTTGATCAGAAATTCAGCCTAATGATCCCTTTTGGTCAACTTAAAAGGAAACACCCGAAGAAGAGGTAATAATTTAACCACCTCTTTCAAAGTTCTTCTCTTCTTCCACTTCCTCTTTAATTGTTGTTTCCATACCAAAATAATAAATCCTGTAACTTATACATACTTTGATATTATTATAAATATAATACAAAAATATTCATTATTCTATCCATCCTATCAATGAAAAGTCACCATACGTGTGTACGTACGGATTATCGTCTCCACGTCGTGGTGTAGCTTGTTATTCAAACACTTAATTATTTTCATGGGTATAGTAATGAGTATAACTGATGTAAATAATAAATATAACATGTTAAGTGTTATTTATATATGATATACCATCCAATTACAAATGATTTAACTATCAATAGAATGATATTGTCGCTCGTGCGTACATACAGATTACCGTCTCCACGAACGTGATGAAATTCATTCCACATCATAACGATTCAATAATAATATTAATTTTATGATTACAAATAATGTTTAAAAACTTAATATAATTCTGTATATGAATGAAATACATTCTATCCATAACAAACATGGCTTACGTAACCAATCATATAAAGTAAAATGAATCAGTTAACACCTGAAACGATGATACTATTGAAATATTATTAACAAAGGAAAATTAGAGGATCATATATGATATGATATTTATGTATGCGGTTCTTGTATAATTTAATAACAATGATTTAACTATTATAAAAGTGGTTAACGTACCCTCAATCAAAGAAAAGTAAAAGGTAAGGGTTAATTCTACAATCTTTTTATTATCAGAGGTTGTTTATATGTGACTATCTACTGGGAGCTCTTTATCATCCACATCCATGTTTCATAAAAATGTATTTCAATTTTTTTTACTATTTCCTATACTATGGGTTAAATTCATTTAAACCCTTGTTTTAATTTTTATATGATTTTTATAAAATAATCTTTCTGTCGTTTTTCAAATAAGGCATGTTACGACCTTTTCGAAAAAATTAATGAAAGAATGTTTTTTTAACTTATATGGAGAGTGCAGATATTTTCCTCTGTTATAACACCTTTGAAGCTTCCCTTACAATATTATAAGAATATTTTCAAAATAAATGTTTTATTTTATAATTATGTGACTTTTAAAGGATTTCAAAATATAAAGATATATTCCTCTCAAATAGTTTTGATTTCATCTATGTCAATATCCTTTGATGGATTTTACACTTGTTTGATGTTGATTTTTTATAATACAATCTTCTATATTGTATTGAAGGTTTTGTGATATGTTTTACTGTGAATGTGTTATTTTTATACCATTCGTGTTTTATGGTTAAAGTATTAACATTTTTTATGCTAGTATTAATATGAATTTTTGTGTTATGTTTCAAACTTTTCATATGAGGAATGCATTGGACTTATTAAGTGATGGGTGGAGCCCGCAATAGCTCCTCAATGCATTGGTCTCATGAGAAAAAATAGTGTCTTGGCATAAGTCCTTGATAAAATTTTATTTGTAGTCTTGGCACGAGGCCTTGACTATGTGGTTATGATGTTCTACATTACACATTCCATCATTATGAAATTGGCTATTGATATTACATGTGAATTTTAGACTAGTAGAATATCTATGTGAATATGTAAATGGAATTATTTGATTTATCTTTTCCATATTATGTATAAATTTAAGTTTAAAAGAGTTTTTTTATTCTTATACATTTACTTAAATGTCTATGCTTATTTATGAAAGTTTCCACTATATTGTTATCCTTACTGATCACCTGAGCTCACCCCTTTATATGTTTTATTTTTCCCCAGATGAGAAGAAGAATATTATGACTGACCTACAGGGATAGTCTAATGGAAATGAATGTGTTAAAATAAGACACAATGTTGTTGTTTTTTAATTCATAATGTAATGTAAAACTTATGTTTGTATATAGTACTTCTAAGGATACTAAACTGATCGATATTTTAGGATTTTATCCCTTGTGATCATGCCAATGTCATGTAATAATGCACTGACTCTGTGTAACTAGGTTTAGGGTGTTACATTTAAAATGTTTTAAAAATTGTTTTTCAATACTAAAAGGATATTTCCTCAATATAATATGTAAATTATTTTTAAAAGATTCATTTATTATATTTCAAGGTTATTTTTAAAGAAAGGATTTTCAAAATATTTTATGTTTTAAAAAGTAATTTTCAAAATTAAATGGTTATTTGACATCAAAAAATTTTTAGTTAGATTTTAATGGTATTTTAATTCATCAACATAAAGAAAATTTATTGTTATATATCATCCAATAATGATATTTGGTATTGGTAACACCCTCATTCATTTCTATATAGATTAATATTGTTTCTAAGAGATTGTTATGGTACTAGTTTCCTTTCCTCAAGTAAATCATGTTTCAAAGATATTATTATTGAACCCATTTCTTTTTAATGGGTTAACCATGTTTCAAAGAGATTTTTGTTGAAATAATTTATTTTACCAGTGTCAATCGAGTTATGAAAGGGATAATGGTCATTGATATGAGTATATAATAAAATGAAAGATTTTATGTGTTATGATTATGTAATGGTACATGGACATTTGACAGGTGGTTGTGATATAAACTAATGAATGGTGGTTTTATGATAAATCAATGATGGGTAGTTCTATGAAATACAAAACATGGGTGCATCCATGGTATCCCTCTAATGAATTGGGTATGGAATTCGACCACATGGTTATTCTATTTGTAAGAGTGATTATAAAAGTGAAGTGAAAATGATGTCCCAAGTTACGTACATGTTTTATTTATATTTTTTATCACTTTATAATGTTTCTACTGATTGAGATTGAAATCAAATGTCTCATGATTATTTATTCATATAAAACTTTACTTTTCCATGTTTTCATATTTGATGATCTAGGTATTGATGGGTATGAGTTCCTTTATGATTCAATCATGTAGTTTGATTATGACATCATACACTTATGTACCCTTGAACTCATTGATATCATTCAATTGTTAATGATTTTTTTACCCTCACTGATAATTTGAGATTACCCATTTTATATTTAATTTTTCCAAAATTTATAAATAATTATGGTGAGAAATTTATGTTTATAAAGTATTTCATAAGGATGATGTTGATGACTTGATGTGAAATAAGAAAAACTGGGTCAAATGGGAGAAATGTTCGTTTGATGACTTAAGTATTTTTTATATAGGATTTACCCAAGTTATATAGGAATATAAATCTAAATGTTCATCTAGAATATAATTGATTAACATTTTTATATAATTTTTGTTGGTTTTTTATGGAAAAAAAATTAATTCAAAATTATCAGCGTCATTTTCGAAAATGTAAAGATTATAATTTATGCACTATATCTATGAGTGAAAGTACTAGGATATTATAGTTGATATAAAAGGTTGGTTTAGATAAATTTTGAGATTGGGATGTTTTCATGTGAACTTATGTTAAGATTTATGCATACCATCATAGGTATATAAGATTAAGGATTATTAAATGTTAAAAGTCTTAGACACAACATTTGATGGTTTAAGTAGTAAAACTTTTAGCGATGTTAATGATTTTTTTTGGATATTCCTTTTTAGGTTTAGGTATTAGTAACTCCTATGATCAACATGAATTTTTTAAGGGATGAATTATTTTCAAAATTAATGAAAAAAATGGAGATAATACATATGATGGGTGACAACCCGTCGCATCTGGCTAGGCTATAGGGCTTGAACCCAGTACCGAAGGACGATAAGGTTTTCACACCTATAGCTTGACTACAAGATATCCTAATTTGTATGACCTTTTATAGGTAAATTTTAAGTTTATTTTGGAAACATTTGAAATTTTATTTTAAGAATAATCATGTATTTATCTTGAAAGAATATATGATGAAATCCTTCTAATATTTGGGTTTTGAACTAATTTATGAAATTTTAAAAGAATTATAAGGATAGTTTTTTTATCAAATTCTTTGGTTTGAAATTTGGGTATTAGTTTTGCAGATTAATGTGTCACAGGAAGTTTTAATCATTTTGGGAATTATCTTACCATATTCTAACCATTTTAGTTTTGTATAAAGACATATAGAGTAACTTGATTATCTTTTGTATATTTATGTTGTCATTAAAATTTTATTTTAGAGTTGTAAGTGTGAAAAAATAATCTTTAATACTCATAGTATTGAAAAAAAAGATTATATTTTTGTGTAAATTGATTAAAGGTTGAAATTTTACTTACCAAGTAAGTATATTTCATTATTTTTTCAGTATATATGGTGTAATGATACTTTAATTTTAGGAAAAAGGATCTTGAAATAAAATTTTATCCTATTACCACCACTTTTTATGATATCAATGAAATTTTACACACCAATTAGTTAGTGGTTTTTTCACTTATATCCACTTAATCACATTCTCTATCACTATGTATTATTCCATGTAAATTAGTTTCCCCTTCCAAATCCAACTTTTAATTTCCCACCAATGTTCTCCCTTGGTGGAATCCTATTTATGCATAACTTCTTGTTACCTTTATGTTTCTCACTTTCCCTTTTAAGGTATTTTTTCTTTACTTCATTGGTATGATATCAGTCTCAATAAAGGAATTCAAAAATTTTAATCCCTTGGTAACCAATAATATTTTCGAGGGTGAAATTCATTTTAAGGGGTGGTAGGATGTGACCTTTTGAGATTTTATGAAATATCTTCTTTCAAATTAATTTAAACTATTTGATATCTTGAGTTACACACATTGAAAACTTTATCTTGTGTTATGAACAACACCAAGTTTATCTTTCATTTCATGTAACATCGACTTTTATCGATAACTTGTGTTATACACAAGGTTGTGTCTTTCTAGACAAAATTATACTATTAATATTATTATTTGACATGATAGTTGTCACCTTGACATTGGAATGGTGGGAATGGATAATATCAACCAAATTATGAAAATATTGTTTATAAATGTTTATAAGATAAATTCAGTAGTTACCAATTAATTATAAATAAATATAAAAACCAATTGAATATAAAGGAAGTGTTTTCATAAAAAACTATTTTTATAATGCAAAGTTATATTATCGTAATAAATTAAATTAACTACTACAGTTAAATTATATTAAATATAAATATATATATATATTATTCTATAAAATGTTTTTACAGTCATCCAATATATTTAATTGGCATAATATAAGAGCAAATAAAATTTTATGCATAAAAAGTTGTATTCTTCTAAGGGAAATTTTGACACCTTTTAATGGTTCACATGTTTTAAAACTAAATTTCAACACTTTTATAAATTTTATTTTAATAAGTAAACAACATTTTCCAAATTTTAATTTCAAAATTAGCTTTGGGTGACCTTTTGGTATTTTCTCAGAAGTTTCATTTATTGATGAATAGTGAAAATACTGAATTTTAATTTAGAACATAACATTTTTTTTTGATTTTATAAATAAGATAACTTTAGGGATAAGTGATAAAAAACCTGAACAGAACCATAATCGGGCTTTCCAAGGAACCCAGTACAGGACCAGAACCGCCAAAAAATCGAAGCACCTAAAACAACAACCAGAAATGGGCCATTAAGGGAACCCTGTCCAGGAACCTCCAACCAAAAAAACAAACACAATAACCTTCAATAGTTAATCCACCCTACGCTATTATAGGTCGTCCATCGTATCAGATCTCACAGATCACACAGACTTGCCTTAGGCCGGGCACATCATCGTCGCCCACCTTCACCGACCCACAGTCCTCGAACATCCCATCGCCACCCAAAAAGGTCCACCAAGGCTGTCGTACCCCGAACACACTGCAACTAAAACCCAAAAACAACCTCATCACTAGAACCAACACAACAATGAGAAGGAAAACACAACATACTAAATAGTCAAATAAATGATAATAGCAAGCAACATGGACAAACTCGAAACACGATACCTATAAAAATCTGATGGGGGAGATTGAAAAATGGCAAGGGCTTCCTTACCAGAGCTCCGAAATGAAGAGTTACAGGGCTAATAATGAGATGCATCTGATCTTGAACTACCACTAGCAAATTAGGGGAAGGATTCATTAGAGAAAAGCCCAAACTAGGTGATGCCATCTGGGCAACAACCTTTGTAATGATTTTTTCAGAGGAGGATGGATGAACATTCATCAATAGAGCTTCAAAGGCCATGACATTTAGAAAAATCTTAAGATGGTTGATTCCAGAACTTTCCAATACTATATCCGAATAAAACACGAAGTGATGGAGAACCAAGAAGTTGAGACTGTCCATAAGTGTCGAGAGGAGAAATAGTAAGGGGAATCCTCCTGCTCTGAGTGGTCCTGAGGTCGCCATCCGCGACCGCATAATGACTCAATAGGGAGACAACAAACCTTCCAAAATTCGACTCTATCAATACCAACCATCAAAGAACCCGACAGTGGCCAACGAGCACATTCTAGACCATATCCACCAATATCTCGATGCAATGACTCTAAAGAATGGCATCTAGGAAGAGCTGGGATGAGGAAGTTGAGGGGAGAACCAAGAGTGCCACTACCAAGAGAGAGAGAGAGAAAAGTGGGATAAGACGACAGTAAGGGACCATATAGTTTTTAGGAATCCCAAAATTGCAATAGGGAAACCCTAGTGAGGTCTCACACACTACTGTTCCCCTCAGGGTGTCATCCACCCTTTCCTTCATACTCTGAATTTTAATTGAAAACTTCTTTTTCATTTTAATAATTTACAATGTAAAATTATATTTTTTCCCTGGTTATAATGTTTAAATATTTCAATTATATTTCTATTAATCTAGTTTAGGTCATTTTAATCAATTTCACATTGAAATTTATAAAAAAACATTTCAAACATCTAAACATTTTCGCTTTAAAACCTACTTTCTCATCCCCTCTACGGGATTGATTTTAAAATA
The DNA here is from genome assembly GCA_963277665.1 of Viscum album. Taxonomy (NCBI): domain Eukaryota; kingdom Viridiplantae; phylum Streptophyta; class Magnoliopsida; order Santalales; family Viscaceae; genus Viscum; species Viscum album. The sequence continues at coordinate 2,016,353,828 of OY728152.1, read as the reverse complement.
ATTTCTAACACTTATGTGATATGAATTTGAAAAAATGGATTCAATATTTTCAATCATAATAATTTATAATCTCTAATAAGTTTAAATTTAATTTTTACCAAAGTGATTAGCAGAAAAAATTAAAATTATTCCTGATAATTAAGAGAAAAACTAGTTTACCTAGGGACTAAAATTTAAACATAAGGGGAAAATGTTCTATACACTTATCAGAACCCAATTTTTCTATAAATATTTCAATAATTAAACCTATAGTATTTAATTTTGTTTGTTATTTATTCCACTTCTTACGTAAAAACATGGGTTCATATAAATTCATTTTAAAAAGGTCAAGTGTGTCCTTTCCCCCACTTATAAGAGACCACTACCTCTCCTCCTCTATTTACACATATAAATAACTTTGTCTCAGACAAAATCTATCCAAATATCTTTACAAGTATCCTAACTTAATAATATAATCCTTAAATGGGTCATAAATCTATCCAAGGAAGTCCCTCAGTGCAAACCAAAAGTAGTTACCTAAAGAAAGGGTAAGGTTTATCAACGAGCACTACTGTTTTATTTATTTATCAAACCTATTAATTTTTTATATCATTATTATAAAATATTCTCATTATCTTAAATATAATAAGATGGTTTTATTTCAGGGGTAAGACATAAAACTTCCCACACTTCTATAAAATGGGATACACAATCATTATTCGTGTGTATGGAGAACTACTGCCTGGTGAACTGATGTTGATTATTCTTCCACTACCACCTATCAGGGTTGAGAAAAATGATCTACATAATATTTTTATATATTATTTATAGTATTTATGATTTATTTATGCTCATGGGATTATTATATAACACATATGTTCATGCTCTCCATTTTTTGGGAATGTGATAAAATCATTTGTGCACGTGTGGACTGCCGCCTCCTAAAAGTGTTGTGATTCATTCATGATTTAAAAGGAATGTATTAAGAATGGTTTTAATAAAAATATTTGATATAAATTAAATATATATTATTCTAATTACATAATTATCTTTATATAAATTTAACATATCTCTTTCTTTCATACCTATTCAAACACATAAAAAGTGATGATGTTGTTTGTGGACGTGTGGACTGCCGCCTCCTCAATGCGATGTGATTCATTTTTTTCTTCAACACATAAAAAATAATGGTATATATATAATTATATTTAAATAAGTAATATGATAATTATTTCATTATTATATTTCTATATATGTTTAAATAATGACCTCATTAACCATAGTCAACCTACCAAAGTCCGTTTTGACACATAAATCAAATATGGAAAAAACCTCAGGCTTAAACTTAAGTAACTGTGTAAGTGTATAACATTGTAATAAGTGAAATAATAGTAATAATAAAATTGAAAAATGTTCTAAATAAATACAATAGTTAACATAACTTCATTAGTCATGAATATAAAGAGGAAGTGTGATTAATTAGACTCAATGTGATGGTTCTTCTCGTATCACTTTTATTTCAGTGAGATACATGCCATATTCACCACTTATTTTTTGTGGTGTATATAATACCCATGAATTGTTTAATTATTTTTATACATAAATTTATGTGAATTTACATTTCCATTTTATGATCTCTATTTTACGGGGTTTAGAGTTTCAATGTTACCAAAGCGGTAATGGATTTTTTTCACAATTTTCCTTTGTTGAGACTTATGTTGTAGTATACACCTATATTTTTTTATGAGGTGTGTATACAAAAATATTTTATGTAATATAATTAATTTATTCATTATAATGGTATTTTATTTCCATTTTAGTTTAATCCTTTCATGGGGAACATAATTGAAAATTACCAAAGTGGTAAGAATCTTTTGTTAAAATCTCATCATTTACCAGGATGGTGTATAATTAAGTCTCAAATGTTAAAATATTATAATTATACTGAAAAATATCATCCTCTAGTTATTCATGATATTTTAAATTAATTATAAAATTTATTTAATCACTATTTTTTAATGTTTTTAGAAAGTGTTTTTATGAAAATCTACATTCATTTCTCTTTTCATTCAGAAATATGTGTTTTTCAAAACCATGTTTTCAAAAAATGTTTTACAAAATGTTTTAAAATTCATTTACAAATATGAAAGGATTTTCTTCTCAATAAACACATTAAATTATTTTTAAAATATTCCTCTCTAATATTTCAATGTTATTTCAAAATAAAAGTATTTTTAAAATGGTTTATTTTTTAAAATGTTTTTATTAAAATGAAAAATTTATCTCCCTCAAAAATATATTTAATGAATTTTAATGGTATTTCCATCATCAACTTAAAAAACACTTGTTTTTAATTATCCACCACTTGGGATATTTTATATTAATATCATCCTCATTCTTTTCTAGATGGATTAAATTTATTTTTCAAAGGAGATTGTTATGGAACCTATTTACATTCCACGGGTTAATCTTGTTTCGAAGAGATTTTTATTGAACCCATTTAGTTTCCATGGGTTAACCATGATTCAAAGTGATTATTATATAACTAATTTATTTTCTATGGGTTAATCTTGTTATAACAGGTATAATGGATGCTCCCTTGAGTTTATAAATAACTGAAAACTTTTAGGTGTTATTTTTATGTAATGGTACTTGGACATTTGACTGGTGGTTACGTCATAAACTGATTATGAGTGGTTTTGTTATAAACCAATGATAGGTGGTTTTATGATAAATCAAGGATCAGTGGGTCCATGATTTCCCTCCAAAGCAATGGTTATAGGATTCAAATGTATGTTTATTCTATTTGTAAGAGTGATTATAAGAGTGAAGTAAAAATGATGTCCCATGTTATGAAGATGTTTTCTTTATGTTTTATATGAGTTTATAATGCTTCTCATTATATATATTGATATCACATGGCTCATGATTATTGATTCTGATTAATCCTTCCTCTTCTAGGTTTTAATATTTAATGATCCAAGTAATAATGGGTATGAGTTACTTTATGATTAACTCATTCACTTTGATTATGTCATCATACCCTTATGAAAACTTATGAAAATTGATGGAATTCAATTATGAATGATTATTTTTACCCTTATTGAGTATTTTATATCACCCTTCTTATGTATCCTTTTCCCCAGATTATAAAAAATGAGTTTGAACCATTTTGGTGTACAAAGGATTTCACAAGGATAATTTTGATGATCTAATATGAAAGAAGAAAATATAGGTTAAATTTTAGTGTTCATTTGAAAACTTGGGTGTTATTTATATAGGATTTTTCTAAATTCTATAAAACTCCAAACATAATGGGTTCTTCATAATATAAGTTATCAATGCTTTCCTTTTTATGTTGTATGGTTTTGATGGAAAAAATTGGGTCACAATTATCGACATCATAAACCAAAATGTAAAGTTCATGTATTCAACACACGATCTAGGAGTGTGGGTCTTGGGATGTTATACCCTTACTCCTTTCCAGATAGATAAGAACATGATATTTATCATTTATGTATTATTATACACATCCTTAGTCTATTGAAATCAAGGGACTAAATTTGATACTTGTCTTATGAGTGGATAATTTCCATCTTGGTTTTTTGTACAACCAATGACATGATCAGAAACATACTAAATAAATGATTTATTAGATATCCCTTAATGATTGAGTAAGAATGTAATATCCCAGGATGGGAGCCACTAAACTGATTTCCATAGTTAGTTCTCCATAAGATCTCAGGAACACATCCTCATATGCTGGAGGCTTCTGACTAGCAGTGGGGGTTTAAATTAGTAATGTGAGGATACTATACCCTCATATCATAGTGAAAAATAATAATATAAATAACCAATCACTATACACATAAGAGTATATATATATAATAAATACACATCAAAATCTCAAAAATAACTTGAAACAAAACTATATAATTACAACATGATAGTATTACTAATGAAATGTAGTAAAACCCAAATAGTCATAACACACATACAACTAACCACCCATTGGGTTGTTTACATAAAATTATATAATAAAATAAAGACCAAGAAAAAGGGAAATATTTTATCTCTAATCTAATCCTCATCCAGTCTCCTAATACCATCAGAGCAATCTAGCCAGATTGTGAAAAACATTTTCCTGATCTACAATCCAAACTAGTACCTACAATAAACATGTGAGGGATTCTTAGTTAACCATTTATTGTGGAGGCTTGAGAATGGTATGAGTACAACTCATAAATCCACCACCAATAGTGTCTAAATAAAATACTAGTCAGAGAAATAGTTTATAGAGATACAAATTTAGATAAATAAATTGTATAAAAAATGAGATACATTTCAAAACAACCATTTAAAGATTAACCTATTTCCCTTGGGTTTTGAGGGACACTCGTCCCAACCGAACCTGCATCGACCAAAACTATTCATCTAATTAATAAAACATAGGCTGATATATATTGTAAATAATGGAAGGGGAATTTTGTTTATAATTTTAGTTGCGAAACATAAAAAAACAATCTAATGTATCCATCTCTACTATGTATCAATATCAATCATTCTTGGAAGCTCAATCCATCACCTAAACCATGAAAAAATCTATAAATTATAATACAATGCATCATGTCCAAAATTATAATCATAAATCATAAGAATAGTACATACAACATTAGTTCAACAACTAAACCATAGATGCATAGTGTCCATCCACCGTCCATCCTATCTTGTATACCAGTATTTCCTAGATCATTAATTTGGAACTTATGCCATAAAACATGCTATTAGTTAACAAATCTGTATTCCAACACCTAATACATGTTATATAATACCTGTTCTTAGAGAATATATCTGACACCTAACCCATCACATCATTTAAAGAGATCCCAATGGACTTTTAATCACCAAAACATGGTTTGAAATGTGGTGATCATTCACATATAAAAACTAAATTATAACAATATTTAGAAAATAATTTATCTCACCTATCCATTTAAAACATTTCAAATCCATACTTAAAGCATAGTATTCCTCTTTAACAACCAAAACAAGGCAAAATACTTCCTTTCCATAAAAAAAATAAAGGATACATCGAGAAATTTTCATATAAAGGGGGAAACCAAACTCATTTCAAATACACATTTTAAATCCACCCAATAAACCTTTTTTAAAATCACTTTGTGGTCAACATATCGCTTTAAAAAAATCCACTTCAAAACAAAATTTTCACCCTTTTAAACCCAATACACATGGTTAAAACCCTCTCAGGTGCCTAATTAGAGTTTCAAAAAACACAACACATAAAAACATTCCACTTACAAAGTTTGGAACACCCCATGGGTCGCTGTAGGCCTAGTATTATAATACCAACAGATCCAACAGGTTTCTTAGAAGGTCTATGTAATCAATATAAGACCCAAAACTATTAACTTAAGTAATTTGAGAAAACATGTCACACATGGGATTCATGTAACGTTACGTATACAATGGTAAATATTTAAAAATACTATATTTAAATCACTTAGACTATGTACATCCTTAATGAAGATTTTCATGATAACTCTAAAGCCTTGATGCCTTCCCAAGGCCCATATTAGCTTGATACAAACACCTTGGTGTCCCAATGATCACATATAATACACCCATGAAATTAAATTTTTCCAAGAAACAATAATTTATTAATTATAAAAATTATAATTAATTAAAATCCAACTCAGAATAATTCCAAAAAACTCACTGGGTGATCCTTCTCTTATCAAAAATCCCCACAACCACCACATGGGGGTCCAAAACATACATCTAACACTATTTCAAATAAAATACCTAATATAAAATACCATTACAAAAATTAATTAATTCAAATTAGTATAATTTTTTTATAAAATTCACCATAGATGTATACCTTAACAAAATACCATGAAAGAGTGTGCAAAATTCATCTCAGGATCTCCTTTACACAAGACAACCAAAATCCCCATAACCATTTGATAATTCCACCATGATATAGTATAATTTCTAGTAAAATACCTAAATATAAAGATATATAATTATATTAAACCACATAAATAGATTAAGGGAAGGAAGAGGAAGAGTTTAAGATCCTAGACTTCATGGAGGAATGTTATTATTTAAATTTTTCTTTCAAAATTTTTTTCATGGTTAATGAAATGTTTATTTAGAGTATGTGGGGACTCAGGGGACTTATAGGGTTTTTGGGATGTGAAAATAGGGAAAACTCACTACAAAATAATTAGCTTTTTCTAATAGGGGTATATCTGTTGTTAAAAGTGCTTTTTCTGTTGGTAAAATGTTTTACCAACAAAAATGGTCCTATCACTAAACTGTCGGTAAAAACTCTGTTGCTAAATGTTATTGCGACAGATAAAATAATTATCTTACTATTATAATAATACCAACAGATAATATATATGTTGGTCAAAATGTTTAGCAACAGATTTATATAAAAAATATACCTGTTGGTAATAATATTACCAACATAAATTATATGTTCATAAATTACAATTAAATATAAATTATAAATTTGTATTTCTATTAACATTTCATAAAATATTTATTAATTTATCATATATAATAAGTATGTTTTAATTATTAAGTCAAAGATGATTTTCACATATGTTCAAACTTAGAAAAAGATTAATTATATTAATAATGGAATTTAATACAAGATTAATCAATACATAGTTGAAGTTGATTGATAAAACCATAAAAACACAAGAACCCAAGATCTATCTATGTAGTTGCCGCTGTCGCAACCCCACCATCCATGTCATCTCTTGATTGCAATCCTCCATCACGGTCATCTATTGTCTTTTGACTGCAATCCTCCAGTACTCATCATGGTAGAATAACAGTTACTTCCTCCAAAGATCATTCATAACCTCCATGTAGGACAATATAAGAAACAAAGTTTGAGGAACCTCGAGATGATGTTATGTAATATCCTTCATCTTCAAGATCTACACCACACACAATCAAAAAGCATACCCACAAATCATAGAAAAATATATGTATGAATTGAAACCAAAAATAATAATAAAGTATAAAAAAAATATCTACACCACACACAATCATAAAATCATACCCACAAATCAGATCAAAATATATGTATGAATTTAAACAAAAAATAATAATGAAGTACAAAAAAAATGCATTCCACGGATTTAATAAATTGAGCTGGAAAAAAAGAGTACAGGAAAAAAACTCCCTAAAAAGTGTATCTTTGTCCTCCTCATTGAGCCAACAGAAAAAACCACCTTGGAAGAAACAACCTACTTTCTTTCTTCAAATCACCTTTACAACATAGTATAGAAAAATAATTAATTTCACCAATAGTATTCTCATAAATGAATGCAACCATGTTGGAAATTAAAGGGGAAAGTGAATCCAAAGAGATCACAGTAGTAGCTAGGGATTGATCATAGTAGTTTGGATTATCAGATTCATTACACAATTCCAGTAAAAAATCACTACTTTGGAATGGATTCCTCTCTGTAATTCCATTTAATTCACAATAAACAAGAATTTATAATGTATATCACTTTTCTAAATGGAATCAATCTTTCACTGTAATCACAAGAGTGAATTCAGTTTCAAAGAGAGCTAACCTATTAATCTAGAAATCACTAAACAAAAAGATCCAATCTAAACTCACTATTCTGAAGAATTATTATCAAGAACCTGAAATTTAAATACTGGATAAAGGATTATTTAACATTACACTCATTTTCTGAAATCATTGCATTGTACATGAATTAAACATATGAGAGGGAAATAGGATAATAGCATAGTGAGAAACTGTATTAATTCTAGACAACAAAAATATTCATTATTTAGAAAAAACAACACAATAGATAATAACACCAAGAAACTAAAATATTTATATCTAAGTATGTTTCTACAAGGGTTTTAGCTTGGTCAATCCATATAGAAATTAGAAAAACATGAAGATCTTATAGTGTGAGGGAAGATGAACCTTGACACAACATGTGGAGAAGAACAACAATATCACAACCATTAAAAGAACATCACAAGAGAATAAATTTAATAGAATAAAGTATTTAGAACATAGGGAGAGAAATGAAGAAAACAGTTGGCCAACAGGTAATAGTGCATAAACAATTTACTAGAATTTACCTTGAATAGCAACTTGAGTACACCTGGAATTAATTTCTATTGACTTTCAGCATCCATTTCTATATCATTTTCTTCACCCTCTGAAAATATTAGCCACCTGAACATGATTCCAATTAACTCTGGATTATAAACATCCTATCTATGTTTCTTGTCCATATTCATTTTATTCGATTTCAATTAAAATTTGGTTCAGTAGACCAAGGATGATTCACCTCTTAAACAAATAGCTCGATTCAACATCATACAACTTTGGCATTAACAACATGAGAAGACTTGTAAAACATCACCAACATCAGGCCTTCAAACATCATGCTATAGTAAAAAAATTTAATCTTGAACATGTAATGAATAATATCTCAAATACGCCCCTCAGTTAGTGTATTCAACTTTCATTGAACCATGGTATCTTTACAGGAGCCCTAAAAATAATATTCAAGCTAAAAGTCTATTAATTGCAGCAGAAAAACATACAATACCATCTCTACCTTGGATCAAAAGCAATGAAAACATGAAACATACAAATATCCATGTTACCGAATAGTATCCTGGAATATAAGACTATTGAGGGAAGTGACCTGCAACATAAAATAAGAATGTGAACCCCTATGTATCTCAAATCTCCATTCTCAGAATTCGGATCCAATAAACCACCAATAACTTCACAAGATGTGCCTCCTTGGATAATACACCTATTTCTATATAAGAAAAAACAACCCAAATACTTGGTCCAGAACTGTAATTGCAAAATAAACCAGCAACAATCAGTGCCTTTGATCCACATCTTCAATGCAATGACCTAAAGATCTGCAGCTGAACCCATCGCATCCTGCTTCAAACTCGGACATAAAAAATATAAAATAAAATAGGAAATTCATCCAAATCGAGTGCTTTCTCCCTTGTATCATCATCGAACAAGTGATGGAAAAGAACCCCAAGCTCTTTTATTGAATAATATTAGACATAAAATTCAAATCTTTTACCTGTGGTTAACACCCTTTAAATAGATAGAGAACACACCTCTTCGACCATGTCCTGAACATTCTCTAGGCAATTATTATGTGAATTTCCATTGAAGATCAAATCTTCACATCACCGCTGCTTAAAAAAATCATGGATTTAACACTAGTCATCTCTGCTTTATATTCACCCTTCAAGGACGCCTTCATCATGGTCGATGGGGATGAGAACACAAGCAGGTGGTGGTCACGAAGCCCGACTGGTCTTCCGTTGTCCTCTCCCTGTTTTTCTTTTTAGGGTTTCGGGAAGTCTTAGGGAGGTAATTAGAAGAATTTCAATTCCATTAAACTAATAAGGATAAAAAATAACTACATATAATATATATATATATATAATTTATATGCATCCATTTTATTTTTATTTTTAAATTTAGAGTTGGTATTTTTTTTTAATCATATATCAATGATTGTATTTTCTATAAATTTATTTCATGGAACATTATTAAATTATTAATATTATAATTCAAGTTATAAACATTTTTTACCAAAAAAATACATTTTATAAGTAACTAAATAATAAATATATATTAAATAATCACTAAATGGTTACTTTTTTATTGGGTAATTTATTACAATATATTTTTATAATGGTAATATATTTTTAACCCAACCATTAAAATAATTGATATAATATATGTATTTTTCAGAAAAACAATTGTTTGTATTTATTTGATAAAACAATATATTTAACTGTTAGTAAAATATGGTTTGGTATTGAATGATTAATAACAAAAGATATAGTTGACGGTAAAAACAGTTGTCGGTACCTAAATATAATACCAATGAAACTTAAAATCTGTTGGAATTACTCATTTTTACCAAAAAATATGTTATATGTCACTAAATTTCTGTTGGTATAAGTTGATTATTTTGTAGTGACTTGTCCAACCTATTCAAGTTCCATGGTTGGTGCACTATTAAGTAAACCATGCAGCCTCCCCAAGAGACCCGTGTTTCCCTGGATATAGGTGTTATACATAGTTCGTGAATAGTTATTAATACTATGCTGAATTATCAAAAAATTGTGTGACATAGCCTTCTCTTGGATAGTGGTAGGTGAATGGTTGGTTCATGGTTTGGAAAACCATGCAGTCAAACCATGTGTCCTTTAAAAACATGAAAATTCTATGTTTTCCCCCTCAGAGTTTTTATATTTCCCCTCTTTTTTAAACCCCATTTCCTTCCCCACAGCCCAAGTGATAAGACCTAGTGACCCAAGCTTTAAATGGGTAAATACTATTCATATTTAATCCATTTGGGGTGTCATTGGTTGTGGATCGAAGATCTGGGTATGTATAACGCATCCCTTGGTTCTCCTTTTCATATTAGGGTTTGTAGTTCCTCCCATCTTATCCTGAAGCCCTAAAACCCTCTTTCCCTGATAGAATTTAGGTTGGGGATTCAAATGGGGTTTCAATTATGATATAATTATAATATTTGGTTCATGTTATTCTATGGATTCAAGGTAGGTGATATACAAGTTATGTACCATAGTTTTTTTAGATTTGTGCATGTTCAGTTTTCTTCTTGGTAACTCCTTGGTGTTCTTTTGATGCCTTTGGTGAAATTTGGTAAAGTGGGCATCTAAATAATTAATTGAACCCCTCATGGTCCCTATGGGATGTATCAAGGATGATTAGACTGATTTAGGTCCACCCATGGGGTGTGCTGACATTCCCGAACCTAGGAATTGGTAAAGTAAGTACAAGATCAATGTGTAATAACAAAGAGCCCTTGTTGAACATGTTAATACGTTTAGTAAAAATGAAAATAGAATATTGGAAATGAGCCTATATTTGGTAATGTATTATGGGGTGTTTTTTCATTTTACAGAAATGGGTCAATTAAGTTAATTAATATCATGTCACTTGGCTTATGAATTATGTTATAAATGCCAAAGAGAGAGAGTGAATATGAAATAATGAATATCTAAAATGGGTTGATATAAGGAAATTATTGAATATTATTAGTGATATATGAATGGGAATTAGAATTGGGATAAATGTTCTATGTAATGTAAATGGAAAAGGTGTTAATGGGTTATGGAAAAATATTAGTTCTCATGTTGATTATTATAGATTATTATTTCTATATATATTGGTTGTGCTAGTTTTTGATATTGTTTGTGTGTGGTGAATGGATAAATAAGCTTGTGAATAGGGATTGTTGGTTTGGGGTATTGAATGAGGTTCTGCATACATGGGTTGAGTTATACTGATGCTCTAAACATCACCCCACAATACATGGGTTAAGGAAGGGGACAAAGATCTATTCCCATAACTGTTGAATTCCTTCTAGAATAAGGCTTCGAGGTGAGGAAAATGTGTTTGTTTTGATGTGTTATCCTTAGTATGATATAAACTTGATGTATTTCCTTATGAATGGTGATTAATTCCTTGAACCCTTGTGTGAATGATGTAAATTCCTAAACCATGTAACACATGTTGATAATGAATTAAGTAATGAAGAAGATGAAAATAATGAATTTGATACTAAAGTTAGTAACAGTTAAAGTAAATATTGTTAACTAATGGGACCCAAACTTTATTTTATTTACTTTTAATTTATTTATCACCTGTATGAACTATCTATTTGGACTCTATATTTTGTATACATCATTGGTTGTGGCCTATAATGTTGTACTCACATCCTACCTGGGCCGTCGTTGGGTACCCAAGTATATTTTAGGGTTGGAGGATAGGACAAGGGAAAAGGTCCTATGCTAGGGAGTTGAGTTGGGCTTAGGATGTACTTAGAGGAGGATCCATACTTGGGGTTAGGATTTACTTGGAAGTTGTTTTTTGTCTTACTTAATGGTTTTATTAAAAATTTAAATTTAGTATGACATGGTATATTTACTTGTTTTGTGTGACATATACGCTATTTGAGGAATGGTTAACTATAAATTGCTCTGATTATTGTTTCCTATTTATGCTACTTAAATTAAATTATGTTTTGGAGTACTCTGAGAAAGAGGGTATAGTCTTCCTACATGATTTATTAGACCATAGTATCTAGTCGGCAACCTATGGCGTATGGGGAGGCATGCTTGAGGTCATGTGCTGACTCAGATCGGGGCACCAATTAGTGGATTCCAAGTTGGGGATGTTACAAAGTGGTATCAGAGGCAATTATTTTATATAGTATTACTACATTCTGTGGTATAAAGGAGAATAGGATGTGTTGGGCCTTAATAATGAGCTCGTGCATGGGAGTAGCTAACCCATGTATGAGGAAAAACCTAAGTACCCAGGGTGGGAATTATTGTTCTTGATATGTGTTGTTATAGAATAATTATATTTCACCATTGGTTGATGCACTTATTTTGTGATATTAATATTTATGATATTTTTCTCATGGATGTAATGGCACGAGGTTGTGCATTCATGCATCATTTATGGAACCTAAGGATATTGGTGGAATGCACCCTGATAGGCACACACGAGATGGCTGCGTGGGACATCAAGGGTAGGGTGAATTTTAATTTATTTATATCAGATGAATGTGGTGTCTAATAAAGATGATGAAAATGGGTAAATAGAATGAATGTAAAGGAATTGTTGAGAAATAACGTGTTTAAAGAAACATTATAAATGGGTTAAAATTCTTGGTTGTGACAAGTTATAATTATTGAATGATGTATAAAAGAGAAAGATTTAATTTGTGATGGTAAAATGGTTAATGAATTATTCTTTTATAAGGTTGTGAATGATCCAATATATGGGTTGTGATAAGTTGAAAAAATGGGATAGGTGACTTAAGGGGAATGATTGCATTGTGAAAGTGTAAATTGTTTCAAAAGAGGGTGTCTAATTAAAAGTTCATAGCTATGATAGTTTGATTTCCCAATGTTAACCATGATCCATTGTTGGAATGGTTGTGGGTAGTATTAGTAAATTTTTCATGTCTTTTTGGATATTGTATGTGGAGTGGGTTGATTATGGTAGGTAGTGTACTTTCCATTATGGTTGACAGTGATTGGATTCTCCTTGGAATGCTTTTTGATAGATATGTTTTGAAGTATGAATCTGATTAAATAGGTATTTTGGAAATGTTGGGTAAATAAATTTTCTAAAGCATGGAATTTTTCTTTTTCAAAATAGTGATGTTAATTATAAAATATCATGTAATGATGGAACTTTCAATGAATGATGGTATTGAGTATTACTATAGTTTCTTGTCTGTCTCTCTGTATGGGTTTTTTTGGGTAGTGAGAGTTCTGTAGGATTAGAACTTGATTTTATTTTAAGATACCTTGAGGAGCCTCAATGTGTGGATAATGGTGTGTCTGTTGTTATATTTTCGACAGGGTGGTGAACATGGAGTTTTTAGATGTTTCCTAATAATGTGAAGGGGTACCTATGTGGGTTATAAGTGTGTGGGTTGTACGTCAGAGATAAGAACGAGTTTCTTGGTTGTGGAATCATTAGTGATGGGTAATTTTTTCATAGGTGTGGGTACCCAAATGAGTTCAGACCTTGTGAGTTGTCTTTTGGACCCTAGAGTGGGGGTTTTGGATTGTGGTGCCTTTATATGTGTGTTAGTATGTTTGGTGTGAAACCTAAAGAGAACATTTTTTGGTGCATAGATACAGTGTTCTGGAATTTGGATAGGAGAGCCACCTGTGAGTGGTGACTTGTTGGATGTTTGATGTACATGGCCAAGAGAGATAGCCTAATGACTTTTTACACTTAACCATAGTAAGGAAGTTTGTATCGTTTAATCCTTGAGTACAACCTGTGAGGGTGGTTGGATGTTTTGTTGGTTCTATTGGGTGATTGAAGAATAGATAGATGTTTTTGGATTTGGATAGGTGCATATTGGCCTTGATGTCTCATTATAAAGGTCAATGGTTTTGGAAATACACGACTCGATATGTGGCGATGAGTGGTAGTGTTGGGAAAAAATGAGGGTGACATCATGGGAGGATAGCCTATTGTTGGAGGTTCCTTGGAATATGAAGTATGAGAGATAATTTATGGGTGGAAAAAATACATAATGGGAACCATCAAGTTTATGTAGATGGTATGGTTGTGCCCTGGATATTTTAAAAGGTAAACTGAGTGCTTATGGTTGGTGTAAGATAAGTTTTGAAGGATTTTGTTATTTTGGTGTTAGAACAATCAATTTTGATTAAGATTAATGGAGGACCTGATGTTGATTTCTGATAGTAAGGACTAGGGTGACTAAAGCTCAGTTATATTCTTTGTTATCAAGGTCATGTCAGATGTGTGGATGTCACGTGGTCGGGCTTGCTCATATATAAGGTCTGGTTGTTGGGTGAAATGTTGAGAATGCCTTGAGTCCGATTTGACTGATCGACTATAAGGCACAATCATATGAGTAAGAAGGTATTGGTCTAAGATTTGGTGATTTTTTATCTTCGGTAATCTAAATTTGGTTTAAGTGCATCGTCATAAGAAAATATGAGACCTTGAGGGTTTTACAAAGGTCTAGGTGTGGGTATACGCCGGTATGACACAAGTCCGTCTAGGATGGGTGAACATGTGGCTTATGATAAGCATATGTTATTCTCTGTGAAACCAAAGTGGAAATCATGGATATATGAAAGATCATTAGTTTTGGTTTATGTGATGGACCATTTTTTTTAGTTATTAATTATCAGGTTATTACTGAAAGGACTTGAGTGGTGTGGTGGCGGCAGTGCTAGAGGAAGCTTTGGTTCATGATTGTCTGGAGGATGGTTGTGGAGTGGTGGTGAGTCTTGGTTGGAAATCATTCTTGAGTGGTGGTGGTTAATTGATGATGATATATGTGTGGGTAGGTAAAATGGAAACTCTTGGAAGGTCATGGTGTCCCATAGTGGGAGGAGACACTAGTGTTGGAAATGTTATGGTAGTTTTCTTCATCAACTTCTTATAATACTTTTATCTAGTGACAATCATGACCAATATATTGATATCATCCAGATACGCTGAGAAAGCTCTGTCTTTATTCCAAGAGACTTGAATGTGTTTTGGTTGGATATGGGCATCATGAAGATTTCGCTCATAGTGGAGTTTATGTTGATCTTGATAGTGGCATGTACAACACTGATAGTTTACGGGTGAGGTCCTTGAGATGGAACGAGTGTCAACGAACTGTGAAAGTTCCATTATTGGAAATGGGGAATAGGTATCAAGTGATATTTGTTTGGTGTTTTGGGAAAATCTGAATGACCAAATCCATGTTTTGGGGTTTAGAATATGATCCAATCATGAACCGTAGGGGTTGGTAATTCCGTGAGGTAAGTGAAGGTAATGAATCTCTTAATGCGGGGAATGATAAGTTGGTCATGAATGGGTGGGGTAAAGTAAAGAGTTGATTTGGGGGAATCAGGATACAACTTCTAAACTAGTGAGGTGCACATTGGGTTCCTCAGAAGAGGAAAAAGTGGGCTTTGGATGTGGCGGTTAATTAATCCAAGCAGTTTCTTTGAGCTCTGGGTGGTTCTAAGGGGAATCTTAAAAGAATGTGCTAGATTCTTTGATGGCATCATAATAGAGGTTTAGTGATAAAATCTCAGAAAATATCATGAATAAAATCTGGTAATTTTTTTTGAGTTACCATGTACTTTCCTTAGGTGTGAATGAAACTAGGTCAAGTAAGGTAATGATGTTCCAGTAGTGAAGCTAGGTGTTTGAGGGTGAGTGGACTGGGGAAATACCAACTTGATTAAAAGGAGGTAAAAAAGTTGTGAGTTGTAAACCACCTCAAGTGGAAGTTTTGGTATGAATAGTACATCATTGAAATGGGAATGGGTTTAAGGAAGGACCTATTCGACCTCGATCGATGTAAAGATGAAAAATGGTATTGTATTGAGAATGTTTATGGGTGTGGTAGAGTGTGATGACGGTTTGGAGGGAAGAGGATACCTTGACAGTTGAGTTATACCTAATGTCAAGGAACAAAATCAATAGGATCATTGGATTGTAATATCACTCAAGTCAATATGTTCCTTAGAAATGTGAAATAAGGGTCTAGCATGCTAGCAGTAGTTGGTTGATGCTATGGGACAAGCCAATAGAGGGTGGTCTGACATGATGTGGTAAAAACAATGGATTTGGTAAGGCATGACCCACCTTCAATATGATTTTGGTAGTGGAATCTTATTTTTAGAAATATAGGAAATCTTATGAGAGGTCATGTTGGTCTTATTCTGTAATAGATGGTAGATGTTTGTCAATTTCAAGTGGTATTGAAAGAAAGGTTGGATTCCAGTTTTATGTAGCGACCTAATGCATGTCTGAGATTGGTGCATTGGGAAATGCTTCAGGTATATTGTTAAAGATGACTTAAGGTTATGGTGGTCATTATTCAATTATGGAGGTTCCAATCACCAGAATATGGTGGGGGTGAGATAAAGTGTATGGTGGGAGAGAGAACCATAACAAGAAAGTGGTTGGTTAATGTTGTGATCAATGTTTTGGGTTGAATGGACTCGAGTGATTATTATTCTAGTGAATTGTCCAGGATAGTGAATGTTACCTTCAATTTGATTGGTTGAGTGCCTCAGGTTTTTTGGTTGTGTTTTGGATGTACTGTTATGGGATGGGACCATTAAGACTTGAGTGGTGGATCGAAGAAGTTGGGAAATGTGGTTGGAAGGACCATGAGTTCTCTTTGGATGATGCTAAGATTTTGTCACCATTATATTTTAAAAAATAGAGTAAAATTGAACCAAGGGGTTTGAGACATGATTTTTTAAGAGTATCATACTTATGGTAATCTGATTGGGTCTTCCATGATGGTATGATGTTATCTACAAAGTTTCATTGTTTTGCGATCTAGGCCGCATCACCTAGGATTCCATATAGAGTAATGGTGGCTACATTATGGTTTGAGGTTGATTCATCCTTGAGGATACAGTGATGTAAAAACAGGTGCAACAGGCTTGTTGGTACCACCTATGGGAACGAGCTCTTACCAGTTGGTGGATTTTTCCTTGCAATTAATGGAAGAGGTTGGGATATGTTCTTTTCCGGTAGTTATTGACTAGTTTATGGATGTCTTTCTTGAATAATTCTTAGGGTTTCTACCAATCAGGGAAGTGGAGTTTATGATTGGTCTCTTTCTATAGACCAGTAATATCTCACTTCCATCATATCGAATGAAACCAACAGAATTAAGGGAGGAGAAAGTGTAGTTGGAAGAGTTAGAAAGTAAGGGTTTCATTGGTCTGATCACGTATCTATGGGCAACCATAGTTTTGTTTATGAAGAAAGCAGATGGAACTCTACAACTATGAGTATACTATCATAAGATAAACCAAGTTATGATAAAGAACATGTATCCACTTCCAAAAATCGATGATCTATCCAATCAATTGAGGGTATCCTAGTAGTTCTTAAAGATTGAATTGTGATCAAGAAATCACCAATTGTGAGTTTGGAAGGAATATATTCTAAAGACAGATTTCCGAAGCAGATAAGAACATTATGAACTTTTGGTAATGCCTTTAGTTCATACGAATGAACCATCGATAATAGAATTGATGAATTGGATATTTCAAAAATATCTGGATTCTTTTGTTTTAGTGTATTTGGACAACATATTAGTGTATTCAATGATAAGGTATGAGCATGAAAAAAACATAGAGATAGTGTTGAAAATCTTTAGATAACATCATTTTTATTCCAAATTATCAAATTGATATTTTTGGATACAAGAGGTACACTTTCTTGGCCATGTAATTTTTGAAATAGGTGTTTTAGTGGATCCATAAAAGATAGAAGCTATTATCTCTTGGAAACCTTCAAATAACATCTTTTAGATACAGATTTTTCTTGTCCTAGCTAGTTATTACCATCTCTTTGTGAATGGAATTTTAGGTCTATCCTCTATATTGATATATTTGAAAAAGAAGAATGTTCCATTCCAATGGAGTGAGGGATGCTAAAAATATTTCCAAGAGCTAAACAGTCTCCTTACATTTACACCAATATTGATTTTTCCAAAATTTGGACAAGGGTACATGGTGTATTGAAATGCTTTAGGATCTAGTTTAGGGTATTTTCTTACGAAAGTAGACCATGTTGTTTCTTATGGATCGAGGATGTTAATAGTTAATGATAAGAACTACCCACCACATGATTTGGAGTTATTTGTAGTCGTCCATGCCTTAAAAACTTGGCATCATTGTCTCTTTAGTGGTAAATTTATTTTGTTCATGGATCATAAGACCTTGAAGCATATTTTCTCACAAAGGGACTTAAATCTGATGCATATAATATGGATGGATTTTCTCCAAATGACCGACTTTGAATTGATGTAAGCAATAGGTAACAAAAACTAGGTGGCTTATGCATTAAGTAGAAATTTTTACGCTCAGTTAGAAAAATAATCTTCAGATGAGTGGTAGATGATGTCGGTCCTAACCAAATTGCATGTGAAATTTTAAGAACAAGGTGATGTTGAGGTTTTCTTTTCAGTTGTAGTGGTTTATAATTTTTAAAGTTAGTAATGTTGTCACAGAAATGCAATGTAGAATGTGTTTCTATGAGTCCAAAACTCAATGGTGGGGAGACCATTGGGGGATGAAGGATATATGTTATAGGTATCCCAATAATGGTTCAAAATAATGATTAGATATGAGTGATAGTGTATCTTCTTACCAATTTGGACCATTTCATCCCATTTTGTGAAAATCATACGGTGGAGGATATATCCCAAATATATATCTGAGAAGTGGTAATGAGGTAGGGAATACCATTTTCGATCATTTTAAATAGATATTTGAGGTTTACCTCTCATTTATAGAAATACTTATTGAAATCCTTTGGGAACCAGTTGACTATAAGTTTTGTGTATCATCCTCAGATGGACGGGAAATCTCAAAGGATGATACAAACATTATATGACATCTTTTAGGCTTTTGTAATGGATTTCTTTGGATCATGGGAAGAACATGTGTCGTTGGTTGAATTCTCATATAAAAATAGCTACAAGGACTTGATACATATGGATCTATTTGATTCACTGTATAGACATCCTTGTAATTCTCCACATTATTGGTTGGAAATAGTTGAGACTTCACTAGTTGGGTCAATCCTTGTCCAAGAAACAATGGAGAAGATTTAGTTTATTAGGAAACTGATGTAGACAGCTCAGATTCATCAGAAATCATATGAGGATCATCATCGATGGTAGTTGTCATTTACAATGAGTGATCATATGTTCTTGCAGATTTCTCCAATGCTTGGACACCCACATTTTTTGGAATTGGGGCAACTTATCTCCTAGATGACTATGCCATTTTGAGATACCGGAACAGGTGGGGGAGGTGTCATATTGGTTTTAATTACCACCATGGTTTAGTGAAGTGCACAATGTGTTCCATATATCTCAGTTTAAAAAGTACTAGCCTAATCCTAAACATGTGATCAGATGGGATCACGTTGACCTAGAGATGGATGCTTAATTGGTACATATCCCGGAGCAGATTGTGAATAGGAAAAATAAAGACTTACTTGAAAAAAGAATTAGTCTACTGTAGGTTTTGTGGAAACATTGTCAAATTCAAAAAAACTTGGGAATGTGAGAAATAAATGATAGAGAAATGGTCGGAACTCTTTCAGGACACTAATGGTTTTCTACTTTCTTGGGATGGAAAGACCAAATGTGGGGAGAATTTAGCACCCTCATTTTCTGGAATGTAACCATTTAATTATTCCTTTTATTAATATAAATTATAAGGGTGGTGGTTGGGAGATTTTGGAGGAATTTTTATGAGTTTTTTGGGATTTTCTATAGGTGTATAGGTGTTGCACGATTTGTGGAAACCATGCAACACATTTAAAAACCATGCATAGTGAGACTGGGGAAAAAGGGATGGCGCATGGGCAGGGCATGATTTTTCTAAACCATGCATCCACTAAGGAGAAATTGTGTGCTTTGAAAAATGGATTTGGTCATTTGGAGGTAGTGGTTAACACACTTTTAGCGCATAGTTTTCCTAACTGTGGGACTAAACCATGTGCGGGTCAAATTAAGATCCTTAAATTTTGAATCTAACTCATTTTTACCTCCATGTGCCTTGTTTTTTTCCAAAATGGCCCTAAATCATGATTTTGATCTCTCAATGGTTGGAGAACCTCTCTTAGGAAAATTGAAATCGATCTGAATCCTTTCCTTGGTATTTTGAAGCCTGATTCTCACGGTAAGTCATCATTCTTCATCGTTCTTGTTAGTTTTCTTAGATCTTCTTCACCCTTCCTCTAATTTTGTTAGATATATTCCCGTTGTGGGTATATCTAAGGGTGTGGATGCGAAATATATTCATATTTGTTCTTGTCAATAATAGGGGGAGATCTAAGGTGGTTTTGTGGAGATTCAACCTAGTTTTATGACATTTTTCGTGTCATTTATCGTTTTTACCAAAACTCTCAAGGTATGTGCCTTCACTCTCAACTCCTATATTTTAGAACATGATGGAATAGTTTCAAAAAAATATCATTCATTTAAATTTATCTTTTAACCTCTTTTAATTGACTGTTAAAACCCTCTTGAGTGATAGTCTATGGAAATTATAACTTTGGTGTGTTATTGGTTCGTGTTTTCGATAACATTATTTTAAAATAATTATTGGTTTTTATACATTGAAAAACAGTTTCCAATTAAATGAATGGTGCTTTATTAAAAGTTTTTAAACACCCTTGAATTTGTTATGGGTTGACATGGTTTTGTGGCATGTGTTCAAATCCATTGGGATGGATGATAGCATGAAGCACCCCATCAAAAGGTTGAGATGGTAAGGGTGTGAAGTACCCCACTAAATCGATCCACTAAGTGATAGATTAGTGGAAGGATAACTCACTACTCAAGAGTATAGGGTGGTCCATGGATTTTATGTATGGTTGTATATATGTTTGTATAGAAAGGGAGGGGTTTTTCCAATGTGAAATGTGAGATGATTTAAGTAACTGTTTTTGTGATTTCCTTGGAAAACTATTTGATATGAAATTTGTTTATATTTTGTTATAAACTGTTTTAGAAATTGTTTTATATAAATTTTTTATATAAATGTGGATAACATGATATATCCTACTGGCATGATAGGGAAGTATTTGGGGAAAACCTACTATGTTTTAGTACTCACTCTTGCTTTGGAACTTTGGCAATTTTGAATATGTCATCTACCCGGACCTGGGAAAAGGTAAAATATCACACGTCTATAGTACTACTTCATGATACATGGGATTTTTGGTGAAGTTTTATCATAGATATTGTAGAGCATGGATTCTTGTGGTTATCTTAGAGTGTTATTAGTTTTTTTCCTCTGTTTACTTGGATATTATAGTCCCTTATTGTGGTACTTTATTTTAGTATTATTTTGATAAGTGAAATGTTGAGTTGTCCTTAATTTTTATCATGCACTATATAGTGTGTATTTGGATATGTATTTTTTGGTTTTTGGTTCTATTATTAATTGGAAAATCTCTCCCTATATGTATTGAAGGCATTTGACATTTATTTTAAGCCTTTCGCATCTTGGGGATATCTCTTAAGTCCAAGAAACACCCTTCCACCCTCTCAGGCCAATGATAAGAGGAAAAATGTTACACTTCCCCGGTAAGGGACAATCATTTCACAATAGTACACCTATTTTGGACTCTAATAATAATATATTTGAAGTCATGGAAACATACATAACAAGGTAGATCGTATAAGGAAATCATATCATCATGAGAATAAAGTAGCATTAAGCATACATGGGATCATCTTCAAACACTTCCAAAAAAGCTAAAATAATTCTCATGGAACCAAGAATCTTAAACAGGTCTCATAAGATAAAAACAAACCCACATGTGATAACAATCAATCATGATTATAAAGTTATGAAATCATAATAACTATACTAAGGAAAATTTTTGTTACAAGAGTCCCATAAGGTAAGGAGCTTACAACCACATGGTCATTGATGAAGAATATTTATGTTTCGTCAAGGAATAATAAGGTGAATCTTTTCTACATATTAGTTGTTTCCAAATACTCGTAAGTGTTTCCTAGGACTAATTATAACTATTATATTTCCCAAAATAAATTTAACACCACATGTGATAATATTTTATCTCTTTTGGATAATTTCTAAATTATCAAAATTTTAACAATGCATGTGCTATAAATTTCTTCCTCAATGAATAATTATAAAACCACAAGTTATAATATTATATCTCTCTAAAATAATTTGATATGAGTTTGTGAAATATTTTTTATTAATATTTTTTAATGATAATAGGTTATTATCACTAAATTCTTAATCAACCCATTTCTTTAGAAAGCTTATTTCACAAATTACAGATGAAATAAGGAGACGTGGAAATATATATTCCTACTTGGAATTTATTTTATCAATGTGTTACTCCTAGGAATAGAAGATAAAAGATTTTTTGACACATGTAAACTGGATGAAGGGTTCATTTTGATCGAATTATTCTATACTGATCTTTCTTTAGGGAATTTCTTAGATACTTTGACTAAATAGGATCACCAAAAATTAAGGTAGTTAAATTTTATTTGTTCTTGAAGAAGACCACCCTCGTACTGGTCTATAACACTAAAATCCCAAATTAAGTCAAATATTTAACTTTTATTTTAATAATTTATTAATTTCATAGTTTTTAAATTCTTCTATATTATGATTCATGTACATTCAATGATCCAGGAAACTAATTTCCATGATTTTAGATTTTTAAAATCATCAAAAATGTGTTTCGGGCTCCTTATATAATAACAAATGGGGTAATGGGGTTTCTAAAAATATTTTTCCCAAAAAGGGTTCTCTGTGAGTGTAAAATAGTTTTAACCTTACACAAATTATAGTTTTCATGTAATCGTAATGGATTTTACAATTACACATGTCTCTTATCCCTATTTAGAACTTTAGAATGTATTATTACCATTACACAACACATGAGAGTCCCTTCTTACCCTTAAATTGGAAGAAGAATACCCTTATGCTATCCTTAGAAATAATGGGTTACCCTAACACAATGTATAAGTTACCCTTACGTAACCTTTAGAAACAAGGGGTTAGACTTATATAGTGCATAGGTTTCTCCTACCTAACCTTAAGAAACAATGGGATACCCTTATGCAATATATATAAACCTCATCCTACTCTTACATGGAAGATATATTTCCTTTATGTGACCCTTATAATTCTAGATTTACCCTTATATTAATCCCAAAAACTATCCTATGTAACAGTAGATGACTTCTTACCTTTACATAGGCCCTATGCCACTCATAAGGTTAAAAATAAACTTATAATTTTTAAAATTTCAAAATAAATACTCAGATATAAAAACCAAAAAGTGTTTTTGGATCATCAAAAAACAATATTTTTAAATAGAGAATGAAAAAAGACTATTATTTCTAAATAAAGAAAACCTTGGCATGACATAGGCCTAGACGATAACATTGATATAGTTAGTATAAACTTATGAATTAGTTTATATAATGATATAAACACAATGTGTAGGGAATATATTGAAATGAAAAAGTGAAGGAACATTGATTTTCTAGCATGGTTAAACTAAGGAAGGCATAAATAACTTGAATATGGATCAAATATTATTGATTATCAAGATGAATTTTATAATATATTTTAATGTTAAAAAGTTTTTATCCTATATTTTGATCATTTTAGAAGATGTATATGAATGATTGGTGGATCATGGAAGTTGATTTGGTGTATTGATAAAAATAAAATAACGTTTAAAGGATGTTTTAAATATTTTTTTTATTGAATAAGTATATGAGAAGAAAAGTGAAGGCTACTAGACTCCATAAGGATTGACCCCTGAAATTATAATATAAAACAAATCATGGTGTCCAAACCACCATCATGGTTTACAATATTATATTATAATAATTATTGATAGAATTTATTAACCCTATTTGATTAATAAACTATATTGTGGTTGTATTCATGGAATGAAAAAAATTAGAAAGGTGATCATAATTTTAGAAGGAGAGTTGAGTATTTTATTTTGAGTTTCTTCTGAACAATACATGAACAGACCACATCATTATCCTTGGTCATGGATTTGATGGATGATTGAATAATAGGGATATAAAGGATACCATTTTCATTTTCATTATCACGGGGAAGATTTATGTTTAATTAATAATCTAGTTGATATGATGAGTGAAGAAATCATGGTCATGGTATTATGGATATTTTGAATAAATATTGGAAACATGAATTTGGTGTTAGCCATAGTGCATGGGATTTTTCTAAATGAGTAAAACCAAGACTAATGAAATTATTTAAGGAAAATAATGATATATTTATTTGGAAACTAAATCACAATTAAGGTATTCTATGATATTAAATAAATGTAAATTGATGAATTTTTAGAAAGAATGATATTTTATAATAGAGGCGTTTAGAGTCAAAATGTTTACCAAACAAACCACGAAATGGTTTTTTATAATAAATCATGGTTTACATGTAATTTAATAATTTTTTATATTTTTTATATTTTAAAATATGGAATGGTTTTATTTGAGTTTGGAGGATTTGACTTGTTTTGAGATTCTTTTCCATAATTAAATGTGTTACACATGGAATGTTTTTAGAGGATCATGAAAACTAAATGAGATCCCTACCATTAATCAGATATATTTGAGATATATGTGACTTTATTTATTCAGTTATAGGGAACATGATAAAATAGAAGGTAAATAGGGATCACCCTTGATAGAGTGTATATTATATATAACTAGTTCATTATAATAGAGGATCATCATAAATAAAAGATCATTGATATTTACGAGTAATTGAATGATTAGAAAACTAATCATATTGATTGAAATTACCTTAAATAAGAAATTAATATAATTCATTCCTTATTGGAAGAAGTTTATGTTTCTCTAGAGATTTTTGGTAAATAATTGAATAATTTTTATTATAATGAGATGTTCATATCTGGTTGGTGAAGATTATGGAAACACATGGATGGATCGAGGAATAACCTATAGAATTGTCTGTACATATCATATTAATTTTATTATATTGATTAATAAGTGGACTATTCACATATAATGTAATATAGACTATCTTTTAAATAGAATACAGATAATTTGTATGGATAAGTGTTCTTTAGGAGGCAGTGTTCTGTGGTAGACCATTCATTGTAATTTTATTGAGTCATAGTGAAGAGTAACCATACTTAAATCATTTTATCCACCAATGAAGTAAATTATAGAAGATATTTAGTATACCAACAAATATCTATGTGTATTTTCATTTGATATATCCTAAAATAGTTAGACCACATAAATCACTCTGTAATATTTTACTTTACTTTATTTGTCTACTTTATATTTGTTTTTTAGTGTATTTTATTGAATAATTGATTAAAATACATAGCTTATAAAATATAAATAAGATTTAATTATGAGTGGGGGTTAAAAGAAAAAGTTATATTATCATATATAGGATTCATCCCCCTATCTTGGTTCCCTAGGTATCACATTTTAACCTAGTGTTACCAACAAGTGGTATACGAATTTATTGTTCTACCCAGGATTTAAAATTATCATATTTAATTTTTAGAAATTTTAAAAATATGGATTAGTTTTCAAACCTTATTATATTGTATGGAACTAACTATGAAGGATAGAAAATCATGATTCGTTATTTTCTCTATGCTCAAGGAAATGATGTTATGAATTATATATATAATTTAAATGATCTGGCTTGAGCCTCCCAAATGATGCCTGAGTGGATATTCCATATGTCCCATGGCGCACCTCTCATATGCTAGAGGCTTCCAATCAGTAGGGAGGTAATGAAACAATAATGGGGAGACTATTCTCTCAAAGAAAACCTAAGGATTCATTCCCAAATTCTACTGAAAATTCTACATGGCATGTCTATATATCAGGTATCCCAATACCCTTAAACATAAAATGTGGGGATCATTGGGCCCCTATAGTCCACAATAAAATGAAATGAATCTATATATAGGATGCATCACTATAAAATACAATAGAGACAACTAAACATGGAATAAAATAAATAAAATGGCATATTGTCCAGTAATACTATCATACCATCCAACCAAATCCTTAGCCTACAGGACCTACCATAATTCTATCACATGTCCATATCAAAGAATTACCTTTGTACCAAGTGAAAAATGGAAAGTTTATCCTTGTACAACAATACCCAGGCCATGTATATAGGTAGGTTGTGAGTCTAATGACCTAATAGGTACCCACAGTGCCTAAACAATACAAAGTGTTATCATGATCAAATGGACAGTCATGGAGTATATATAAATAAGAGAATTCATGTTCATACAATACACCCACACAAAAAAATAACATGCAATTCACATAAAATCAGACAATTAATGTAATCATAAGCTGAACAGGCCACCACTACACATGAACATCCTACATAAGCACTATTCCAGATGTAAGATGTATCCTTATACCATAAACCAGCCCATACCTAAAGATTCCTGGTAGGGTTAAGAGTAATGTTGTCTGTCCCACACTTGAAGTCTCTTGGTGGGGTGTCATCCAAACCTCAACCCACTACTTAATGGAATAAAGAATAGTCTTATGTTTATTAGCCTTGAACCATACCTTATAAATCAATGGAGTTCTATCATCTATAGGTTACTCCATCCATGGATCAGGATGTAGGGTGATCCTTGATCCATGCCTCACAGGACAAGGTCCAATTCATGCACACCAACCTAATACACTTTTGGAAAGATCCTTGACCCAAATACCCTCATCAAGGATTGGTCATCACATAGACCCATCCCCATTGACTCTGGGGAGGTTACATTAATCATTCCAACCCATCCCAATAGACTTTGGGGAGTCCATGATCAACACACTTACCCCTCACTATAGAATTTATGTAGGCCACAACGAAGTTATAACACCCTGACCTAAACCACCAAGTCTGAGATAGAGTGCCACAAAACCTCATAAACCCCACTCTATATGAAAGGGGTCACAGATTAGTAGCGAGTTATTGAGGAACATCATGGGGAGACTATTCCCTTGATACCTGGTAAACATCAAAGTATAAAAAGTATGTGACAAAAATAATCAACAAGAAATAATAAATAAATAAATAAATCACCATAAAAGTAGAAACAAATACAAATAAAACCATCCCATGAAGTATTAATATATTAAGCCTATATATAGGAAAAAACTTAAAAAATTGATCAATAGTATGAGATAAATCCATTTATAAATATCTATATCCTAAATATAACCCAGCCTCCATTGGGTAAATTTTCATCCCAATGTTATCATGCTTGACCATCTATTATAGGGCCCTTTCCCTTCACCAAATCCCATGTCATGAAACTCAAAAGTGCATCCAAATTCCCAAGTAGTGTGTGAGTACAAGAATTAGTAGGAACCCACCAATAACCCTTAACATAACTTCATAATATATATATATATATAAGTTAATTTAATTATAGTAAATAAAATAGATAAGCAAAAATATATCACACAAGCACAAATATACCCAATAGTTCATCAGAAACCTACTCAACCTACTTTGGAAAAATGTAGGAAGTAATGTCAAATGGCCATGTCTGACACATCCCCCACCACACAGGTATATATTAGAAATAATTTTTGACACATTATTTAGGAATCCATATCCTATGTAAGAGATGATCAATATCTCATACTTCCCTTTCAGAGGTGGGTAGATAGTATTTATGGAATAACCAACATCAATTGTAGAAGATAACGAGAAAAAAACATGAAACCATGTATATAGAATGAAATATCAAATATCACATCATAAGAAAAAAGATTTATATATATAACAAACCATATGTGAGAAAAATCAATCAAGGGTTCTCATGGGGCTACTCATGCACACCAAACAAAAATGCTATGAATCCATATAAAACATGCTTTAACATTAGGGGATTATAAAAATATGTTAAATAGAGATTTTAAATAAAGGTTCATAGTCCAAGTCCAAAATAACAACTAGATATTAGACCCAAACCTAGTTAAACATGATTTAGAAACCTAGGATCAAGTATGAGAAGAAACCACACCCATAATGTAGGTAAAGGTCAAACATACCTGATAGGATTTGTTGTCGATAATAAACTTGATCCAAAGGATGAATAGACACTAAAACCATGATTTATAGCATTTATTATATCGAAGATCCATGTATCCATTGTTATATCATTAAAATTATCTTATATTCAACCAATACATCAAAAATAAAATTAGGTTCGATCAAGGAGAAAGAAGGAAAATAATCTAGATCAAGAAGGATGTCACGAGATGATGAATACATGATTGAATCATTAACCAAAAATCGAATTGATGTGTTGGAATGGGATAAAATAGCCCAAAATTCATTAGATAGGATTCAATGGGTATTGTGAGTTCAATTGTTCCTAATAGAATTATAAAGAGTGAGTGGAGGGTGAACTAAAAAAACACCTATAAACTCATTATCCTTGATGGGATCCATTTAATGATACTAGCTATCTACATGCCTACACTAGATACCATGTGTCTATCGATAAAATTTAGCACTTCCTAGGGGAACCACCAACTGGATTATGGTACTTTTTCACCATTTTACGTTACAACACATCCAATGTCCCTACTTCATCCAAGTTCTAACACCTCTATCATTACTATAAGAACATAAATACAAGCTCAAAAATCTAAGTAAAATTTAAAAAAAGGAATAAATTAAATAGAAGTTTCAAAATTCTCCACCTCTAATTACTTATCATCCTTTATAAATATCGACATAGGACCGCTCAAAAAAATCATGTCAGTAAACCTGAATGTCTGTCTCCTAATCCCATGTCTCTTCTAGAACACACCTTTGGTTCCACTGACCATGAATAGGGGGAATGGTCATCCCCCCCACCCCCAACAACTTATCACTTAAATCCTATATATTAATAGGTTATTGTCCAAAATATGTATCTTACTCTAGCTCAACATTCTCATAGTCGATCACATTCACTAGATCAGGGTTCTACTTATGAAGATGAGACATGTGAAATAAATTTTTCATACCTTGGTACCATGGAGGAATATGCAAATGATAATTCATCATCTTGAAGCATTGAACAACCCAAAATGACCAAATATACCACAACACCAACATACATTAACTCCTCAAACAATTATTCCCTAACTGAGTGGACACCCATAAGAAAACCTTATCACCAACAAAGAACTCAATGGGTCATCTCCTTCAATTGGAAAGTGACTTATTTTTATTCTATGTCATAACTGTCCATTTTCAGATCAAATACACCTTATACAAGGTATCTTATACTAGACTAATCCCAAATGACTAACGATCACCTTCCTCATGCAAGCACAGTGGTGAATGACATAGACACTAAAATAAATACCTAGACATATTAGTTTTATTCAAGGAATGAATGTTTTTTTCTAGGATAACTCTATTGTAGATAAATAATCATCCCAATATCCACTAAAATAAAAAATAATTTCTCAAATATTATACTCTAATGTTTGGATCCTTCTCTCTAACTACTCATTGTTCTAAGGATGAATGGTCATACACATCTTCAACTAAGTATCCATAACATTCTATAATTCTTTAAAAAACACAAGGTAAACTCAACGTCTTTATCAAATACCATGATTGAAGGAACTCCATGAATCCACGTGTTCTCATAAATGAATAGCTTGGGTATCTTTTCCACTGAGTTTTTATATTGGATTGGTATGATGTGATCGACCTTAGTCAATCATTACACTACCACCCTAATGGTATCTCAACCACTTAGGGTCCTAGCTAACCCTATCATGAAATATTTCATCACATCATCTCATATTCATATAGGCACTAGATGTTCCTATAGAAATCCTCCAAGGATCTTATGCTCATCCTTAATTCTCTAGAAATTTAGACAATGGTAGATAAATATTTCAATGTATCTCTTGATATATGTCTATCAAAACTACCACATGACATTGTGATACATCTTGATCATCATCATGTACACTTCCCACCATGAAGAAGGAGATAATATCATTAGATCACCCCTCCTAAAAGGTGGAACCATAATCCCACCATGAACCACAAGGACTCCATGTTTTTTCAAAGAATGACTAGAAATTTAACCATTTACACTAAACCAACAATGTATCTCCCTACACTCTAGATCAGGCTCTTGACTATCCTTTACTCATTCCACCAATGAGAAAGTTATCACCAAGGGTGAATATGTCACGAACAGAATCTGGTCGTCATCATTACCAGAACCAAACCCAGCCCATGGAATGGACCGAAGGGCGTTCCCTATCTCCAAGGGCTGGAAAAAGTTCTCAGTTATCATAAATAATTGTTTGGGAATGATTTACCTGAATTGGGATACATAAGACAACAAAAAACAATCAATAAAACGATTATTAGAATTCATGCCAAACAAGCCTTAATTAAAAATTCATAACTGAATAAATGTTTTTTAACATGACACAACAGGTCCCAAACTACAAAATTAGTAGAAAATACAACCCAACTACCTCCACATGACAAGGGGTCATCACCCATGATCTGTCTCCACAACACCACACAACGGAAGCAACTAGCAACTCGAACCGCCATCTCCAAAAACCTTTCCCTTACCTATGTCAAACATAACCATTTATACATACACCTAAAGGTTTATGTAGGGGGAGATCCTAGGCCCAATATGATTCCACCCAAATATTTTATGTGACAAGCATTATAATATAAAAAGCTTGCAAGTGTTATAAACATAGAATGGTAGCAATAATTTCTTAAGGTGCATATTTAAAATGAAAATAGTTTTCAAAGAGAGTAAATTTAAAGAATAGGTACATTTAAATAAAAAAATTAAGATACTGAATTTTCCATAAAAAAACACCATAATCCAAATATAAATTATAAATAGTCAATGAGCACTCAACGCGAGAACACCCCTTGGAACTAGTTAGTTGTGAACCCCAGGTACCTCACATCTCGGTGTGAAACTAACGATAAAAATATATGTTCTTGTGAATGAGCCAATAGTAGAGGAGTAACCCATAACCTATTGGTCCCAAAAATTATCATCATCATAGTTTTTTAGTGTTTTCAAAGTCAAACATGCTAAGTAAAACACAGACAAAACCACTCTGGATCACTAGCATTCTAGTACACATCCGCCCACCTAGATACTCAGGTTTCCCTCTTGTGCTCAAACAAGTTCCACATGATACCAAAATTACATTTTCACATAAAAATACCAGTTAAGGTCATACACAATAAAAATAGTATCAAAATATTCTTTTCACCATCTGTATAACTCAAACAAATGCTTAGAATATCCATAAAACAATTACACAAGTCATAACAAAACTTTGCACATAAATCCATTTAAAATTTATATTTTAACACAAAATTCATACCAATATTACACAAAACCATAATTTTTAACACTAAAACATTTTTATAAATCCATTACATGAATTATATAACAACAGCAATTGGTACAACATGGAATGCACAAGTAAAAACACCCATTTTCACATAAAATTAGCACTTAAAAATAAACCGCATAAAAAATGCCACCAAAAACATTTTTCGCACTAAAAATAACGAGAGAGTAACATAAAAGAAATATAAATACATCCATATAACTCATTGTACAATTATTATATGTGGAATCACCTATCATGTATTTCAAAACCCTCAAATCCTTATGTGAAACTTCAACCGCACCATCGTCGCACCAGAAGGAAGTGAAAATGAAACTAAAACCACAATATTTAACAAAGAAACTCAAAATAAAAGACTAGGATCAAATACCTACATATTTGAAATTATTAAATTCAAGAATAATAGACGAAACCCTATGAAAATGGAAATAACCCTTTGCAAATGGGAGGAGGAAGGAAGGAAACCCACCTACTTGAGTGATCTTGAAGAAATCACCCCAAATCCACCAAAGGTTGAATATCCAAGAACCCAAAACTAATAGAGAGGATAAAATGTGGATGAGAAGGTCGAGTGGGGACTGAAATGGGAAAAATAGTGAAAATTGAATGATTTATGGATGAAACAAATTACCTTCTCAACTATGGATAATTTGAAAAACCCTGAGAACTTTCTCCTTAATCTGCAATGAAAATGAGCCCCAAAGAGGGAGACACGTACTTGGGGGGAGATATTAGGTCTTGTGGATTCAATTGAAAGGCTTAATCACCAATAAACAGTAAAAAATGAATGAGATATTAAAGAATTAATTTTTTAAAGCAGGAAATAGGCTCACAGGTTGGCCTAATTCATAATTCAATCACCCAAATCCAAAAGGATATTGAGTTCATAAGGATTACAAATGGATATGGTGGTTTCCATATGTCATGGGAGGAAAATTATGAATTTTAATGGATGAAAAATGTTGAAAAATGAAGGAGTTATAAAAGAAACAAAATTTGTTTTTAAATCTGGAAATGGGCTCACAGTTGGGCCCAAATCATGAAAACCCACCATTTCCTCAAAAAATGAATGGGAAACCCACAAAAAAAAAAGAAATAATATAAATTACATGAAAAATAAGTTTAAAATGAGTCATTTATGTGACAATTATCCCCACCATAAAAACTTTACACCCTTAGAAACTCATAGCCTGATTAGTTCATAGAAACGGAAACTAAACTCCGACCCGAGACTTCTGCTCCCATGTATTATTCTTATCAATCCCATGTATCTAGAGGACTAAAACGATATGAATATTCTTCTCTAGAGGAAATTTTTCTAGAGAGTCTACAATATTAAATGGCCGATCAACCATAGATAGATTGGGCTCTATATCCAACACTTCCCAATTCGGCACATGGGACGGATCCGGGTTGTACTTATTTAGTTTTGATACATGGAAGATGTCATGGATATATGTCAACTGAGATGGAAAATATAACATGTCATCCAACTTTCCAATTATCTCAGTAATCTCAAAAGTTCCAACATACCTCGATGTTAGTTTTCCATGTTTTCCCAAATGATGATGACCCAGATGAGGGGCCACTTTCAAAAACACCCAATCACCCACATAAAACTATAAGTATCGATGAATTTGATCAATATATGATTTATGGAAACTATGAGATGTCAATAAAAGATTCCTAATCAACACGACTTTCTCCTAAGTATCCTGCACAAGACTTGGCCCTAACAGTGAGGTATCACCTACCTTATCCTAACACAGGGGGGCAACATGTCAGACAATAGATCGCTTCAAAGGGAGTCATTCATATTGATGATTGGTAATTGTTATTACATGTGAACTCAAAAAATCCCAAATGGATATCCCAAGAACCTCCAAAGTCCGAAACACATGAACAAACCATGTCCTCCAAAATATGATTTTCCCACTCTGTCTGACCATCCATTTGAGGATGGTATGTTGTGCTCATTTTAATCTGAGACCCCAAGAAATTTTGAAGACCTTCCCAAAACTAAGAAGTAAAATGAGGGGTATATATTCGAAACAACTATAGATGGCACACTATGAAGCCTTAACACCTCCTAAAGATTCATTCAGCCCAAATCATCCATTTTAGTTGTGTCTTTGATCAGATAGAAGTGGAATGATTTGGTTAGATGATCAATCACATCCCAAATGGGATTATTACCCTGAGGTGTGTGAGGTAATCCAAAAATAAAGTTCATGGTGACCTCTTACCACTTACAGTTATGAATGGGTAATGGCTAGAGCAAACTGGAGGGCTTTTGGTGCTCTGCTTTCACCTGTTGACAGGTGTAGCATCTCGACACGAAGTCAGCTATGTCCCGTCTCATACCTGGCCACCAGAACTGTCATCACACATCATTATACATCTTGGTGGCACCCAAATGGATAGGCCATTGAGACTGGTGTCTATCCTACATCACCACCTTCCATAGAGACGATGTCACTATTGAATGGCTCTTGAAGACAAATATTCCATCGAAAGACGATGAACAATCAGAAGATGACTCCCCACCATGAAGAAATAGCCTCGACCACTGAAAAAGATCATCACTGGGTTGTTCTCTCTAAATAAACTCCAATAGAGAAGGATTCAACTAAATGCTCATCAAAAACACACCTCCATTATGCTTCTTGATCTCTATATGCATCTGATCAAAGAGCCCCATTAGAGTCCACTCATCACTGGAATTTCTCAAGGCTTGCACTAGTAATTTTCTACTCAAATTATCATCCACCACATTTCCCTTTCCCAGGGTATAGACATTGTCAATGTCAAACCCCTACAAGTACTCGATCTAGTGGCGCTGCCTCATATTGAGATCCTTCAGAGAGAAGATATGTAGGCCAAGAATTTGTGATCAGAATATACCCTAAACTTATCTCCAAAGAGGTAGTGATACCATGTTGTCAAAGCATGCATCACACCTACTAGATCCAAGTCATGGTTCATGTAATTTTTTGTGTGTGTTCAGAGTTGGAAGTTTCCATACACCACCACATGATCATCCTGCACAAGCACACACCTAACACCCATACCTGAAGCATCACAATACACCACATAGCCCTTTACATATTCTAGAAGGATCAATATAGGGGGGAAGTAGTCAACTGCCTCTTTAGATCCTCAAAGGATGCCTGACATTCTAGGCCCTAAACAAACTTTACCCCTTTCTGAGTGAGTGCGGTCATGGGAGAAGCAAGCTGAGAGAAATCTTGAACAAACCACCTATAGTAACCATCCAGGATGAGGAAATTCCTGATCTCAAACACGTTATTAGTCTTCTCCCATGACATAACCGCACTGATCTTCTTGGGGTCCATTGAAGCTCCCTGCTCTGATATCACATGCCCTAGAAACTTTACCTTCCTAATCCATATGGTGTACTTGGACAGCTTTTCATAAAGGCAGTGATTCTGCAAAGTTCCCAACACGATCTACAAATGATTTTCATGCTCTTCCTTGAATACAAAGTTAACCAAGATGTCATCCATGAATACCAAAAAAAAGGAGTCGAGATATTGGTGGAACACCCTATTCATGAGTTCCATAATGACCGTTGGATAATTGGTCAATACAAAGGGCATGACCAAGTACTGAAAGTGGTCATACCTGCTTTGGAAGGCTGTCTTCGGGATATCTAACTCTTTCTCCCTGATTTAATGGTTACCCAAATAAAAATATATTTAAAAAAACCACTTTTACCCCTTCGACTGATCAAAATGGTCATCTATTTTGGGAAAATGATATTTGTTCTTGATGGTTACCTTGTTTAGCTTACAATAATCATTACACATCTGGAGGTACCCATCGACCTTCTTCACAAAGAGAATAGGAGTGGTCTAAGGAGAGATGCTCGGGTGAATGAATCCTTTGGATTCTAACTCATCTAGATGAATATTTAATTCCCTCAATTCGACGGGGTCCATATGATATGAGGGAAGAGATATAGGCTGTGTTACTGGTGCCAAATCGATCAAGAACTCCACATCCCGCTCTAGGGGTAAGCTTGAAAAATCATCTAGTAATACCTATGATAACTCATCCACTACAAGAGGTAACCCAACCTCAGGAGTAGGATCATCATCCTTTAGCGTGAGCTAAGATAACTAGAAGATAATATTCCCTAACTCTATGACTGGAGGTCCCACATGACCTGACTGAGGATCCCATTCCCCAGGAAAAACCTACAGATTGACATCATGTGTCATGAAAGTCACCCCCGCCTATAGCAATTGATGTGAATCATAAAGTGTTTAAGCCAATCCTTGCCAAGTATCACGTCAAATAGATCCATATATAAGACTAGGAGGTCCAACTCCATCTCAACCCTTGACATGAAAAGCGAAAATGATGGGCACCTAAGACCCTCCTCATTCTTCTTTCCCAATGGCATTACCAACTCCATCGCAAAAGACAAAATCTTAGTTAGAAAATTCAGTGTGTTCAGAAATGGGTAGAGATGAATGAAACCGAGGCATTGGTATAAAAAATAGAAGTATCAAAGATTTAATCAAAATAGTACCCAAAAAAATCGATGGTACCACCTCTGATCCTACTGGTGCTTGATCCACCACATGAAGATGTGTGGTCTCTACCTGAGAACAACTGCTAGACTGTGGTTATTCCCTGAACTGGTTCTTCCGAGAAGTTGATCTAGCCCTTCCTCCAGGACCACCAAACTGAGATCACTATATCCCTGACAGCTTTGAATGAGTCGGCACTCCCCTGGAATCGACTGATCTTTTCCCACTTTGGAATGGACGTTCCATCCTGCAAAAATGTTGCAAGTGTACCATACCACCCTAATGATAACAAGGATTTAGAGTATAATTTCATGCTGGTCGAATGTGCCCAGGACTCCCACACTAGTGGCACCCAATAGACCTCACATAAGAAGACATTGAAGAAAACTTGCTATAAGTTTGGACTGAGTTGTCCCCTCCCTTATTTCTCTGCTCCTCACACTTCCTTTTCTTCTCAAAGGTTCTACCACATCCTATTACTGACACCATCCCAGAGAAACCAACCCTCCCCTTTTGGTCTATCTCCACCATGAAAGCTTTATCAACCACTTTATCATAGGTTTTCATCTCGAATAGGAAGACATGGGAATAGATCTCTGGCTGTAAACCCCTCTCAAACTTTTGGGCATTCATCTACTCATTGGAGACCATTTACATAGCTTACTGGACTAACTTGGAAAAATATTTGGCATACTCCATCACTGAATGATTCCACTAAACATGTTCCATAAAATCTCTAGATCAAGAATATGCCAAAACTTTAGGGCAATACTAGTCTTTGAAGATAACCTTAAAGACCTTCAAACCCATCTACTCGTGCATCCCATCTTGAACCACTGATTCCCACCACCTTTGGTTGGGGCCCCCTAATAGAAAGGAGGAAAATTTCACCCTGAACTCCTAAAGTGTGTCCAGTAACTAAAACATAAGCTTGATATTTTCAAGCCACTGCTCTGCTTCCTGGATTTCTGTGCTACCTCAAAAAGTATGAGGATTTTTTTTCAAAAACTATTGGGCTTAGTCCTTCCTAGTAATGGTCTCGTCTTCCCAAACCGGAGCTAGAATAGGATCTAGTCCCTATCCCAAATCTTAGACCACCTGAACCACAACCTATACTAGCCTCTGATCAAGTGGTGAGGGATAACTCTATTCAGATTCCTCTCGTGGGTGCATGTGAGATTTACAGGGAGGCATGTTGCTACAAAATACAACAGTCACAAGAACAAAAATCTGTAGAAAAATTCTGAAAATTTCAAAAATAACATAAAATATAAATAATCTAAACACATTATAGAAATAAAATAAATAACTACTTTGCCCCCACCTGATATCCATGTGTAGTCTGCAACCCCCACATCTCACCTGGAAGTGAATACAAATAAAAAATTCAAACAGCCCATGGTGACTCAAGGTATATCATGAGAATTGTAGGTCAGGAACCCTACCCATGACCAAAACAATGAGACCTGACATTCCTTACTGTTTTCTAGCCCAAATCATCCAAAAATAATAATATAACCCAAAAACATTAACCTCCTCTGATGCCATTTTGTCATAAACCGAATCGGGTCACCATCGTTACCAGCAACAAACCTGGACCATGGCATGTCCCGAAGGGAATTACCTATCCCCAAATATTGGAAAAATTTCTTGGGTATCATAAATAATGGTTTGGGAATTATTTACTCTAATTTGGATACATAAGACAACAAAAAACAATCAATAAAACAAATCTGAAAATTCATGCCAAACAAGCCTTAATTAAAAATTAAGAGCGGAATAAAAGGTTTTTAACGTGAAAAAACGGGCCCCAAACTACAAAATTAGAAGAAAATATATCCCAATGATCACCAGACAACAAGGGGTCATCACCCACAAGTCATCTCCACAACACCTCACAACATAAGGAACTAGCAACCTGAACTGCCGTCTCCAAAAGCCTTTCCCTTAACTGTGTCAAACATAACAAAGTATACTTACACCCAAAGGAGTAAGTAGTGGGTGATCATATTCCCAATAGTATCCCACCCAAATATTTCATGTGAAAAACATTATTAGATAAAAATCTTGAAATTGTTATAAACATAGAATGGTAGCAATAATTTCTAAATCTGTATCTTTTAAATGAAAATAGTTTTCAAAGAGGGTAAATTTAAAGAATATTTACATTTAAATAAAACATGTAATTTACTGAATTTTACATCCAAACACACCATTAGACAAATATAAATTCCAAATATTCAATGATCCCTCAACCCGGGAACACCCCTAGGCATTAGTTAGTTGTGATCCCTAGGTACCTCACATCTCAGTGTGAAAGTAACCATAACAATATCTGTTCTCATGAACAATCCACTACTCAGGGAATAACCCATAACCTAGTTTTCCCCAACATAATCATCACCATAGTTTTTTTAGTGTTTTAAATGTCAAACTTGCTAAGTGAAACATGAACAAAACCATTTCGGATCACTAGCATGCTAGTACACATCTTCCCACCTAGATACCTAAGTTTTCCTATTTGTGCTAAAACAAGTTACACATGCTACCAAATTCCATTTACACATAAATATTACAGTTCTGGTCATACACACTAAAAAAATTAGCTAAACATGCTTTTAACCATCTGTATAACTCAAACAAACGCTTTGAATTTCCATAAAACAATTACACAAGTTATAAAAAAACTTTGCACATAAAATCCATTTAAAATACCTATTTTAACATAAAATACATACCAATATTACACCAAAATAGAGTTTTCAGCACTAAAACATTTTTTTAAATACATTCCATGAATTATATAACAACACCAATTGGTATAACATGAAATTCACAAGAAAAAACACCCATTTTCAAACAAAATTAGCACTTAAAAATCAATAGTTTAACAAATGCTACCAAAAATAGTTTTCGCACTAAAAATAATGAGATAGGAACATAAAAGAAATATAAATCCAGAAATCTAACACATTCTATAATGAATAAACATGGAATTACCTACTGTATATTTCAAAACCCTCAAATCCTTGTACAGAACTTCAACTGCACCACCGTTGCACCACAAGGGAGTGAAAACGAACCTAAAACCACAATATTGGACCTAAAAACTCAAAATCAAACCCTAGATTAAAACCCCTAAATGTTTTACATTAGGAACATCATTAATTATAGAATAAATCCTAAGAAAATGGATTAAACCCTAAGAAAATGGTAGGAGGAAGGAAGGAAACCCACCTCCTTGAGAGTTCTTGAATAAATCGCCCCAAATCCACCGAAGGTTGAATCTCCAAGCAACCAAAGCTTATAAGGAGAATTGAATGAGGTTGAGAAGGTCAAGTGTGAACTGAAATGGGGGGAAAGAGTGAAAATTTAATAATTTATGGATTAAAAAAATTACATTCTCAATTCTGGAAGATTTGAGAAACCCTAGAACTTTCTCCCTAACCTGTGATGCAAGTGATCTACAAAGAGGGAGACACGAACATGGGGGAATTCCTAGGTTTATTGTCTTCGAGTGGGAGGTGTAATCATCAAAAAATAGTAAAAATGAATGAGATATAAAATAATTAAATAAAATTAAAGTAGGAAATGGGCTCACTGGTGGGCCCAATGTTGAACTAAATAACCCAAATCCAAAATGATAACTAGTTTCTAAGGGGTCCAAATGGATATGGTTGTTTTCATAGGCCAGGGGAGGCCAAGTAGGAATTGAAATGTATGATTTTTTTTTGAAGAATTAATGAGTTATAAGGGAAACAAAATCTATTTCTAAATCTAGAAATGGGCTCACGATTGAGCCCAAATCATGAAAACCCACAATTTCCTCCAAAAATTCATAGGAAACTCCCGCAACAAAGCAAGAATATAAATTAAATGAAAACTTACTTCAAAATAAGTCATGGATGTGAGAGAATAAAGCACTTCCCCGTGATCCTTAGCAACTCCCACATTACATTCTTCCAAAAAATCATGATCTTCTACTATGCTTCTAACATATGTTCTCCTGATTCATGTGTATTCCTACTCAACAAATCTACGTCTGCATTGCCTTTCCCATGAGTATACCAAATCCCGAATTCAAATTTCTGCATCTATGCTACTAAAAACCTTTAAATAAGGATTAGGTCACTCTAGGAGAAGATATATTGAAAACTATTATGGTTAGTATATACGAAAAATCTATCATTAAAGTGGTAGTGTCTCCAATAATTCGATGAGTTAACCATGTCTAAAAACTCTAAGTCATGAATATGGTAGTTTCACTCATGGGAACATAGCATAAAATACCCATAGGTAACTACTCTATCACCCAGGATTAGAACATACCCCAATATAATTATATATGTGTTGCAATACACCATAT
Organism: Viscum album; assembly: GCA_963277665.1. Taxonomy (NCBI): domain Eukaryota; kingdom Viridiplantae; phylum Streptophyta; class Magnoliopsida; order Santalales; family Viscaceae; genus Viscum; species Viscum album. The sequence goes on along the minus strand of OY728152.1, from coordinate 2,016,313,293 downwards.
ACCAAAATCCCAACTCAAAAAAAATCTAGATCGAAGCTTGTGTAAACCTCTTATTTAGCTCTAAGGATGCATTTTCATACTATTATATCCATTGAAACTTGAATCCCATCTTGGTTAGTGTGGTCTTGGGTACTGATAAGTGGGAAATGTTCTGAAATAACCTCTTATAGTACCCATAAAACCTTAATAAACTCTGAACCTCAAACACATTCCTCAAATATTCCCAAGACATAACTACATAATCCTTTTTAGATCAACTGATATTCTTTCTTGAGAAACCACATTCCCAAGAAAGTACACCTCTTTTATCCAAAAGTGAAACATTGAATACTTTGTGTAAAGATGATGTGATCGAAGAATTTTTAATATGACATCAAGGTTTATAGAACGTGATTCCAATATATTGGAATATATTATGATATCATCAATGAACACAATAATTTTTGAGTCCAAGTATGGGGTAAAGACATTGCTTATGAGTGTCACAATTACTATTGGACAATTTTTACCCCAAAAGGAATAGAAAGATACTCATATAACCCATACCTACTCCTAAATGGTATCTTTTCTATGTCTTCTTATATAACTAAAATCCAATGATATCATCAAAATGGCCCGTAGGCCTTCATTTTTTTATTTTTGATAATCCACCTTTCAAGGGGTGAGGTGGAACCCTTACAAGGCCTGAAGGATTAGAGACAATCACATGACCCATATGTCTTAGAGGGAATCAACCAGATAAGACAACTTGGAATTGCTCCTCCCCCGCATATGTCATGATATCGGCACTCCACCTTCAAAGGGCTGGTCGGATAGCTATCCTATGCAAAGCTGCATAGGCCCTTTACAGATGGAAAATCCATACCCTCTCATTCTTCCAAATCCAGTTAGATCTGCTCTAGTGAATGAGACTTCCCTGAATCCTCCTCTGATGTCTTGTCCCTTGTAGTATGACTGGTACATCTAAATTTCAGGTGGCCCGAAGGCCTTGGGGTGGACCTAAGGCCTTAAATTGAAAAAAAAAATCATCTATTCCTGGAAATAGGTACCTATTAAATACCATTATCCAATTCAAATTTCTATATTCATCAATTTTCTAGAGACTACCATCCACCTTCTTGATGAACAACATAGGAGCACCCCAAAGGGAAGTACTTGATCTAATGAAGGGAAAGTGGAGGGAGTCACCTCCAGATCCACTACAAGGATCATACTGTCTATATAAACTAAAAATACTTCTCTCTGAAGATTTTTTTGGCCCCAAACACCCTATTTCAATGTCCCCCTCACCATTTAACATGAACTTATCCCCTTTTTTTGATTAAAAGTTCACTCATCTTTGATAGTAATCTATGGGTTCACAATAACGGGTCAACTAGTCCATGCTAAGGATCATGTAAAAACCTATCATCTCTTGAATAGTTAAGATAAAAATATGATCGAAAATAGAAACAACCATAAAAAAACATGAATATAAATGAATATAATATACTTTTCTTCCTAGGGGTGTATCGATATTTAAAATCATAAAAAAGAATTTAAATAGTAAATCCAACCCAGGAACAACTTGAATAGATGTGAATGAATGGTATTATCCTCTTTCAAAAAAATTGATAGATTATAATAAATTTGGACCGTACCTCTCACCATTGAGGGTTCCTATCCCCCATATGTTTAATAATAATCAATTACATAAGCCCTACTGGCCACCACTCCAAGACATTGTAGAGGATCATAAGTCACCTAATTTACTAACCCTTGTGTGGTCTGAACCTATTATTATGGTACTATTTCTAACTTTTATTATCACATACTTGAATCCTTGTCACATAAACACTTCATATGTCTTGTCTTACCACACTGGTGAATTTTTTTTAGAAAACTGAGTAGTCCTTGAGGAAGCATTCCTTCCCTTCACAGCTATGATTCTGTACAGTGTCATTTCTCATAGAATGAATCGAAGTTCCCCTACTCTAATTTGATTGATGTATTCCACCCTATAATCCATACTCTAAATTCCTCTTCTTTTTCTCATAATATTAAATTGGCAACACACTAAATAAAATTTTTATCAATCCACTAACAACGGAGAAAGACCTACAACTCTATCTATGTCGAATCCCTCTTTGATCGTTAGTGCCTTATAAAAAAAAACAAAAATGATCATCATACCAATGTTCATAACCTACCATTTCATATTTGGGTGAAGACCAATATATTGAATTCTTACCTTCTATTCCATGTTGCCCATCATAATAGGAGAAAAACATATCAGCTAAGTGATATGTTCTGAGTAGGTGGACACCATCATCTTCCCATACTGGAGATTTATAAACCCTTATGTATTATCTAGTTTTATTAAATTGTGGAAAAATTACATGAGTGAAATGTATTATAAGGTTACCCAAGTCAAACTGTCCCATCTATATCTAATCTTCCACATCATCTTTCCCCTATTTTCTCCTCCACCCTGAATAGGAACTAGTAGAAATAGTCCTAGTTAGAAAGGTTTTATAGCCTAAACCATTGGATAAACTAAGGGAACAATATTAGTTGAATAATAATTCACAAAAAGTATTGAAACTCTCTATGAAAGATTTTTACAAGGTGAAATTTCTTGAAATGATATAAAAAACCTTAGATAAATCCAATAACTTAAACAAGGGAAACCGATATCATCCACAAGCACACACAAGAGTTCACAACAAGGTTCAACCTAAGAGGTTACCCACAAGAAAAATAAACTACCCCTAAGAACTACCTAAAATTCAAGTAAAACATATCATACTAGCACGTTATTCAAAACCACATATATAAACGCAAGCATAAAATAAAAAAAGTTAAAATAAAATAATGAAAGAAATAATGCACCAAGGCACATATCATAATTTCAATAGGAATTTTATTATTTGGGATATGTCTAACAAAATAAATAGGAATGTGGGATGTGATTATACATATCTAATATGATGCATTGACACATAAAAAATTCTATAAATCATGTCACCAATATCATTTGCATCACCCAAGTTGAATTTGATCAACGGTAACATTAAAAAAAGAATAAAATCAAACATTCATTTTAATTTAGGGGTCCAAAATAAGTGATGTCCAGTTACTAATATATTTCCCCTACCCAAGTCCAAATCATAAAAACACATTTCTATCCTATAGTAAATCAAGTCAAATAGAGAACAAGTTAGTGAACCTAGTACTCTCATACCATTTTATAACTCCCTAACCCAAACCACCAGGTCCAAGCCGGAGAGCCACACAACCTTATGCACACCTCCCAATACACAAGTGATTACTAACTAGTAGTGAGGGCCTAGGAAATATATTAGGGATATTATTCCCTTATTTCTAAGTAAACATTAGAATATAAAAATAAAGTGATAAGAATAATCAATAAGAAACAATAAACCAATAACCATCAGAGTAGAAACATATACATACAAAACCTTACCTTGAAGTTTCAATATGGTGCGACATATATGTAAACCAAAACTAAAAAAAGGATAAAAAATGAGCTAAATCAAGTAAAAAAATCAGTATCATATATCCATCTTGAACCACATTCAACAAAATCCACATCCTCCATCTAGTCTGCTTGACCATCCACCATATGGTCCTTTCCATTTTCCAAAACCCTATTCATGATATCTATAAGAGAATCAAAATTCCCAAGTATGGAGTGAGTAGAAGACTCAATAAGACACCATCAATATCCCTTAACATTAGTTCATAATATATATATATATATATATATCTGTGTGTGTGTGTGTGTTTATTCTGTGATAGTAAACAAAATAGATATGTAACAACATATCACACAATAACAAATATGTACTCTGGGTCCTTGGAGACAAGTTCTAACTACTTCGGCACTATACCGGAAGAAACAGTCAACCAACCATGTATGAAACATCCCCCACCTTGATGGTATTGTTAAAAAACATATTTTAAAAATCCCACAAGTCAGGACATCCTAGGTACATGTCGATCAATATCTTACACATCCCTCTCTGTGGGAGGGGGGGGATAATTCATATGGAAAAACCTACATCAAATATATAATGAAGAGAGAATATCACATGAAACCATGTATATATGTTGAAAGATTAAAAAATCATATTATAAAAAACAAGTTTCATATATTTATAATAAACCATATGCGAGTACACATATAATGTAGGTTCTAATGGGGATACACATGCACACCAAATAACCATGCTAAAAACCCATATAAAACATACACTAAATTCAAGAGCTTCCAGCCTTATGTGAAATAGTGATTTAGAAGAAAGGGTTACCATCTGAGTCTAAAATCACCACCAAATCTGAAAACCAAACCTAAATTAACACAATTTTGAAAAGTAGGACTAAGATTGATAAGTAACTACACTCATAAGATAGGTCAATATCAAACATACCTGAGAAGATCTACTACTGAAAATAATCTTGGTCTAAGGTTTGTGTAGATGCTAAAAACTTGAATCTTAGTGCCGATTCTAGCAATGATCCATGAATCCATCATTAAATAATGACACACCCCTTATATTTGATCAAGAAATAAATAATAAAGTTGGGTTTGATCAAGGAGAAGATAAATTAAACAATATAGATTAATAAATCACTCACCAGGTAAGGAATATAGTTTTGAATTGTTGACTGAGCGTCGAATAGAAGTGTTGGAAGGGGAAAGAGAAGCCCAAAAGTCATATAATAGGATTACTATGGTGTTTTAGGTTGAATGGGACATAATAGAATTAACAACGGGGAGAAAATTTTTCATTTTATAAAAAAAATATAAACTCAACATCATTGATGGGATCCTTTGAAAACCACTGGTTAGCTAGTGGAATCCACTAGATGCTCAGTGGCAGCTGGTAAGATTTACTTTTTCCCAAGAGAACCACTGATAGGCTAGTGGTCTCCAACAATTTTCCGGTGGCTACTAGGAATAATTACCTTTTCCCTCAATACACACAATTTGGTTAGTCATACCTTTATAAATTTTCATGTTACATCACGTCCACCATCCCTATCGCAACCTAGCTCTAACACCTAGAATACCCATATCTCAACACTAAATAGTTATAAATGACATCAAAAATCTATATCAATGTTGTAAATATGGTTTAATTTAATTTATGTGTCCCATAATCACCCATGGGTAATGAAAACAAATAGTGTGTAACATCACCTCCCGGTTTCACTATGAATTGAAATCGGACTGGGTTGTTACATTGCCTCAGACACTCCTACCCATATATTAGAGGCTTTTGACTAGTAGTTATGGTTTTAGGTGTGATAATGGAGAGTATATACACATATATTAGAGTATAAATAATATAATAAAAAAATTAAACATCATCCACAATAATAAACATCCATGAGATCATAAAAAATAAATAAGTGGAAACAAGCTATAATAATAGAATGAATTCATACAGAGAAAAAATATAATAATTTCCCACTGATACATCCAGATATATATAAGATAAAATATATAAATGAAATAAACTGAGTCTCTTCTATATCCCCAATACCCACTCATTCCATATTCCAGCCCCTTCTGATCTATCCTACTGCATATAAATACTACAATCCTCTTACTAACCTGAACCTATGAATAATAAAGGTTGCTAACATACCCAAGTTGAATAGTATACTAAGTAGTTTGTGAGTACAAAAATCTACAGGGAACCACCAATGATATCTAATATATAACTTAAAAATGTTGTTATATGTTCATCTGATATGCTCATAGGAATAAAAAAACCATGTGAATATAAATAAGTCCAGCCACTGATCCTTAATGGCTAACCCGACACATGGAATTAACTTTTCCTACTTATTATTGTTCCAAATGTCTTTTAGAACATCACATGACCATGAAAAAACAATACCATCCACTCTCTAAATCTATGGCATCCCCAAATATTATCCTCACAATTCTTGGAATAATCCCACGATATCCCAAATAGTATGATCCAAGATCCAAATCAAATAAAACCTCGAAAACTATCCTCACTACTTAAGGGGTAAATCCCATTACACTTCAAAATTTATGGGGGGTTGCATCCCCTATCCATGATCATAAGGATCATGTCTAAGACAATTCAATTCAAGTTTCAATATTAATTAATAAGTGTACTCTAGATCCTAGAACAATATCCAAGTCATTTCGTATAAAAAAAAATATAATAATGGGCAAAAAATTTCTAAAGAACTATTTCCATGACCCCCCAACCACATATAATGTTCACACAAAATCCTTGGAACTATGTACATGGTCCCCCGAGAATATATAAATAATCATCACACAAGATCTATGCAACTTCATCCATAGTTCCTTAACCATATATAAATAATGGGCACTCTATATCCCAGGGACTATGCCCATGGCCCCCCAACATTATATAAATAATTGGAACATAATATCTATGGATTGATGACCTTGGTACCCTAACCATATATAAATAATGGACACACCAGATCGATGTAACTGCGGACATGGCCCCCCAACCATATATAAATAATAACACATTCAAAAAAATAATAAATTAGTATTTAAAAATTTAATTCATATCACATATCTTATGAGATGTCCGAAATATCCTAAAAAAAATCAATTAATCATTAATGAATATTTTTACATAGTGAAAATTCCATAACTCATGGTTAATGTATCCCACAATCTCAACCCTAACACAATGTGGCCCCAACAGCCTCCGAATTCTAACATAATATAATCCATGGGTTTAAAGTGAAACCCAAGGATGGACCTAACTAGTCCTTCACCACTCCCATCCAAGGGAAGATACTAAGGGAACATATCTAGGCCCTCTATGTTGATTCATTCCATGCTCGTATCATCTAGACTAATGGGTTTAAGGCACATCAAAATTATATAAGGACAACTTAGGAAAATTATACAAATTCATAAATCATTCATACTCAATGGATCTATGGGAACTTATCATTTTCACGATGTTTACAATATGATTAATTAATCACCACTCATGGGGTTCTAGTATCAAAATATACATGAATATAATTATATTCATGGACATCAGGGGATGGGATGTCCAACGTATGCTCATTGGGATTTTGGGGTCCCTGACACCTTACTCATAAAATTCTTACACATTTCATTTTTAGGTTAAAACAATTCATTTAAAATTTATTAAAATGGTTCATTTAATTAAATAAGGTCAATAATCATCATAGAATGAACACATATCACATGACATATAAAATTCTTTGATGAAACATAATAAACCATAGGTAAATTCATAGGGGCTACCGACCTTATATGAGGTTTCTTTATTGTTTCCTTCCATATCCGAACAACTCTACCCAATCTCACCAAGACTTGTATATATAAAAATATACATCACTCACTGACTCAAGGCCCTACATCACATCATAAATCATACAAAATATTAATTTTAATGATTTATAATTAATTAAACAATATAACATAGATAGGTAGAATGCCAAAAATCTCATTGGGTGACATTTTCTTGTTGGAAGAATGACCAACCACCAATGAAAGGCCCTAAATATATGCCGAGTATCATCCTAGAAAAAATCATTATAAAAAAACATCTAATTATATATATATTAATTCAATTTAATTAAATACCCTTGAAAAAAATTCATTAGGCATCATACCTCCTCCAAAATCACCTCCATTGAGGTGAAGATATCATCATGATATTTATTTTATGCAAGATGAGAAAAAATCTAATCATTCTTAGAAGATTATGCTATATTATGATTATATCATCATCAACCCCCCTGAATATAATCTCTTGAAATCAGAGGTCCATAAAGGAGGGATCAAAAATGAAAGAAAGTGAAGGATATTACCTCATATTTCCACAAAAATGCCATTGTAATTACCTTGGATCAAAGGGTACAAAGGTAAGAAGGATAAGGGTAGATCCATCTGAATGGCCCTCCTCATGTTTTCCCGGCCTCATAAATCTAATGGGGCCTTAACACTAAAAAGGTAAAATAATCCCCATAATAAATAATACAATTTACCCCATTAGTTAGTTTCTGGGTATCAAATTTGTGTTTTTGGCTCATTTACTAGATAATGGTTGCTCACTAGTTGTATGAGAGACCCATGAAGTTTGATTTGATATTCCCCAAATCACTATTTTTACAGTAATTACCCGACCCAACTCACTATAAATATTAATTGGAATGGTTCACCATGTGACCTTAGGATCACACAAGAACAATCACATGTAAAATTAAAGCACTGAAATATAAATACAACAGAGGGCCTATTACAATCTTTGAGCCTTGTATAGTCAGAATCTCTAATCCCATTCGAGCAATCATACTCGATCATGTAATATCACGAATCTTCCCAAACTTAACCTATAATAATGAGGTATTCTAGGGTACCCACATTTAATGGACTCCTAAGAATGTTGTGAGTACAACTCAATAGGGAACCACTAATGCAGACTTTTTCATAGGTGGTAAATGAAGACATGTGATATTCCTTATTGAGATAAATAAATAAACTAAAAAAAGAAACCAACATGATACCTACTTCAACATAATGAAATAATGTCACTGAGAATTTCATAGTGTCAATGTTAACAACAATACCACTACCACCCTAAGGGGGTATACATATAACTAGGGCTAAGCCCGATATCAATCATTGATCCTCATGTCCATGACCTTGATCGTTCATGCCTACTCAGCCAGTGTTGGAGTTTCTATGAGCATGAGAAACACCTCAAGGAAACCTCTATCCACACCCTAGGGATCCCATGATCATGAAATTTTCATCATGTGTAGTGGGACCTAGAGAATCACTAAGAATCCCCTATACTCAATCCCACATGATAAACCACAAGGTAGTACCTAAGAATTATCGATGTCAGTCCAATGCATCATTCTGAGGAGAGGGAGGCCGTAAACAATCCTATACACCCCATCATGACTGATTGATAGGAAACCCAAGAAATCAACTATGAAATACCCTCTCATACATGAACAATCATATAGCTCTAAAGCTAGATCCTATGTACCTCCTTTAAACAACCAATCCAATATCAACCAAATAAGTGGTGGTTATTCGAGCTAGAAATTCACCCATAATATACCATGAGACTCAATCCCGAATATAGGTAGCATCCTAGTATCTTTTTGATGTCAATAGTTGATTCTCATGAATCCTAAAAAATCCCATTAATATCAATCCCAACAAAGTATTCTCTATCATATTTATTAATCCCATACCACTTTAAAATAAAATAAAACATAATAGTGGTTATCCAAACACCCAATCCTAATCTCATATCCTGCACCCCATTGGGCATAAATCAGTAATAAGTGTTAGTGAAACCTACTACGATCTCTACCCATTCCCAAGTCCACCATCTCAATAGGGACTCAATTCACAAGGGAATCTACTAGGGTCCCCTAGGTCTCATAGATGCCTCCTCAAACTTCTAGTAAAGTCTCACGAGGGAGATAGACTTTGGATCACTCCCTTTCTCATTTTTCGTAGTTCGGTTCGAACACCCGACCCATTTTTTAGTCTCTGTTACGTCTAACTACCCAAGTAGTCATGTACTAGTGGGGAGTAATTATGATATCATAGTCATCTCAGTTATCTCATCATCTCTAGGGTATATCTCATGGATAAAAAATTGTCCATGCATCTTGATCCATCATCCCTTTGTTTCTATAGATCACTTTGTCCCCATTTTCAAGGGTCACTACCACTTATCCTTATAATTTATATATTTGGTCATCAGAGATAGAGATGATTTTCTAGTATAGAAGGTTCTATTAGTAATTTGAAAACCTTAAAAAATTTAATCTTATGATTTAGTTCTTATTTAACAACATAAAATTTTTCAAACAGGCCCACCATCTAAAGTGGTGGGGTGACATGTACCAAATTCATATAATAAATTCATAATATTACAAGGCATATGTATAAAGACTGCTTAAATTATTACGATGTAAAAATCCTTTAAAAATTATCTTAAAAGATCTAACACAATTTTATCCCAACTCATTTAACCATCATCCTTCCTTGCGATGCCATAACTCAAGCTAAGGAAATAAAAAAATTACTTATAACAAATTATAACTAATTAGTATATTTAATGTTAATATGCATAAATTCATAAAACTCACTGATGGAACTTACTTCACCAAAACCATAAGTTATGGGGTGTATTTCAATCCTGATATACCCCCATATCTAGGATGTACAAAATCCCTAATTTGTATCCCTGATTCAGTAGACCAATAATTTTATTTAGGGTTTAAACCCAAATAAAATTCTAAATGGAAACACACATCAATGTAAATACACGTGACATTAGTCGGATGTCATCTTAGATTCCCCATTTTCATTTCAGGATGAAAAATCTAAAAAAATCAAGTTATTTCACAATTCTCTAATAAAATCAATATTTTTGACCCGTGACTAACATCCCCCAAAGCAGTGATAAGAATAGGGAGATTAATAGAAGTAGGAGAAGAAAGATAACCTACAAAATGATATTAAATTATTTAACCCATGATTTCCAAGAAATATAGAGAATATAGGATGGAGAGGTTTCAAATAATTTTCTCCCACACATCTCACTCATCTAATGAAGAAAGTGGGTCCAAACCTCATTTTTCATTTTTTAAAAAATATCTAGAATGTTTCATAGTGTAACATATACCGTCTTACCATGAATTTTTAGGAATTTCTATTAGGATCCACTTTTCATGACTGAAATCCTCCCAAGAACACCCTTTAAACCCCATTCACATCATGAATCACTATTCATGTTGTGAATGGTTTGTTGTAACTATTTTCAGAAGCCTTGGTCGCTTGTTCCTCCTCTAGCACTCATCTGGACCCTCAGGTCTTCCACCACAACTAAAAAATCTCAAATACCAATATTTCAAGACTCTAAAACTCTTTTAACCTTTTTTCAAGTTACAGATCTCAAAAATACTCCCTGCCAAAAAAAAATTCCCATTAAATTTTATAACCCACTCAGATATGATGTTTTAAAATATTTACACCATAACATTTCTCATCCTTGATAGGTCTCATCAACTACTCATTCAACACAATCAACCCACTCAGGTTACTAAACAATTTTTATTTCCCCATACTCTACCCTGGAATATTGTATGAGATCCCACTACACAAATCCATGTGTGAGGTGCACTATTTATCAAAACTGGATCCACCACTCACAATCATCACTGAAATCTGTAGATGGTTTTACATTGGAATTTTCTATTCTTACACACCCTTATTTCATCATCCAACTCATTAATTAGATTGTGATGCTCCTCACCTCATTATTTATAACATTACAACTAATTTTTAGTCACAATGCTCCCCAAAATCAGAATATCGTACCGTAATGTGTTCTCACCTATCCAACATCCCACACAGTACATCTTTGATCTTACTTAACCAAAAAAACAAGAAAAGGTCATTCAAAAAGCCGGGATCACTGGTCACATCCTTTTAAAAACTGAGATAGAAATGTTTCTACTTCCCTTACAAAGGGAATTCATATGATGAAATTTCCTCACAAGGTTGCAACTTAAGGTTATAATTTACCCATCGTACCAAATATGATATTTCCAAATCACAGTACCAACTAAATTTCTTTCCCAAGAATTTTCATCCCAAAATGAAACCTCCATTACATTACATCAAATGGTTCACCCCATCAACCATGTGACAAAACATGATTTCAACCCTACAACATGTCACAAATCATGGATCACATCATGAAATACCATCATATCAAACAAAAATCACCCCATTCTTGATTCCAATGCACCGAATCTATCAGAATTACCACCCAAAACCCAAATATTGTATTTATATGGGACTTGATAAATCATATTAAACTACTAAATGAAATCCAAATGCTATCTCAACTATACAATGACTGATCATGTCATGCCAATGAACCTTCCCATATGAGGGTCGTCTTCTAACAACCTATGGTGGTGTGCCCACAATACATTTTTCCTTATACCACTCCTTGAGTGCAACCTCAATAAGTTACATCAACTAAATTCATGTCATTCCTTATGATCCATGCTCACATAATTTTGAAAATACCTAGCCATGATCCACTTGGATAATCCATGTCACAACACCTCATCCTAATTTAATGTCTCCTCTACCATGAAGGGATATTTTATAATTGAAGAAAAAAACCAATCAATCATTACTAAAAGTGTTTCATCAAACTCAATTGGTCCTCAGCTCTTTCCAACCACTCAAAAAATCATAATTTCAAAGGGTAACTGATACCATCAGCACTACCATCTCTTTATCATCCAACGTAGTAGTTGTATGATCCTATAGTACCATATCAAATCATCTAAATCACATTACTATGAGTATCAATCTATAGAACAAGGATGATTTGCCATAAACACCAACCATTCTCCACAAAATTTTAGTTCATTAAGGTAACCACATGCTTATTCTTCAGCTGGTGTCATTCAAGTCATGAGTATCCACCTAAGCACTGACCATACATCTATTAACATAAAAAAATAGGGATAATAGTCACACTAGTCATTAAATCTAAAATATACCATGTTACCCTAATCACATTCACTTAAAGTTCTCAACACCACAAAACCGAAAGGCATCATCATGCCTATGTCACACACCTAGTATTACCTCATGTGCACCGATCACGTCTTTAAATAACATATGTAAACTTCAGTACCTAAGAAAACCACTAAATTAGGATAACCATTCTCAAGAAATAGCCTTAAATAGAATAGAAAAAACTCACTAAACCCATAGTCACAACTAAGGGTATTTAGTTCTTCCAACCCAACCCAAAGTCAAGTCTCAAAAGGCCATAACTCATAGGAAACTTTGTGTTCCCAACTTAAAAATAATGGAATAAAAATTCCAAATCCCACTCTAGGGTCTCATACACTCATCGATCGAGAACCAAGTGAGAAATCCATAGCCTAATAGGGTATCAATTCTCAAGAAGAATCTATACCCATGACTAACCCCTTATAATCACAACCTCATCATGAAATTTTTATATGCTTAATGAAATAATCCTTGACAATACATGGATATCGCATCACCATAAAAATATTCAATTAAGTAGAGTTACATTATAATCTATATAGGAAAACACTATATAGGCTGTTGGTGGTAACTTTAAACCACTAAACCCAAAAAAATAGTAACACACAAGGGGTCCAAAGCATATTAATTATTTTCTAACTAACCACCAACATGAGTATTGATCCTCACCAAAAACCTGTATACAGAAATCCCCTTGAGAATATATAATATCAGTATAATTCCTTATAAAACCATCTAGTATGATCTGTGTTAAGGATCCATAGACATGAGGTTTGGTTAGATATAATTTTATTCCATGATAAATAGGAAAAATCATTTATGTTACACATAAAACTAACCTACATGCCACATTCAATCCTCATCACCCCATGAAAATATTTAACCAACAAACCCTTGTCACATGGTTTGTTTAAAAAGAGTGTAATTCCAAACTATATTTGAAAACAATGTATTGGTTGTTTTTAAAAACTTAAATATTTGAACCATATAATAGAAACCGACTAGGGGTTTTCCAGTATGGAACCTTGTTTCTCTCTAGCCTACTAGGTTCATCATATAACACTTTTGCAAAGGAAATACATCATCATTATCAAAATGAATTAGATCATAGATCCACATGAACTTCCATCAAAAGAAAACACAAATGCAAGTCGAACCACTAGAGTAGAATCAAACCATGTATATATATGGGAGACTATTGCATGCCCAGTTTTTTAAACTTTAATAAACCAAAACTTAATCATTAGTTAAATCACACACTATAAGGAATATATGCCATGTGAAACCTACATGTTGAATATGATTCATGAGATGACTCATAGACCCATTATCCAAGAGTCAAATTCCATCACTAGACTCTTAGTAATGGGAAAATATCTAAAAGTTAATAATAAATCATAATTATAAAATTCAAACCACATGTGCATCACATAAGGTAAAAGTGTCATATAAACATAACAACGCAAGACAAGAAGATAAATCCCATATCCCTGGTAACCTAGATTTCTATCGGAACAAGTGTTCTTCAAACACCAGTCTAATATCCATCAAAATATCCAACACATCCATATATATCATGTGTACTATATCCAAAATATTAAGTTAAAAGATAAAAAAAATCTCTAATACGACTATGTGATTCCCCCCAACCGGCTCACATTGAAAAATAATCTGATTAATTTTCCACAAAACCTTATGCACACGTACCCAAATTACAAAGGATTATAACTATTAGATATGATATAAGGAGGTATCATTGAGATCATATACCACATATATCTACGGGGTCAATAAAAAAACCTAACCTCATCCATGATAGATAATTGTAAACCATCAGAGTACTCAAATGCAATAATCAATAGTCAAAATAAAATGAAATATAGAAGAAGTTCAATAATACTAGGAAAATATACCACCATTATAATCAAATATACAAATAAGAGATTGAAATAAAAACACTTCAGAGGTTTTCCTATAATATCCAAGCATCTCTTCTACCCATTCTCCAATTCGTTCCTTATTATCATACTCAACCATGAAATATCAATCATATTCCCAAACTGAACCTGAAATAGTGAGGTTTTATTGAGAAAAAGAGTGGAATGGTTTCCCATGAATTGTGTGAGTATAAGTTAGTGGGGAACCACCAATGAAGTCACATTCATAACAAGTAAATGACATATATAAATGTGATTTTCTCAATCGAGATAAATAAAGAAACTATGTAAAAATAAAGAACCAACATGATACCTAATTCAAAACGATTCCAGAATGTCTCCATGCATGTCATAATATCCATTCACACCATAGTAAAACAATTAACACAAGGTAGTACACATATAACTATGTCCAAGACTAATATCCTTCATCAATCCTCAGGTATGTGACCCTGATCAACCAGAAATGCCTCAACCAGTGATAGAGTGTATCTGAGTATGAGCATCAAATAAGGGGAACCGATGTCTACACCCAAGGGATACCATACATATTCCAACATCATGATGAGAAACATAGAAAAATTCATCACCAATTATCCCTAACCTTCAACCCCTCAGGTAGAACCCCATGACAGTAACTAGGCATTCTCAATATCTGGTTAATGTCTGATGTCTAAGAGGGGGAGGCCCTTGTAAATCCTATAAGTGCTGGAGTGACAGATTCCTCAGGGTCTTAAGAAATAAAAAAAAAATACCCTACCATAACCCATAACCAAATATACTAGGCATCCAAATTCATCGATCCTCAGCCATTCCATCAGGTGTGCATCCACCCAATCCTCAGAGATATCATAGTCTTCCATCAATGGAATACAAAAAATCACAACCAGGATATCTGAAATCCATGAATAGGGATAGATTTCCACTATTCAATTCATGTTTCTATTCGAATTAGGGAAATCTTGGGTATTCACAATTGTCTACTAGTATTTTCATTCAAATCCCAAAACATAGGCATTCACAATGATATCTACAAAAATAAAATAAACCTCTACAGTCCCGGGAATTCCCATATGCACACAATCATAGAGCTCTGATGTTGGATACTAGGTACCACCTTTAGGCATCCAATCCTACATCAACCATATCAATAGATACTATCAAAGCTAGTAATCCTCTTAAAATATACCATGATACCATATTCTAAACATATTGGGCATCTTAGGGCCTCAACCATGTAAACAGGTGATTCCAAGGCTTCCTAGGAAATCAAATTATTGTCTGGAACAATGATAAATTCCCTGGAATTCTGTGAAATCAAATACCTTATTAAAATAAAATAAAACATAACTGGGTTTGGTCAAATTCCCAAAAACAATCACTCCATCCACGTCCCCTCAGGCTTTCATCAACAGTATGGGTTCTAAAGGGACATATTCTACCTTCTCTAATCATTTCCAATTTTACCCTTTCAATAAAGAATTAAATAACAAGGGAACCTATGTAAAGACCCGTAAAAATAAAGGGAAATTTTTTCTTAATTTTCTTTAGAATTTTATAAGAGCACGGTTTCAGACGGCACCTGATTCCGAGGCCCGGAGTGCCCGGAATCAATTTCCGAAGTTTGGCTCGGGTACATTCAGTGAACGAACGAGCGGGAATTCCTAACTTTTGATCCGGTGCTCGGAATTGAAATCCGAGGGCACCGATGAACTCGCAGCGCTGATTTTCGCTTAAGGAGACCTTTTCGGAAGTTGCGTTTGTTGCGGGTTGAAAGTTAGTTTTTGGGTTTTTAGATTAAGTTAAATAAAATTTGTGAAATACAAAATTTTATTTTAACTTGATGTTTTTTTTAAATTCTTCCAAAGGGAGTTGGGAGTGGGACCCACATCCACTTAACCTCCCTTGGGAGGATTAAGTGAGGTGGGGCCCACACGAAACCCAACCTTCCACCTCCCTTTAACTCTCCTTTTAATTAATGTTTGACAACTTAAAGTATTAATTGAGGTGAGTTGTTCAAATTCAAACCTTTGAATTTCATGTGGTAAAGTTGTGTAATAATATAAGCTTAAAGCTTATTTTATTCTAGGTTAATTCTTTTACCACCTTGAGAGGAATTTTGGAGCTTCTCCTTATTCTTCTTCTTCTTCAACTCTGACGAAGAACACGAAGAACCTTCGAACTTTGACGAAAAACTCCACGTTCTCGGGAACCGTCTTCCGTGACGACATAACCGCGACATCGACGTTCTTCTTCCGCGACGCTCGACTTCCGCGAATCGTTATCGATCGTCGGACCTTCTTCGTCGGCATACGAAGATTCGCCAACGACGTATCTCTTCAGGCGTATCTCTTCGTCAACGGATTTGACGAACGACTACCGCGACGCCCGACCTCCGCGACGTTGTCTTCCGCGGGACGTTGACAAATCTTCGAACCTATACCCAAGGTAGGGGTTGTTGTTTTGTTTATTTATTTATCCTTGTTCGTGGTTCTTGTATGACTAATGTAAGGATTTTATATAAGTGTTATTGTATAACGTGAGGGGGCCGGACCGCATGAACACGGTCGAACCCCCTCCATCGTTCTTGTTGACTTACCTTGCGGGTAGAAACAAGGTGGCGTGGTGCCGTCGCACCACACGGATAATCGTTCATTTATTTTGCGCGGCGCCGTCGCGCCGCGCCGGGGAAGAATCATCAAGAACGCGACGCCGTCGCGCCGCGTCAAGGGGAATCGAAGGCGTGGCGGAGGGGCGCGGTGTCGTCGCACCACGCCGGACGACGAACACCACGGCCGGTTCCGGGCCGCAGCGGAACGAGGAGATCGGCGGCAGGGCCGCCGGCGTCGGAAGCCGAATAAGGGACCAGATTTTCCGGTCCCGTTGGAGAAAACCGTCCGGCAGTTGGCCGGCCAGAAGGTCAAAGGCCGGGGGAAATAAATTCCCCCGACCAGCTCAAAACCCCCCCTCATTTATGAGGGGGGCGGTTCCCTTGAGGGGGGGGGGGGGCAGGAGGCACCCCGGATTCTTCAAGCCGGCCCCCACGTGGGGGGACGTTTTTTTTCAAAGGGCGCGGCATAAGCCGCGCCGTCTTCCAATCAAGCGGGGGCTTGATTACCCCCGCGCGCTGCCTCCGTGCGGCGCCAGGCCGCCGCGCCGCCGCGCCGCCGCGCCGGGTCGGACTCGGGTCGGCTCGACCCGGTTCGGGCCGACCCAGGGGGGGTCGGGCCGGGTCGGCCTGGACCCGGACCCCCCCGTTTCGAATCAGTTTCGGTCTTTTGGCTATAACATGAGCCACGAACCTCCGATTGACGAACCGTCTGCGGAAATGCGATCCTTGGATCGAGACGGTCATTTCGGTATATCACACTCAAGGTTTCGGATTACTTTGAGTTCGGCCGGGTTGGTTCGTTCACGAAACCAACCGAGCCTTCGGAGCGGAAACACTCATATCTTGAGCTACGGACGTCCGATAGACGTGCCGTCAGCTTTGTTGTGTTCCTCTTAGTGAGACGGTTCTTTTGGCATACTCCGCCCGAGGTTTGGACGCTGGTGGAGTACGGTCGGGTTGGTTTTTCCTTAAAAACCAACCGGGCCCTGGGGACGAAAATGCCAATAACTCTCAGACCGGGCGTCCGATCGACGCGCCGGCTGTTGCGTTGAGTTCCTGTTGTTGATACGGAACTTTTGGATACATCAACTCTGGACTTTGTGACAGTTGATGTATCAGCCTCTCGACTCGTGGAGCGGACCCTCCGAACGAGCTTGCTGTGTGCGGGAACCCTAGTGCTGGCTGCGACTGTTACTGTGACTACTACTGCTACTACTGCTACTGTGACTGCGATGACGACAGTACAGAGATCCTGTGTGGATTCGACGACGAAGACTTCAGCACTCAGCGATCCTACGTGGATCAGTGCTACAGGTCCTGTGTGGGCCCGATCCTGTGTGGGTCCGATCCTGTGTGGGTCTTTGCGCTCAGCGGTCCTGTGTGAACCAGCGCCTACAGGTCCTACGTGGGCCCGATCCTGTGTGGGTCTTTTGCGGGGGTTAGTTACCTATCGATCCTTCGTGGGTCCGATGACTTAGATGGATCAGAGATCATCTTTATTGTCTTTCGAAGATGTATACCTGTGTGAGCTGAATCATGTTGCTTTCCTGTGTGGATTGTGTTGTGCTATCCTGTGTGGATTACGTTTTGCTTTCCTGTGTGGAATATGTTTACTTTCCTGTGTGGACTGAGTTGTACTTGGGCTCGGAGGTTGGAGCGTATTTGAAATTTATGAATTAGGTATATGTATGGGCATATACCTAAGCGGTGTCGGTTATTACTTCGTGATTGTTCCTTTCTTCGTGGTTTATCCTTTGTGGATTTGAGAGACCTTCAGGGGTCTCAGGGTCCCTACTGAGTAGCTTATACTCACCCCTGCACGGGCTTTGCCCGCACTACGTTGTGTTGGTTGCAGACGACGTATAGCATTGACCTTAGCTGAGGCTTGCAGAGCGGGACGGTACCCGGAGGTGGACCACTGGGCGGGACGTGCTCGGAGCGGACGGCGGGACCCGTGGAGCAGAGGAGCTATCTGTACCCACCCTTCAGGTGGGATTTCTAGTGGACAGCTCGGTGTAGCGGCTTTTACCTTTCAGTTGCTGTTTTCCTTTTCGAGTTGTACTTTACTTTCAGTTTGGGTTTGTATACTGGCCCATTTACTTTTCCGCACCTTCAGTTGTACTATGCTTTTGCTTAGTGTTTACTTTCCGCTTGCTTTCTCTGTGGTGTTTGTTTACTTTACAAAGGCAATGCCTTCCCATTTTACCGGGATTTACGCCTTGGTGCTAGTCTCCAGCCCCTGACCTATGGAAGGCGGGCTTGGGGTAGTCACGACACGGACCCCGAGGGCGGGTCGTGACAAATTGGTATCAGAGGAGTTCGGTTCTACCGCGAACTCTGATCTTTTCTATGTGAAGCAATAAGGTTTAGCGTATTGAGTATGGTTATCAGTCCAGGGAGTCCAGTGTTGGTGCGGCGGCCGACATATCCGTACACCAGGACCCTGACTTCTGATTTCCGACTTAATGCATGAAAACGTTGATTGCGTGTGTGTTTCAAAGTTTTCTTTGTGATTACTTATATCAGCTCACCAGGTATACTGTTCTGACCGTGGCACACCTGTTTTCTTTTCAGGATGGCCCCACGACGGCAGCCAGCTAGGGTTCCGAGAGTCGAGCGTGACGACAGCCCACCGAGCGACGAGGCCTCGGTGCAGGGCCCTTTGTCAGCAGTGGCACCGGCGGTAGCTCTACCCGCCGAGCCACCGATGCTTCCAGCAGCAGCCGCTGACGATGCACGTCGCCTCAATGCACTGCATGAGTTTCAGCGCCAGCGACCGCCCAGGTTTCGCGGGGAGACGGATCCCCAGGCAGCAGAGGACTGGCTGGAGGCAGTGGTTCGAGTGTTTAGGCTAGTGAGGACACCAGCAGACCTCATGGTGATCCTCGCTGCGAGCCTACTACACGCAGCAGCAGGACGATGGTGGAGCTTGATGCTCCAGGTGCACGATGAGGCATCTCTACTTTGGACGGACTTTGAGAGCCTCTTCCGCTCGGAGTTCGTCCCAGCCACCCTTCGTGCGGTGCGTATCCAGGAGCTTCTTCAGCTGCGGCAGGGCAGCATGACAGTCGCTCAGTACTCGGCCAGATTTACTGATCTCTCGCGCTACTCGACCGACATGGTACGAGACCCATTCTTCCGGGCTCGGACCTTCGAGTAGGGTTTGAGACACGAGATCAGGGCATCACTGATCTCCCTCAGCATACCGACTCAGACATGAGTACTGGAGCGGGCCCTTCTGATCGAGAGCTTCCTTGCTGAGTCTACACCAGCGCAGCGACCCACCGCAGGGCGGCACGTGGCAGAGTCATCTGCAGCAGGCAGTCGACGGATGACTCAGGGGTCCAGACAGACCAGACCTTCGGGCAGATGACCTCAGGACACTGGCTCAGCAGTGCGGGGCACACAGCGCGGAGCCAGTCTTTCGAGAGGCAGACAGTGCTACTCGTGCGGCGGGCAGGGCCACATGGCTCATGACTGCCCGACCAGTCGTGCCGAGGAGCAGCAGTCGGTTGAGGGACCACCGAGGCAGAGGCAGAGGGTCGACCGTGGCGGTCCGCAGGGAGGAGGCGGACGAGGCAGAGGAGCTGGACGAGCAGCCGGTGGTGGGCGACGCTTTGAGGCTCTACCACCACCACCACCAGGAGGTCCACCCCGACCACAGGGAGCTGGCGGGCAGAGACAGGCACAGCTCCAGGAAGTAGAGGCCTACGACCACGGCGCACCCGAGATGATTCGAGGTACTATCTGTTTCTATTCCACCCTTGCTGCAGTTCTTATAGACACAGGAGCGAGTCACTCTTTCATAGCCGCTGCCCTTGTTCGGAGCTCGGAGATTCCGACAGAGCCGTTGGCTCGATCCTTACGGCTAGAGACTCCTATGGGAGCAGACTCGACGATTACGCACTGGTGCCGGCAGTGTGAGCTTACTCTAGGAGGCGAGAGCTTCGGCTGGGATCTTCTTGTAGCAGCGTCGAGGCCTTACGACGCCATCTTGGGCATGGATTGGCTATCTACGGTCCATGCACAGATTGACTGTTTTAGGCGCAAGGTGCGATGTGTACGCACCGACGGGAGCAGGTTCACCTTCACCGGCGATAAGGGATCCTTAGCAGCACAGGATGGACTTCCGCGGAGGAGAGGACAGCCCATCACTCATCAGTTGGCTAGCCTCATTCTTGGAGCAGTTGACGTGCAGAGTCCTGGTTTTCCTGTAGTGGTGGATCAGTTTGCGGACGTTTTTCCCGACGACGTTCTAGGGCTACCTCCTCGTAGAGAGGTAGACTTTTATATTGACTTGTACCCCGGGACAGCCCCGATATCCACTCCAGCATATCGGATGGCCCCCGCCGAGCTTCGAGAGCTACGAGTATAGTTGGAGGACTTGCATGGCAAGGGGTTCATCCGACCCAGTGTTTCACCCTGGGCTTCCCCGATATTGTTCGCCAAGAAGGCGGATGGGAGCTTGCGACTTTGTGTTGACTATCGTCGCCTGAACTAGGTGACAGTGAGGAACAAGTATCCGCTACCGAGGATTGATGACCTCTTTGATCAGCTCAAGGGAGCACGGTGGTTCTCGAAGATAGACCTCAGGTCAGGCTATCATCAGCTCAGAGTCAGAGATGAGGATGTGCAGAAGACGGCCTTCAGATGTCGGTATGGCCACTATGAGTTCTTGTTTATGCCTTTCGGTGTAACCAATGCTCCAGCAGTGTTCATGGCTCTCATGAACAAGATCTTTCAGCCATACCTCGATCGGTTTGTCGTGGTCTTCATCGACGACATTCTGATTTACTCTACGACAGAGGAGGAGCACGCCTATCACTTGAGAGTTGTACTAGACACACTCCGAGAGCACCAACTTTATGGTAAACTCTCGAAGTGCCAGTTCTGGATACATGAGGTCCACTTCTTGGGACACTTTATCTCTGAGGCGGGAGTTGCAGTGGATCCCGCGAAGATTGAGGCTATGTTAGCTTGGGAGCAACCCAGGAGCGTGACTGAGGTTCGGAGTTTCTTGGGACTAGCTGGATACTATCAGAGATTCGTGCCAGACTTCTCTAGAGTTGCGGCATCACTCACAGCTTGAAGAAGAAGGGGAAACCCTTCGTGTGGTCAGACAGATGTCAGCAGATCTTCCAGGAGCTGAGACAGAGATTGACTAGCGCACCTATCTTGAGGTTGCCCGAGGAGGGAGTAGGGTACGTAGTCTACTGCGATGCATCAGGGACCGGACTCGGATGTGTTCTGATGCTGGAGCGGGCAGTGATCGCCTATGGATCACGTCAGTTGAGGCCGAATGAGCAGAACTACGCTACCAATGACCTGGAGTTAGCAGCAGTGGTCTTCGCTCTGAAGACATGGCGGCACTATCTGATGGGCGAGCGCTTTACAGTCTTTTCCGATCATCAGAGTCTCAGGTATATCTTATCGCAGAAGGACCTGAACCTGAGACAGCGGAGATGGCTCGAGTTCCTCCAGGACTATGACTTTGAGATAGTCTATACTTCTGGGAAGGGGAACGTAGTAGCCGATGCCCTCAGCAGGAGGACGGGCATTCAGCTACTTGAGGAGGCGACGGAGTAGCTAGCCTCTTTGTAGATATCCTTCGTGGATAGAGATGGAGCAGCCTTCCTCCATTCTCTCACAGTCACCCCTCCACTACAGCAGCAGGTCAGGGAGGCACAGCGTGAGGACGCTGACTGTGAGACACGGCGTGCACAGATATCCTCGGGACAGGCACCTGATGGTTTCTCCCTTGGAGCAGAGCACGAAATCCTTTTTAGAGGACGTACCATGGTACCAGTCGCTTTGCGAGAGGAAGTGCTGAGAGAGTTTCACACTTCTCCTTTGGCGGTACATCCTGGAGTGGAGAAGATGTACCAGGACCTCAGACGACAGCACTGGTGGCCGGGCATGAAGAAGGCTGTAGCAGAGTTCATTTCTCGATGCCTCACCTGCCAGCGGGTGAAGGCAGAGCATCAGGTACCAGCAGGATTGGTACAAACCTTGGAGGTTCCGGAGTGGAAGTGGGAAGGCATATCTATGGACTTCGTGACTAGACTTCCACGTACTTCCAGAGGTCACGAATCCATATGGGTGATTGTTGACCGACTCACCAAGTCGGCACACTTCTTACCCATCAGAGAGCAGGGCTCAGTGGAGAGCTTGGGACGTCTCTACGTTCAGGAGATTGTGCGGCTCCACGGCGTGCCATCATCTATTGTATCCGATCGAGATGCTCGCTTTACTTCCCGGATTTGGAAGGGGTTACAGGAGGCGTTCGGGACGCAGCTACGACTGAGCACAGCCTTTCACCCTCAGACAGATGGTCAGACGGAGAGGACCATTCAGACTCTCGAGGACATGCTCCGCGCATGTGTCCTCGACTTTGGTCATAGCTGGGAGGACCACCTACCCTTGGTGGAGTTTGCGTACAACAACAACTACCACTCCACCATCGGGATGGCACCGTACGAGGCGTTGTACGACCGACCTTGTAGATCTCCTTTGTGCTGGACAGACCCTGGGGAGTCAGCACTTGTGGGACCGGAGATGGTCCAGGCCACGACAGAGAAGGTCCAGGTCATCCAGGAGCGGATGAGGACAGCTCAGAGCCGGCAGAAGTCATACGCTGACAGGAGGCAGAGGCCACTAGAGTTCGAGGATGGCGACCACGTCTTCTTGCGGGTCTCACCTCGACGTGGTATTCGGAGATTTGGCCGAGGCGGCAAGTTATCTCCGCGCTTCATCGGACCCTTCCAGGTCCTCAGCAGGGTTGGCGAGGTGGCTTATCGCCTGGCTCTACCACCTCAGTTGCACCGGGTGCACGACGTCTTCCACGTATCCCAGCTGAGGAGATACGTGCACGACCCGACGCACATAATTGACCATGGGGAGCTTGACGTTGACGATGGGGCGACTTTTACGGAGGTCCTGGTGGAGATAGAGGATCGACAGGAGCAGGTCCTGCATGGGCGATCGATTCCTCTTGTGCGCATCAGATGGCAGCACGGGAATCTCCAGGAGAGCACATGGGAGCGGGAGGCTCAGATGCGTGCTCAGTACCCTCTTTTGTTTCCCTAGTTTTTGATGTATCTTTACGGGGACGTAAAGCCCTGAGGTGGGAGTAATGTAAAGACCCGTAAAAATAAAGGGAAATTTTTTCTTAATTTTCTTTAGAATTTTACAAGAGCGCGGTTTCAGACGGCACCTGATTCCGAGGCCCGGAGTGCCCGGAATCAATTTCCGAAGTTTGGCTCGGGTACGTTCAGTGAACGAACGAGCGGTAATTCCTAACTTTTGATCCGGTGATCGGAATTGAAATCCGAGGGCACCGATGAACTCGCAACGCCGATTTTCGCTTAAGGAGACCTTTTCGGAAGTTGCGTTTGTTGCGGGTTAAAAGTTTGTTTTTGGGTTTTTAGATTAAGTTAAATAAAATTTGTGAAATACAAAATTTTATTTTAACTTGATGTTTTTTTTAAATTCTTCCAAAGGGAGTTGGGAGTGGGACCCACATCCACTTAACCTCCCTTGGGAGGATTAAGTGAGGTGGGGCCCACACGAATCCCAACCTTCCACCTCCCTTTAACTCTCCTTTTAATTAATGTTTGACAACTTAAAGTATTAATTGAGGTGAGTTGTTCAAATTCAAACCTTTGAATTTCATGTGGTAAAGTTGTGTAATAATATAAGCTTAAAGCTTATTTTATTCTAGGTTAATTCTTTTACCACCTTGAGAGGAATTTTGGAGCTTCTCCTTATTCTTCTTCTTCTTCAACTCTGACGAAGAACACGAAGAACCTTCGAACTTCGACGAAGAACTCCACGTTCTCGGGAACCGTCTTCCGTGACGACATAACCGCGACATCGACGTTCTTCTTCCGCGACGCTCGACTTCCGCGAATCGTTATCGATCGTCGGACCTTCTTCGTCGGCATACGAAGATTCGCCAACGACGTATCTCTTCGGGCGTATCTCTTCTTCAACGGATTTGACGAACGACTACCGCGACGCCCGACCTCCGCGACGTTGTCTTCCGCGGGACGTTGACAAATCTTCGAACCTATACCCAAGGTAGGGGTTGTTGTTTTGTTTATTTATTTATCCTTGTTCGTGGTTCTTGTATGACTAACGTAAGGATTTTATATAAGTGTTATTGTATAACGTGAGGGGGCCGGACCGCATGAACACGGCCGAACCCCCTCCATCGTTCTTGTTGACTTACCTTGCGGGTGGAAACAAGGTGGCGTGGTGCCGTCGCACCACGCGGATAATCGTTCATTTATTTTGCGCGGCGCCGTCGCGCCGCGCCGGGGAAGAATCATCAAGAACGCGACGCCGTCGCGCCACGTCAAGGGGAATCGAAGGCGTGGCGGAGGGGCGCGGTGCCGTCGCACCTCGCCGGACGATGAACAACGCGGCCGGTTCCGGGCCGCGGCGGAACGAGGAGATCGGCGGCAGGGCCGCCGGCGTCGGAAGCCGAATAGGGGACCGGATTTTCCGGTCCCGTTGGAGAAAACCGGCCGGCAGTTGGCCGGCCGGAAGGTCAAAGGCCAGGGGAAATAAATTCCCCCGGCCAGCTCAAAACCCCCCCTCATTTATGAGGGGGGAGGTTCCCTTGAGGGGGGGGGGGCAGGAGGCCCCCCGGATTCTTCAAGCCGGCCCGCACGTGGGGGGCCGTTTTTTTTCAAAGGGCGCGGCATAAGCCGCGCCGTCTTCCAATCAAGCGGGGGCTTGATTCACCCCGCGCGCTGCCTCCGTGTGGGGCCAGGCCGCCGCGCCGGGTTGGGTTGACCCGGTTCGGGCCGACCCAGGGGGGGTCGGGCCGGGTCGGCCCGGACCCGGACCCCCCCGTTTCGAATCAGTTTTGGTCTTTTGGCCATAACTTGAGCCACAGACCTCCGATTGACGAACCGTCTGTGGAAACGCGATCCTTGGATCGAGATGGTCGTTTCGGTGTATCGCACTCAAGGTTTCGGATTACTTTGAGTTCGGCCGGGTTGGTTCGTTCACGAAACCAACCGGGCCTTCGGAGCAGAAACACTCATATCTTGTGCTACGGACATCCGATAGACGTGCCGTCAGCTTTGTTGTGTTCCTCTTAGTGAGACGGTTCTTTTGGCATACTCCGACCGAGGTTTGGACGCAGGTGGAGTATGGTCGGGTTGGTTTTGCCTTAAAAACCAACCGGGCCCCGGGGACGAAAATGCCAATAACTCTCAGACCGGGCGTCCGATCGACGCGCCGTCTGTTGCGTTGAGTTCCTGTTGCCGATACGGAACTTTTGGATACATCAACTCTGGACTTTGTGATAGTTGATGTATCAGCCTCTCGGCTCGTGGAGCGGACCCTCCGAACGAGCTTGCTGTGTGCGGGAACCCTAGTGCTGGCTGCGACTGTTACTGTGACTACTACTGCTACTACTGCTACTGTGACTGCGATGACGACAGTACAGAGATCCTGTGTGGATTCGACGACGACAACTTCAGCACTCAGCGATCCTACGTGGATCAGTGCTACAAGTCCTGTGTGGGCCCGATCCTGTGTGGGTCCGATCCTGTGTGGGTCTTTGCGCTCAGCGGTCCTGTGTGAACCAACGCCTACAGGTCCTACGTGGGCCCGATCCTGTGTGGGTCTTTTGCGGGGGTTAGTTACCTATCGATCCTTCTTGGGTCCGACGACTTAGATGGATCAGAGATCAACTTTATCGTCTTTCAAAGATGTATACCTGTGTGAGCTGAATCATGTTGCTTTCCTGTGTGGATTGTGTTGTGCTATCCTGTGTGGATTACGTTTTTCTTTCCTGTGTGGAATACGTTTACTTTCCTGTGTGGACTGAGTTGTACTTGGGCTCGGAGGTTGGAGCGTATTTGAAATTGATGACTTAGGTATATGTATGGGCATATACCTAAGCAGTGTCTGTTATTACTTCGTGATTGTTCCTTTCTTCGTGGTTTATCCTTTGTGGATTTGAGAGACCTTCAGGGGTCTCGGGGTCCCTACTGAGTAGCTTATACTCACCCCTGCACGTGCTTTGCCCGCACTACGTTGTGTTGGTTGCAGACGACGTACATCGTTGACCTTAGCTGAGGCTTGCAGAGCGGGACGGTACCCGGAGGTGGACCACTGGGCGGGACGTGCTCGGAGCGGACGACGGGACCCGTGGAGCAGAGGAGCTATCTGTACCCACCCTTCAGGTGGGATTTCCAGTGGACAGCTCGGTGTAGCGGCTTTTACCTTTCAGTTGCTGTTTTCCTTTTCGAGTTGTACTTTACTTTCAGTTTGGGTTTGTATACTGGCCCATTTACTTTTCCGCACCTTCAGTTGTACTCTGCTTTTGCTTAGTGTTTACTTTCCGCTTGCTTTCTCTGTGGTGTTTGTTTACTTTACAAAGGCAATGCCTTCCCATTTTACCGGGATTTACGCCTTGGTGCTAGTCGCCAGCCCCTGGCCTATGGAAGGCGGGCTTGGGGTAGTCACGGCACGGACCCCGAGGGCGGGTCGTGACAACCTACAACCGTCCCCTTAGTATCATATAGGCCTCCTCAGCCTCCGATGAAAGTCACACTTGGGATATGTCTCTAAGACCATCACCATTCTCAGACATCACATGTCGATCTTGACATATGGTTCAATCGTCGATATCTTTAGGGTATAACAACACTAGTATTCATGTTATAGTGGGATATAAAAGATCCCCCCACAATCACATCAATGATATCATCATCTATTGGGTATATCTCATAGGCTACCCCTTGGTCATGCATTCTGAGTCATCACCCTTCTTTACCTTGATGTCAATAAGTCACCTATCTCTAAGGTCACTACATCCTATGTATTATAATTTATATCCTCACATATCAATAGTTAGGATGTTTATATGATACTTGAGGGTCCATAGAGTCCCAAAACACCTTTCAAAATTCAATCATAGGATTTAGTTTTTATTTAACAAATTAATTTTTTTGAAATAGACCCACCACCTATAATGGAAGGTCTATGCATACAACATGCATATAATAAATGTATAATACCACAGGGAAGATGCATAAGAACTACCTACCTTTTTCCAAAGTTAATTTCTTTTTCCAATTTTGCTCAAAAACTCTTACCTGAGCTTATACCATCTCATTTATTCATTCTTCAACCTTGTGAGACCTTAAATAAAGATAATGCATCCAAAATAATTGATTACAAAAAATTATAATTAATTAAACTATTTAATTTAAATAGGAATAAGTTATTGAAACTAACCAATCAACCCCATTACACTAAATTCATGATAAAATGGGTGAAATCCACTCCTGATGCACCCTAGTGTCCAGTTTGTGTAGAAATACCAAAATACTATTACCGATTTGACCATAAAATAATTTCATTTTGGGTGGAAACACTTATAAAATACATACAATGACATACATCAATGAAACATTCTTTAAATTAGGCATACATCTCATTAGGTTCCACTTATTTTGGCTATAAGAAAAAAAAAATAAATCTGGTGAATTCAAAATTTTCTTGTGGAATTTCAATTTCCAACAAAAAAACTCCAAAATCATTGATAAGAAGAGTTAGATGAATGTGGGAGGATAAGAGGAAGAACCTCACCAACCACTCTATCTAATAATAACATAGAACTATAATAATGGTGTATAAATGAAGGATGATAGGTTCTGCCTAAAACACTTCCATGCATCCTACTCATACAACAAATGAAGGAGGGATATGTCTCTTTTTTTATTTAAGAAAAAGTTGGTTGGAATGTTTTGACAACATGATATATATGATCACATCGTTATTTTTTAGGATTTTATCCCAGAATAATTTATTCACATCCTAAATCCTCCCTAGAAAACCCCATGAACCCTATTCATGTGTTGAATCACTATTCATTATGTGAATGGTCTAGTGTAGCTATGTTCAGTAGCCTGAATTTCCTTTTCCTCATTTGGTGCTCACCTAAACTCCTAGGCCTTCCACTGAAGATAAAATTATGTCTAATACAATAGTTTTAGGATTATAAAACTATCAAATATTCATTCCGAGTCACAGTTTTCAAAAATAATCACCCACTAAAAAAATTAAATTCCCATTGAATGAAATAATCCACTCTGTCATTGGGTTTTACATATTTAGTAGTAGCTAATGGCATTGCCTATGGCCTCTAAAATTGAAATTCAAAAACCCAAACAACTCGTATCTTCATTGGATTCTTCCAAACAATCTATGTCTCCTACCAAGCCTCAATCCTCATCAAAAAATTTCTATCCTGGATTTCAAAACCATTATTACCTCATTATCTATTGCAATAATCAAAATGAACCATCTACTAAATAAAAAATTCAAATTTTTCTTGAATTTATTAACCCATCTAGACATGGGGTATTTCAATCTCTACATCATAACACTTATCATACTTAAGAAGTCTTGATATTTATTAAACCATATGTACAAACATATTGAGGTCATCATTTTAATGTTAATAGGAAATGTTCAATATCCAAACTCTAAATTTACTTTAAAAATGAAACTCTAAATACAAGTCTCTTAATCACCAAAATATAATTCACTATTTTTTACCATCATTGAATCACTAGGGCAGTTCTCACTCTCACACATTTATCACAAGACACTATGGTCTACACCATCAAATTCATCATCATGACCAAAGTGCTTCCCACCATAAGATTCATATCACAATGGATGATTCTAATCTATGGAAATCCCTGCCACAAGAATCTCCTAGATAAATAAATCTTTAGCGATTCACTATCCCGCTCAGTTTGGCTCACATCTTACTGCAACTAATCACAATTAGGCACTATTTGAAATTTGAAACTACTCCCTCTCACAATTACCCAAAAAATGGATGAACCTCCACCATCCATGCGTGATTTTCAAATGTGACAAACATTTCTGAAAATTTCCTATTTATTCCCTAAAACATCACCATTTTACACGATAAGATTTACCCAACATGGTTTCCACAACACCACATCTAATTCCTTATTAAAACACCAGTGGGTCCTCCTTAACCATCCATTCTTTAAAAATACTAGTTTAATGCATTGATGTTATATCAAATCACCCTTTCATGATGTTTTAAATAGAAAATGAATCTTGTTAATATCAAGACATGTACACAAAAGTAAAAACATGAATTTTGGTGAAATTTTGAAGGTTGAATCCTCAACCAATCAATTCCACTAGCACTTTATACTGTTAGAACTTATGGACATCAATGATCAAAATCATGTTTGGATCAATTCAAATCTATACCGAGCCCAAAACTGATGTTCAACATCTATCCAAAATCACATCTGAGTTCATGTCATAAATTCACTATGCAATCCATATGAAATTAGATCCATCAGTTCACCAATATCCTAATGTCATATCGACCACCCAAAAACTGGTCACATTGCATATGTGGTCATACCTCCATTAGGGTCATGCCTCTACAACGAATAAGATGCTTTCCACCATAGGAGTGTCGATAATGGCTCTAATTTTTTCATATATTTCTTTAGAATATTTCATGGATTATTTTTATAAATTGGCACTATGATAGTGTGGCATTATGAGGCCCAATGATCTTGAAATTTATTTATGAAATATACTAAATATATTAAATATCACATGTGTGTAGTATACCCGAAAAGGGTCTTAAAACTCTTAAATGAAGACTCAAATCATAAATATATGGTTTTTGTTGAGTTTCGAGAATGGTTTTTAACCTAGGCGTGCCATAAATTTTTTTGATGTTAGACATTTGGATAAAAGTTGTCACGGGCATAAATAATAAAAAAACAAACAAATTTATAGATTTTATTAAGTGATGTAAAGACGTAATTATTCATCTATTTGAAAACACTTGTGGCTAATTCTCAGGGTTGACCACATATCCCTGAGGATTGAGAGAGAGATTTAATTGAAGAGTGAGCTATGGAGAATAACCATGATGGATATAGGATCATTTACACCAACAGAATTTGAGGATCTCACCAATAATAGTGATGCAGATTTGTTCTTCTTCATTGATCAACCCATATCGAGGTAGAGTATATTTTTATTTGTATTTATCTCCATTTAATTATTCCTAATATGAATTCAAATCAATAAAATAACGAATTGATTCTTGTATATTTTGTATTATGGGTACATGTTAGATTTATTTGGATTTTGGGAATTTCATTATTGATTTTATTATATCTCTTTGTTCATCCTGCTAATGAAAATAAATCTGGGATAACATGATGGATAAATATGGATGATATCGGAGGTAGAACCGGAAGAAACTATGGCATTGGTGTAAGTGAAGGAATAATATGGCATTCTTGAAAATTCTAGGTTACATAGCATGTAATACAGAATTACACAGTGTGTAATTTAAAATCACACACTATGTGCGACCCCCTGAGAAGCACTAGACTTCCCAAGAGAATAAAAATATCACCCAAAATGTGTCAGCTATCACATGACATGTGACCCATACCTAGCGGCTCGTCTTGTTCCCAGGGATGTACATAGACATGGATAGGAGAGCATAGTCTCAGACATGTCGTGTGCTCGGACATGGATATAGCCAACCAGAAATAGACATGGACATGAGTACATGGTCTCAATCAAACCATATAATCGAACAGATACATGATCATGGTCTATGAAACATGTGTAGGACCTTCTGCATGAAGGGCACACCATGTACTTCCAGTACATGTCATGTACTTATTCAAAGATGGATTAGAGACCTTATTCTCTTCATCATAGACATATTTCATTAGGTTTTGTACCCTTGATTCTTTCCTTGAGGGTTTAGTATAGATTCATTCCATATGCATTGGATGGTGATCCACTTTGAGGAACTTTAGTCTTGGATAGAGTTATAGGAACCCCACCGTGTGGCCTAGAGTAAGATACTCTATCATTATCATTTCTGTAGGTGGGGTTCTTGGTATCATTGTGACCAACTCAATGAAGGAATCTACCCCCAACATAGAGGGTTAATCTGGATTAGGTTGTAGTATACTCCATGGGCTTGGTTATGATACCCATATATATGTATTGATCTCTTTAGACCTCTAGTGTGTACTCCATATCGAGAGATCTGATGATCATGACATCTTAGATGGACCCCATTAGTGCTATTTAACTTGTGGAGTGTCTTCTCCTAGATGAGTTCTATGTGTAACCTTCAAGAAGGAATCCTAGGTTGGAAATAAATTTTTGATATTACTCGAGACACTTTGTCTACTAAGAGTATATCTAGATGTTCTTGTTATATATTATGTTCACATATACCTGTGATGAGATGACTCTTATTCTTATTATTATATTCATAGTTGTTTTTAGGTTCCTGGTGGTTATTTATATACTCACCCATACATGGGATTTTCTCACATATGTTATGTCTTATGAACATGACCAACCTTTTTACGGAGTCCTAGAGGGACCATGGCCAGAAGAATCTTAGTGAGTCAGATAGATCGAGGCATGTTCCTGTAATTATATTGATATTCCTCATCACCCACTATACAAGTTGGACTAATTTTTAGTATCTATGGGATGAGATTGTATTTGGACCTTTTACTTTCTAGTACCTGTGGTCACACTCTGATAGTGGGATTTTATATGTATGAACAGATGATTATTAGTTGTTTTTATATTTAATCATTTTATGGGATTGGAGTTGTGTGTGTGTGTACATGTACGTTAGGATATGTCCTACTATATTTTTGATATGCCTAATCATCACTTCTCTCCATCCCTTGAAATATAAGAGGTGGGATTTGGTTTGTCACGGAATGGGACCTGTTTAGATGGGTTATGATAGATTGGTATCAAATGAGTTATTTCTACCTCAGGACTGGACTATGTGATATTGGTTTGGTGAATTGGGTTAAGTTTTTCAAGTTTGTATTTATGGCTTGGGAATGCAGTGTTGGTAAGGTTTCCGATGTATCCCAACACCATTAATCTAATCAAATATCTTTCAACTTAGAACATGTAGACATTATTTGTAGGGAAAACATTGGTACATGCATTAAATATGAATAGTTTGTGGTTTCCATGTTCTTATTGCGCCATCTCTCCATATATATCTATTGTCCAGGTTACATATTCTCTACATCATATGATGTCTCTGTTAAATTTTCCATCTATGATTCCGTTTTAGGATCTTGAGGATGGTATTATTAGTGACGAGTATTTGATGTAGGGACCCATTTAGGAGGTGTTACCTCCTAGTGGTGCACCAATCTTACCACCACTTATTTAGCAATAGATGGTACTGGAAGTACTATAACATTATCTGGGCAGGCTGAGAACACTTCATGAGTTTCTGCGATAGTGACCCCTCTAGTTTCAAGGTGAGCCAAACCCACAAGTTGTTTAGGATTTTCTTCAATGTAGTGACGTGAGTATTTAATCTTGTTGGGACACGAGAATATCAGATAGTGGTCCTGGTAGAGATCCTTCTCCATGTCTCTACATAATGATGGGAATTCCTAGCAACGAGTCATACGATGAGTCAACACTTACATGGTTATATTTCAAGAGATTTAGGGAGGTGTTTTATCCAACTATATTGAGGGATGTGTACATCCAAGGGATTATAAAGCTTTATTATGGTAGAAAAATTGTGGTTGAGTATTCATCATGGTTCCCTAACCTATCTTAGTACTTGATGGATATGGTTTGTTATCTGTTCTTTTGGGATTTTACATTTTATTAATGACTATGTAGATACATCTGAGCTAGTGTGATGACTATATACATTACAACTTATTTTGGGGTTCTAGGGTGTGATTCGGTGGTTGATATTTTCTTTGCTGAAAAGGTGTAGATAGTTGGTGTCAACATTGGGAACATGGGAGCTGAGTCTTTCGTAGAAGGTATCCAACAATATACATAGGGACTTAGACATGTGAGTCATTTCAAGAGGAAATCCTAAGATAGATGGTATGTGGTTTGGGGATCATTGGATGGATCTTTTTAGTCAGTTGAGAGGTGGTTCTCCTATTATGATAGTTGGTGGAATCATAAAGGGGAATGTCTAACCCATCATACGGCTACTAGAGAGATATTGTATGGGAAACCTAGATAGAGTTAGTAGTAAGAACAAGTAGATCTGTAGGGTGGAAAGAAAGTTTTAGGATCTATTATAGTAGATGTAGGTGGTAGACATTTTAACTTGTCCAACCACCACCACCAATTGGTCCATGCTAGACTCATGGAACTGGGGGATTGAGAAAAGGGTAGATATAAGAGGTTGAGGCTTATGAACTAAAGACTCCAAGGATTATAGGAGGTATGATCTATCTCATTTATACCTTAGCTATAGTACTGAGAGACATAAGTGTGATCCATTCCTTTATTTCCAATTATATGGTTCCAGTCTTAGAGATTCTGGTAGATCAATTGGATCAACCCTTGTGCTTAGAGACTCTTACCGGAGGCGACTTACTGATCACATACTTGTGTGACGTTGTGACCTAACTCTTGTATGAAAGTATTTCTTTGGGGATCTCATTGTAGCATAAAGGATTCCTTATGATGTCATCTTAGTTATAGAGCGATATTCTATAGTTTATACCTAGATAGACTATTTTACAAAGAGGATGTGGTGTGTCTATAGCGATGAGATGTATTTTTTCCTTTGTGGGTGAAAATGAAACCTAGTTATAGAGGAATGAACTCATACATAGGAGGGTGAATTTGATTACTCTTCAGTTGGCTATCATGAAACTTAGTGTTGTCGATGCTATGATTGTTCAGTTTCCTACTATGATTGTTCAGTTTCCTACTATGATGGTGGAGTACAAGGATGTATTTATTGAGGATGTGTCGAGCCTAACACCATGATGAGAGATAGTCTTCTTCATTGACCTATACCCTAGGATGACCCTGATATCTGATCCATCATATAGGGTGGCTCCCATAGAGCTTCAGGAGCTGAGGGTTTTATGGGAAGCCTTGTTGAGGAATAGCTTTGTTAGGCCCAGTGTCTCACCTTGGGAAGCACAAGTATTGTTCCCCAAAAAGGCAGAAAATAGCTTGAGGTTATGTATGGATTACCATCAACTAATCAAAGTATCTTTGAAGAACAACTATCCATGACTGATAATCGATGAACTCTTTGATCAGTTGAGAGGGACATGATGGTTCTCAATTATTGACCTCAGATCAGGCTATAACAATTTGCAAGTATTTGATGAGGATATAATGAAGATGGATTTATGATGTTGTTATAGTCACTATGAGTACTTTGTGATTCCATTTAGAATGAATAATTCCCCATAAGTGTTCATGGTACTCACAAGCTATATATGTTATCCTTTCTTAGATTGATTTGTTATATTATTCATCGATGATATCCTAGTGTACCCGACATTCAAGGAGGAGAAAGAAAGTCACTTGAGGATGTTTCTGGACGTACTCCAAGAGAACTAGGTTTGCAAGAAGCTCTAAAAGTTCTAGTTTTGGATCCAGGAGTTCCACTTTAGAGGACATGTTATCTCAATAGATGGTGTGGCAGTGAACCTGACAATGGTGGAGGTATTAGCTTGGGATCCACCCAACAACGTGATGAAGCTGCAGAACATCTTTGGTTTGGAAGGATATTATTAGTGATTCATACCAAATTTTCTAGGATATCACATTTTATGATATCTTTGACCCAAAAGGGGTATCCTTTCTTGTGGAAAGAGAGGTTTCAGCAGAATTTCCAGGAGTTGAGGAAGATATTTATGAGTGCTCCCATCTTGATATTTCCATAAGAGGGTGTCAAGAACATTGTGTTTTGTAATGAATTAGGGATAGAATATGGTTGTGTTATGATAAAGGGGATGAAATTGATTGCCTAAGATTCATGTCAGTTGAGACCACATGAGAAGAGCTATGCATCCCAAGATCTTGAGATGGCAGTGGTAGTCTTCACATAGAAGATGCAGATACACTACCATATGGGTGAGTGATTTATCATCTATTCAGACCATAAGAGTCTCAAGAATATATTATTTAATAATAATCCTAACTTGTTAAATACAGAATGGCCAAAGTTACTCCAATATTATAACATCGACATTACCTATACTCCTGTGAAGGGGAACATGGTATAGATGCTCTCTACAAGAGATCTTGTTCACAGTTGCTGAGTAAGGATTTTGGAGTAGCTGTATAAGATCTTTAGTATTTATATGATGTCAGGATCCTTAAAATTTCATCTTAAATGAATTTTTATAGCCTAAGTTGAACACCATTTGAATTTAAGGGGGGTATCATGGGGTTTATAGGGCTTGTTCATAGCTAGGAACCTAGATTTTGGGAAAATAAGGTAGGGTTCATAATTTGTTGAAATCGTGTGGGGTAGGTTGCATGATTAGTAACAAACACATGAGACCTGTGTAGTGGGAAGGAGGAAGATACAAAAGTTTTAAAACTATGAAAATGGATGCACATTTATATTAGATGGCCTCTATAGTTTTTTATAGTGGTTTGAGACACTGTTTCTGCTTGGTTACACAAATCGTGCTCACTAACCAAGTGAGGTACCACTCCTTATAGTGAAGGGAATAAAACTAGAGAACAGTTTGGCTAACCATGTATAAAAACTATGAGGTCAATTATTTTGAGGTAAAATTAAAACTTTTACCATAAAATCTATTATAGACCTAAAATTTATTATTTTTTCCTCCACTGGAAAGTCGGGAGGCATGAGAGCTCCTCTTGAAGCCAACTCTTAGGCATTTCTTTAGTTCTTCCATCTAAACATAGAATCGAGTGTCATCAGTCTCATTAGATTCATGTCGGTGAGAAATCAATTCCTTTTCTTCCATTCTTCATTTATCTTTGTATTGAGAGAGTTTTTTATGTGAAACCTAATATTCCTTATTCCCCATTTCTTTGTCTGTTATTTTTTCCCCACAATCTGAGTTCAACCATAAGATGATATGGGACGATCACTCCATAAAAAACCTATGGTAGGTGCTATATACTTTTCAAGACTTGTTTGATTATTTATAGAGATAGTTTCTGTTGTGTTGCCTGCCATATTTTAAGGTGTGTTATAGAAATGAATTGAATAATTAAATTTAACATAATGAAACATGTTAGGGATTCCCACTAGATCCTTTATACTTTTTAGAGGTTTTTTACCTAGCCAAAGTCACTTATGGGGTGTTACCTTCATGTTTCCCCTTATTTATACCACCCATGGGGTGATTGTTGTTCTTTCCTTGTTAGAGAAAGACCATTTATATATGAATTGAATTGAATTGAATAATTAAGATATAGTTTTACTCATTTTCCATTGCATAAATGATGTGAATTGTTTAGATATTCAAATGATAATTGTTATATTTTTGGGTAAAATCATTGAATGTAATTAATGTGAAATGATATATGAGTGGGTAAACTTGTGGAATGTAATTGAATGTGATTATTTATATGTGTGGGTAATATCCTAGAATTGGAATTCTTTTTTATTGATAAATGGAATGAATGATGAATGATTCTATTAGATCACATGTATGTTATTACTTGTATCATGATAGCGATAATGGATTACTTAGATGATATTGCTCATTGGGTCTGGATTCCATGGGATTCCTTGGGACTTTCTACCCCTTCGATCTATCTTGTTTAGGTTCACAAGGGATATAGTTTGCCGACATGGTCTTTAGTCCCCAATTTAAGACTAACTGAGTTTCCATCGAGATGCTCTTGGGAATCAATGGGGATTCCTTGTCCCACTATATCTTGGATTCATTATTATAGGGTCTCATGCTTCTTAATATATGGCTCATCCATGGAAAATATGAAATGATTTATTATACAGTATGGTCATGGTTGTTGTGGAATTATAGGGTATACAATTCTGTTGTGGTTGATATGAGATATTTTGTATATGGTATGGATGTGGTGTTTACTTCATTTTTATTTATTGTTTCATTATTATATGAGCTTGACACTTGTGTTTTAGGGAGCCTTGTTGGGATTGAAAATATGATTTACAGTTATTACTTTTTCCATGGTCATTTTACTTGAATTACTATCATATATTCTATATAAATTTCATGCTACATTATCTTATATTGTACTAATAGTATTTGTTATAAACGCCATGGGTGCTGACCTATTGGGATTGTATCTCATACCCTGATCAGGCCACTATTGCATACCCATACAGATTATATGGATTTATGTATGGATTAAGGAAATAACCCACAGTTTGATGCTTTAATTTGTTCCTTGCTTATGATCAGGGGAGAATGGGATTGATATAAGGCTCATGGTGCTATCTTGAGATAGTAATTTTTTTTCCTTTTTGGTATTTTGATACATGTATTGTACTGGTTATTATATACCTATTTAGGATTCTTTGTAGAAACATGATATGACATATAATTATTAATATTTTATTACTAATAGAATTATTTATATATTCCTATTTAGATATTATTGTGCATCCTTTATGTCACGTTACTGGTCTAGTGGGCATAGTGTATATTTCCGCTTTTTATCCATTGTTATACTGCTTCAGTTATTGATCTGTTTGATTTTTACTGCTATGTTACACTATGGTAATATGGAATAGTCTCCCCACAGACACGCCCTAGGCTCTCACTGCTAGATGATAACCTCTATAATTAGAAGAGATGTGCTTGAAGCCACATGTAAAACTGGTATGGGGGCAACGTTCAACGAAATCTGGTTCCGAGACATTACAAAGTGGTGTCAGAGAATTCTTTTTCTAGTTTTATTTACTATTTATAGATAATAGAAAGATATGTGAATATATTTGAATTTAGTAACGATTCATTCCTAGGAGTAGATACCCCATATATAGGAAAAATACAAATTGCCTTGAATGGAAAGTTTTGTTTTTAGAATTTTGACTATTAGAGTTGATTTTATTCCACCGCTGGGTGATGAACTTGAGTTGTGATATTATAATTAATATGATTGTGATTTATATTTTGTATCAAACTGATGAGATCAGGGTATACCATAACATTCATAATTTTATGTACTTTATAAGAATCACATTCCATGAATTATTCCAT
Organism: Viscum album; assembly: GCA_963277665.1. NCBI lineage: Eukaryota > Viridiplantae > Streptophyta > Magnoliopsida > Santalales > Viscaceae > Viscum > Viscum album. The sequence goes on along the minus strand of OY728152.1, from coordinate 2,016,274,029 downwards.
GCTATATAGGATGCATTGCTTGTTTTAATAATGTTGTGATATGTTTTCTGTGTGATATTCTTGTTGTTTTGATAGCTATTCTGTGTAGGGAATTGGAAAACCTATTTGGTACATAGAGTTTCTATCATAACCTAAGCAGTTTTTTCTTGATTAAGCTTTAGAGGAAACCCTAATCTATAAATTATGGCACATTGAGTCATGGACCAAGAGTCACATAGACTAGAACATGTTACAGTGTGGATTTGGTGGACACTATATTATGGTTCATGTGGATTGTGGGACCTTCTGGATCAGAATAGGGTAAATATTTGGTTAAACTATATAAAATGATATGTGAAATGAATATGAATATGAAATATAAATTTATATTATGAAATAGAGAACATTTCATTGACCTGACTTTTGAGTGGGTAGTAGGCTATGTCTCTAATGAATTTTACCATTGTTTCTTTTTTTTATCCAGTCCTGAATTTAGGAGTAGGATGTGTGGTATGAACTATTTATTGTAATTTTTTTTACCTTTCCAATTCTTTGACCTATCCAATTCTTGGACCTATGAAATTTTCTATCAATATTATTTGAGGTGTGTGTTTGACATTTTAAAGGAATGTCACAATGATGACCTATAGTCGTATGCTAGGAGGGTGGTGATGACCACACTCCAAAGGCTGTGGTTCATGATTTACCAGTGAATACTACTATAGTTCCAACTACAACATAATTTGTTTTACCAAAAAATGAGCTCTGAAGAACAACTCTACGAGAGTTTTACATGCTTTATACAGACTTTTCAAGGACCATCGCAACCTACCTCGCCTATCGCTGAGCTGGAAATGTCTTACAATAGTAACATCCTCCCACATATTCGTGGGATGGTGGTATACAAGATTCTAAGTTATGGACTAAGTATAATCTATTGATATTCAAGAATCTAGAGACACCACCTAAGAGGAGAGTGAAGCACGTTATTTACAAGCTTCAGGGAGAAGCAAATCATTGGTGGGATTTTTGAAATAGGCTAAAAAGTGATGTGGCATTTATTTCATTCACTTTTCCACATATTTTGTTGTATTTTATTTTTATTTTTATTATTAAAAAAATATATTTTGTTCCATAATTTTTAATTCGTTTATTTCTTGTATCAGGCTCTTAAAATTTTGATTTTGTGGTAAAATTATGTATTTTAGTGTTTAATTTTATCATTTTGAATAAATATAAATAAATAAAGTAATATTTTTGTAACTATAATTTCTAATTATTTTATTTTCAATTAAATTATTATTTTTCATTCCTTATTCTTCTAATTATTTCATTTTTCTATTATTTTTTTTAATTTCTTCAATTTTATTTATGTTTAAATTAATTCATGAACTCAATTATCTGATCATTTTAATTTTTTAATTAATAAATCTCATTTATTTTTTTATTTTAAATAATTAAGTTTAATTCGCTAATTCATTGATTTTATTAATTCTTTTAATTAATTATTTAGTAAATTAAATTAAGAAAATTGTCTTTAGATTTTCTATTATTTTAATAAATTAAATTTTATGATTTTATTTTTCTTTAATGTTTTAAATTTGTTGTTAAAAAATTATAATATGTATAAATTTATTTTTTGAATAAATTATAAGTGAGATAATTTAAAAATTACATTCTGTTTTTTTAATTTAAAATATAATTGTAATGTGTTTATTTTATTTTATTTTTCTTTTACTATTTTATTTATCTTATCATTATTAGTTAAATTAATAAATTTTCCAGGTGCTGAAAACACTTTCCACCAACAAACACATACTGCCAGCCTTCTCTCTAATTGGAAATCTTTCACCCACCGTTGGACCCAACAGTGGATCCCATCTCCATAGTAACAAACCATCGAAAATTATATTCTGCACCCACCGCCACATTACTCACCATAGGAAATGACAACAGTGACTACTCAACCTCTATTTACCCATCATTGAACCCACTGGTGGGTAGAACTCTTGCACTCACCTTCAATCCAACCCACTGCCAAAACACACCCATTGGTTCCCTCACCCCTTTGACTCGCCATTGTTCCTCACCAAGTGGGGACTCCTATGTTTCACCACTAGCCACCACCATTCTTTCCACCTTCCACTAGAACCTATGGTCCTTGTTCACCACTCATTTTTTACCATCCCACCATCTTCAATCACCTCCAACAATAGAAAATCTCCAACAACACAAAAAATCAATGGAATCAAACAAGATAAAAAAGAATAGAAGCACAATTAGACACACTGGAACCCCAAAAAAATCCAAATCCCATATTAAAATCACCCATTTCGATAATATGAAGAACCATAAACCATTTTCAATCCATGTATGATGTTATTTGATGAACCCTCAGACCCCCTTCTTCCACCATACACTATTGATCCTCCGCCATCACAGATGAATCTACCTTAGAACTCTTAATTTTGTCACTGTTAGTGGAAGACTTGAATACAAGCACCACCTCATTGTGGAATCAATATACTGCCAACTTCAACTTGAAGGCCACCAATACCAACCTACTCCACCACTTCTCGATCCGGGAAATTATGCACCTGATCCGCACCTCCTCACCGGAGAACTCTAGATCGCATGTACACCCGAGACCCTTACCTCCCTTCTATCAAGCTACACCCCACCCCAACCCCGCTCTTCCCAAATAGCACCCCCATTTTCTCTTTTATTTATATAATATATAATAATATATGATAATAATATTTTATAAAATAATAATAACAATAATTATAATTATAATATTAACATATCTTTTTCATAGTGACAATTATAAAATTAATATTTACATTTGATTTTTGTAAATATAACAATAGATATTTTTATATTTTTATAAATGTACTCATTTATAATAAATAAATAAATATTTATTTATATTTCTATTATAATAATAATAAAAACATTTATATTTAATGTATATATTTTTGTATATGTTTTCGTGTATTTATTTCAAACTAATAATAATTAGTAAAGATTTATTTTTTAATGTATATGTAATTCTCTTAATTTTTTTCTTTCATTTTTTTTCTTGTTGTGTTGGTTATTGATAGAGCCAGACCACAAGCAGTCGGGGGAGATAAACTTAAGTTAGCAGAGGTTGAAGAAGTACAATGATAAAGCTGCCACATGGAGAAGAGAAAGAGTAGGTCTGTGAGTTAACCATGAACACACAAGTGAGGTGCGCAAGGTTGAGCAGTTGTTGGAGATTTGTCTAGAGGATTCATGAGATATATTGACACATCATCACTTCAGGAGAAGAATCATAGAGATCTATTACACATCTCCCTATCACTCATACAATATTGATCCCATCCTTCCACTCCATGATCTAATAATTACACTCACCCATTCATGACCACTTTCTACTCCTTCCATTTATATATCTCTCTGATTGTCCATTCAGCATTCTTTTAGTGGGATATAGAGAACATTGTAGAGAACCAAGCTAGGAGAAGGATTTTAACCCAATCAAGAAAGTGGGACAACCTCGGTAATGATTCTTGTTCACCTCTTTCTTTTTATTTTAATCATTTTTTCCTTCCTTAGCATGTGTAGTTAGTTTGACTTGGGGAGATGGGATTTGATGAACTATATATATTTTATCCATTATATTTTTATTATTTTAATTTTTTAGTTCATTTCTACACTCGATGATATTTTTTTCTTATGTATGAGCATATTTTTTCACTACCAAAGAACCGACAAGTAAGGGAAGTGATTTATTTCATCATTGATCATTGAACAAAGAGATAAAAAATGGAAAAGGTTAATGTGTTTCTTCTCCACAGTTAATAGATTAATTATTAAGTTTGTATCAAAAGATCTAAATGAAATAAGGTTTACAGAGCTTTACAAAATCATTGAAACCACTTCTAAGTGAATATTCACCTTTTATCAAGAACTAGATAATTGATTTTTTTTGAGTATAATAGGATAATATTTCTTCATCATTCAAAATAGCCCAAGGACCCTGAGTCACCAAATACTTGCCTCGCTCTTGTTTCTTGTTCTCCCTACACTATTTTGCACTACAATTTATACACTCCATTCACTATTATAATTTTATTATATATTTTTGTTGTTTCTATTGTTTTTAATTTAATTAGAATGCCCAACTTAGTCCTTCTCTATGGGTTTTCCCTTCTCATCATAGTACTAGTGTAAGTAGGTAAGATAAATTTAAAATTTTTGTGAGTCCAATGACTTCATAAAAAAAATTTGGTGTCATTTTTATAGAATTCAAGTGAGAACAAGTCAAAATAAATAAATAAATAAATACAACAAAAACTAAAAAAATATATAATCTAAAAAAAATAAAAACACAAAAAAATGTACAAAAAAACTAAAAATTTCCACCAAATCTGAATTCACACAAAGACATCTAAGGCGAAAGTTGAAACACCAATTTGATAAATCAAATAGAATTGTTATGTACAAAATAAAAATAAATTCAAAAATGGAAAACATGGAAAAAATATCTTAAAATTAAAATGTCAATGTCACAAAACCCATTTTTCTTGCCTTTGAGAGACCTAGGATTAGAGAGTTCCAAATTCCAATAGTTTAAATAAATCCTTCTTGCATTAGGTTATCTAATAGGACTAGGAATTATGAAATTAATCAGTCTCGTCTCTCTCAACTTACTTCTTTAAATGGCCTCCTTGTAGAGGATTCAATTGATTTTATTAGAAATTTTATGGGTATTTCCATCAATTTCCTATGAGAGATCTATGTGAGGAGGAGCTGAGGTTGAGATTATCTCAATGTTTTCATAATCAGAGGTATAAGACTTTGTTTTTAAACCTTTGTAGTGAAATTTTTGAATCATGGGATGAGGTGTTCACCATATCTATGTTCATACTATACCCCAAAATCTCCACCAATGAGGTTAGTGATAAGATTGTCGAATTTGTCTGGGATGAGGGAGAGTTATTTCATAAGGCACGGGATAGGTTCAGAGGGCTTCTCAAGAAAATTCTCAATCACCAGTTAACTTCCCATCTACTCATGTACACTTTTTACAATACCCTCACCCTTTACAACCATAACTTAGTTGACCAATGTTGTAGGGGTGACTATTATGACTCCACTATTGATGAGATTTAACAATTTTTGTCAAACTTTCTCAAAATTACAAAGACAGGTGCACAAGAAAGAGAGTCAAATATAGTGCTAAAAATACCCCATGATATTGTTGTTGATTATATGGTTCTTAGGGAGTAGTGTTTTCACTGTGGTATGTTTGGTCACACTCGAAGATGCTTCCCAAACATTGACCTCCCCATACACCATAAGAAGGTTTTCTAATTCATATATTTTAGATCCAATAACCATGGGTAAATTAATACATTATCAAATCAACATAATAATGGATACAAAAATCACCAAAACCAATTTTGGAAAGAAAAAGGTGTGATGAAGTAACCAACTACCCCAAATTCCCAACTATTTCCCAAACATTTTTTCGAAAATCAATATGGGTTTGAATCAAATATTTATAAAGGGATGTTAAGGGGGGTGTTTTAGTAGGTTTTTTGGTGATATTAGTTCACTGATAAAAGATTATGATACTGATATTCACAATTTATAACTTCATATGGGTCAAATGGTTGGATGTCTAGGTGGTAGGGACAAGGGAAATCTACCCCCACACTACAATTCCTAATCCAAGAGAGAATTTACTTTTTTTTACCACTAGATCTAGCCTTTAAACCTAATAACAATCCAAGTAAAATTCTATAGAGGTAAAAAATAGTGAAAAATCTATTTCTGATAATGAAAACCTAGAAAAATATCAATATGGAAATCTAGACAACTTGATGCAAAATGAACAGAATGTACAACCAATGCCTTTAAAAGATAAATAATCAAAAATAAAAGAAGCGCGAGTTGATTAAAGAAGAATAAAATAAAGTTATTTTTAAAGATAAGGTGAAAAATCAACCGGTTAAAAAACATTATTCCCCTCCCATTCCCTTTCCAGATATAGTGAAAATGAGAGATGAACTTGATTAACCTGATATTCTTGAAAATAATTGAAACATTCATCCCCAACATGCCATTATTATAAGCCTATGATAATATCCCATCATATATCAAATTAACTAAAAATGTTTCCAAAAAATATTGGAATAAAGTAGATACCATCAACCTTGATAAGGAATATAGTGTGGTTCTGTTGAGGATGTTGCATCCAAAATTTAAGGACCTTTAAAGATTTATTATTCAATGATAAATAGGTAGAAGTGGGAAACTGAATTTTTTGTGTGATTTAGAGATACTATTAATCTTATTTATTACTCTTGTTTAAGAATATAGTACTCAGATATATTCAAAAAACTTTGTTTCTCTTCAACATGCTGATAGGTTACTCACTCATCCATTTGGATTGTTGGTTGGCATATAAGTTAGTGTAGGAAAACTCACACTGCCCATAAAATTCCTAATCTATCATATGGAATTTGAAGAAAAGGTAAAAATAATTGTTGTAATACCCTTACTTGCTATTAGAGTATCTATCATAGATGTGTGTAAAGTGAAACATACCCTCCCCGATGTGAATGACATGTAAGAAATTTTTGTTTTAAAAAAACCCCAAACTGAGGTTGGTTGTGATTCGATTGATGTTTTTATGAATCAATGTTTAAAATTTGAGGTCAATGATGAGTATGGTTCTTTCCCATTAGAGGTCACAAAAATAAAAATTCCTAAACCCATTAAAAATTTCTATTGGGCTACCACCCTATCTCCCCATCTATCTGTTGATGAAAAAATTATTTCCCTATAACCCATTCTTGAGTGTGAATCACAATTTTTTCCAGAACTATCTCTGCCGTTTTATGAAAGTTTCCCTTTTTAAGAGGTTTGTTTGAAAGTTCATGAAGATGGAGATTGATATGGGTTAACTTATTTTTAAAAAACATGATGATTTCTACTTTGAACAAGTTTATTTCCATTAAAACTCTTTTCATGCACTATCTGTTTCTGTGTGCGATTACTTTTGACTAGAACATGAAAGATTCATATCATATGATGCCTATATGGACATTGGGAAGTATCTTTTGGAAACTAAGTATGATTCCTTCTTTTGGGAGTATTCTGAGATGTTGGATCTGTAATCTATATTAGGAACTTTTTTTGGAAATTCTGAGGAATTTTATTCTAAATTTCCTTCTCTTTTTGGTCCTTTTCACACCTCTAAGTGTGTGGGTAGCTAGGGAAGAATTCTTAATCAACTAGTTATTCTTCCTGGGCTTTTGATGACCTTTTTAATAAATTATGAAGTGGTTTTTTGAGGAAAATCCGAGTTGGATTGTATTTTACCTACTACTATGTTGGAAGAGTTTTGAAGGACTTTTCTTGTTAATGAATATGAAAATGTCTCGGGGGATATTTCTGTGAATTCCTTAGACAATAGGGAAGTCAACACCATCAATAATTCATACCCATTTAATGATCATGGTTATAAATTTTTAGGGGAATAAATTATTGATGGGGGATTTAAACCTAGCATTGTATGGGAGGAAACCCATGATTTTCTTCTTTTATGATTTAAATTTTAGTTTTAAAAATTTATCCTTGCTTGATTATGTGTCTCCTAGGATTGGTGAACCATTGTTTTTGAAATTTCATCAATATATTTTTTCTATTATTTTATATTTGTTTTTTTATAGGGTGTGTTACCAGTTTTCGTGAGGTTCATGTGATCTTGTGGTCTGGTGGTCTCTTTTGAATGTGATATCATTGTTTTTATAGTGGCAGAGTCATTTAAAAAATCTATTCTAGAATGAAGTTTCTAGTTGAATAACATTATATAACACTTCCCTCTACTCAATCTCTGATCAATTTTAATTCTATTTTTTAATATGACATACTCATGTAAATTTTTTCATTTACCAGGAACTTCAATTTTTTAACCAGATGACTATTTCATTACTATAAAGAAGGTTACAATATTTTTTTCCAATATTTCAAAGAGGTTATAAATATCTATAGCAAAACTTTTTTACTTCTTTTTATCTATTCTTTTTGAGCTACTACTAGTTGCAATTAATTTACTATGTAGTTGCATGTTAATTTCTAATACACCTTTGAAAATCATTCATTAACTCATATGACACATAAAAACTATTAGAAAATAATTTTCTATGCTTTCATGTTATGTGGTGGTTGGTGGTTTCTTTTGTTTATGATTTATTTTTACTTTGTTTTTTGTTTTTTGTTTTATTTTTTGGAAATTAGTTTTTTAATTTACCTGAGACCCCTTCCTTAATACTTTGCTACTAAATTTCCAATTTGTTTTATGGAAACTATATTCTAACTTGTTCCTTATCATTGGGGAAAATGTTGTGAATTAAGTTTAGAGGAGAGGGGTCTAAAATTATTTTTAAACTATTATTCATTAATAATACATAAAAACCCCTAATTTTTTTTTTCAAATTTTATCTTGATCAAACTATAAATACTTATTTTTTTAAATATAATTAATAAAAAAAAAAAATAAAGAAATAAAAAAACAAACATAAATAAAAAGAGTAAGGAATAAAATGAATAATCAAAAAAAATTCCATTATGTTGTTCCTTGGAAACAAAATTACATACTTCATTTATAGGTTTTCAATGGTTCTAAAATTATTATAATTTTGTGATTTAATAGATATGTCTCTCTCCATTATCATAGAAATATAGTTGAGGATCTTGGAAAGTGAGTTTGATAGGATATATCTTTGTGGAATTTTCATTTTGACTTGAGAAAATATGAAATTTAATCTCAAAACTATGTGAATTATATTTTTGAATAATCTCCACATTAATCCTAATGAAATGATAATTATTTAATAACTTTTTAACTGGAGTAAAATCGGAAGATGGGGTCCCATGGTGAGTCTCTAAGACAAGGCCACTATGTGTGTTTCTGCTAATAAATAAAAGACATTTTTAATTTCACTAAGTGTTATGCAGAGTGATTTTCATAGGAAATATGGCTTGAAAAAATTAAAATAAAGTGCCTTCTCAAAAAAGAACCCATTTAGGTGTGGTAAATTTTAAACCCAAATGAAGAAGGGAACAATTCAATTAATTAAAAATCATTTGATTTCAATCAATTAAGAGAGAAATTTGGACCTTTGATTTTTGAAACCCATGGGAGAGTGATAAGATCAATTTTCTTATGTTAAAATATTATTTCCACTTATTTCTAACATGTTTTATCCTTATAAATAGAATTCAATTCTGAAATTTAAGTGAGATAGTGAGTTACACTCACATAGGAGGAATGAATATCTCAAGCAATGAATGATTTTTTTATTTTATTTAGTTCAAAAATGTGTACTTATACTAGATAAACTATTCATTTTTAGTTTCTAGGAGTCTTTGTTAAGAAATAAAACACATTGAATTTCAAAGGAGTTCAATTTATTATGTTTTGGGGAGTTGTATGTGACATTTATTTCATTCAATTTTCCACATATTTTGTTGTATTTTATTTTTTTATTAATATAATGTATTTTGTTTCATAATTTTGAATTGTTGTATATTTTTTATTGGACTATTAAAATATGATTTCAGGTTGCAATTATGTATTTTGTGTTTAATTTTATCATTTTTAATAATTTTAAATTAATTAATTAATTATGTTGTAACAACAACTTTTTATTCGTTTATTTTAATTTAAATTATTATTTTACATTCTTCATTTTTTAATTATTCCATTATTTCTGTGATTTGTTTTACTTTTTTATATTTTGTTTTTTTTAAAATTAATTTTTGAATTCAATTATTTCACCATTTTAATTTGTTGATAAATAAGTCTAATTTTAATTTTTGCGTTTTAAATAATTAATTTTATATTTATTATTATTTTATTTTATTAATTTTGATAATTAATTAATTAGTGAATTGAATTAAAAAAATTACTTTAGGATTTTTATTATTTTAAAAATTTAGATTTTATGTTTTCATTTTTCTCTAATGTTTTAAATTAAACTTTAATAAATTATAAAATTTATCAATTTATTTTTTAAATAAATTATAAGTGAGAAAATTTATAAATTACATTAGATTTTTGTAATTTAAAATGTAAACTATAATATGATTTTTTTTCTTTTATAATTTTAGTTATCTAGTTTTTATTGGTAAAATTAATTTATTATTATGTTAATGTGAACCTTCGCCACTAGAAAACACCCACCGCCAGCCTCCTCTCAAATTTAAAATCTTCTCAATTCACCCACCCTTGGACCCGTCCCACCATTGGACCCAACAATGGTTCCCATCTCTATAGTAACCCACTATCATCATTTCTCTTTTGCACCCATCGCCCCTGCACTCACTGTTAGAAAATCCAAGAGTGAATCCCTGCCCCCAATTTACCCACCACTGAAACCAACAGTGAGTGGCACTCAATAACTCACTGTCAATTCCAGCCCACCGCGAGAACATAGTCCTCATTAACCACACATCTTTGAATCAACATTTCTCCTCACCTAGTGGGGACTTCTGTGAGTCACCACAAACCACCACCTTTCTTTCCACCTTCCTCCAACACCCTCTAATCCTCCTTCACCACTAAAATCTATCCCTCACACCACCTCCACTCACATCCAACAGTTTCAAAACTCCAACAACACAAAAAATAAAAAGCATCAAATAGGAGAAACAAATGATGTAATCAAAATTAGACACACTGGAACCCTAAAACAATTAACAAACTAGGTCCAAATCACCCATTTTAATGATATGTAGAACCACCAAAAATTTTCAATCCAAATATGAGCTTCTCTGATGAACCCTCAAACCCCCTGCATCCACCATCCACTATCGGCCCTCTATTATCATAGATGAATCCACTTTTCAACTCTCTTTGTTGCTGATGATCGCTACCGACCTGAATCCAAGCACTACCTTACCGATGAATCCCTCTGTTGTCGAATTCAATATAAAGGATTCCAATCCCAATATGTGCCACCACATCTTGATCCGAGGACCACTACACCCGAGCCGCTCCTCTTCACTGGAGAACTCTGAAGTGCCTTCACACCTGAGCCCCCTACCTCCCTTCTGTTGAGATGCACCCCACCCAACCCCCCTCTTCCCAAATCATGACCCCCATTTTGTCTTTTATTTACATAATATAAAATAATATATGACAACAATAATATATATAATAATAAATACAATAAGTTAAATTATAATATTAATATATTTTTTCATTTCAATAGTTATAAAATTAATATTTAAATTTCATTTTTGAAAATATAATAATAGTTATTTTTACATTTTTTTGTACTCATTTCAATAAAAACGAGTATATATTTATTTATATTTTTACTATAAAAATGATAATAACTTTATTTATATTTAATGTATATGTTTATGTATATGTTTTCCTATATTTATTCACTACTAAAAATAATTACTAAAAATTTAGTTTTTTCATGCATATTTATTTCTCCTAATTATTTTATTTAGTTTGTGTATCTATTGTGCAGATTGTTGATGGTACCATGCCACAATTAGTTGGGGGATATTCCCTTGAGTTAGCTAAGGTTGAAGAAGTATAATGTCCACCCCGCCATATGGAGAAGATAAAGAGTAGGTATATGCAGTGATTGTGAGCATATAGGGAAGGATCGTAAGGTTGGGCAGTTAGAGGAGAACCATCCAGATTATTCAAGAGTGATCTAGAAATATCATTAATTTGGGAGCAGAATAAGGGAGATCCATTACACATCTCCTACTCACCAATTTGAGATTGATCCCATCCTTCCACTTCATGATTTTTTCATTCGACTCACCAATTCACGACCATTTTCCACTCCTCCCATCTATACATATCTCTGACCATCCATTCAATAAAATTTCACTGGGAGACAGTGAATAGATCAGGGAACCAAGCTAGGACCAGGATAAAAACTTGAGGAGGAGTGGAGAATCCTAAGTAGAGATTATTCTTGACGACATTATTCTTTTTTTACACATTTCTATTTTCCACAGTATGTTTCATTAATTAGATTAGGGGAGTTGTGTTGGGATAAAATAGATATCTTTTTATCCATTATATTTTTATTAGTTTAATTATTTAGTGGATTTCTATGCTTGGTGTTATTTTTCTCTTAATAATGAGAATATTTTTTCAATGAATAAGAACCTAATGGGGAGGGAAGTAATTTATTTCATCTTAGATCATTAATAAAATTAACAAAAATTAGAAAAGGTCAATATATCTCTTCTTCTTTGTTCAAAAATTAATTCTTATGTTAGGATCAAAAGATCTAAATTAAATAAGGTTCATTGAGATGTGAAAATTACCTAAATCCATTGATTATTGAATCTTTAACTTTTCCTATTCACTAGATAATTGAATTATTGTGAGTATAAGAGAGTAATATTTCTTCAATAGTCCAAAATATCCCAAGGAACCTAATTTATCAACTTCTTGCCTCAATCTAGATTCATGTTCTCCCTACATCATTTCACACTACACTTCCACCATTGCATTCACTATCACTATTTTATTTTAGTTTTTTTGGTTGTTTTTAGTTTTTATGGCCAGCACACCTTAGTCCTTCTGTGTGTCTTGACCCTTGTGACCACAATACTAGTGTAAGTAGGTAATATAAATTTTAAATTTCCAGGAGTCCAAGAACCTCATGGTCAAAAGGTTGTGAGTCATGGGTTGGAGGGATTTCCAAATGTGATTCAATGATTACTTTTTCTTCAAGACTCTAAGAGAATTGTGATCTAATGAGTTCATTAATTTAGAGTATCCCAGGTTTAAAATTATGGAATATTCATCATACTTTACATAAATTCATATTTTTTTGACAATATTTGTTGTTGATGATGCATCGAGGGCAAGGCGATTCGAGGAAGGTCTCAGACATTCCATTCAATATTAGGTCAACATGTTCATGTTGACAACTATTTTAGAAATAGTGAACCATGCACTAATTACAGAGTGGAACCTGGGGGAATCTTGGGGTATATAATAGAGAAGTGTAGTATCTTTTCCCAGCAGTTTAGCTTCCAGTGGTAGGAATTGATGATTTGAGGCTTTCTATGGGTTGAGTGTCATTCCGGACACTAGTGAAGGTAGTGTATTTTTATATCATCGTTGTGTAAGACAGTGGCATGTGAGTAATTAGTTTTATTGAGACCCAGTTGAGTGTCGAGATTGCGGAAGTATGAGACACATGCAACGTTTCTGTAGGAATGTCCCTTGAGTAGTGAGTTGTTGGGGGGAAGATTTGATATTTAGTTCAGAAACCAGATTCTCAGCTCCATGTTAGGTAGGAAGCTGAAGTAGTACATGTCGATCTTGCTAAGGTGGTGGTCATGGATGAGGTTATAAAGAACCAGCTCTATAGAGACAACAGAGAGGGCCTACATTGAGTATTGAGGTTATGTCACAGGGTTTTGGTTCATTCCAGATCTATTCTATGTTTCCTACCCCCAAGGGGTAGCGTGCTGGACCATCTATGAGGAGATGTAAGATCTTAGTAGCCTCTGTTCTTATTTATTCTATTTTTGGAATAGGTTCATCAAACAATTCAATATATATACCTATTGTGTATACCATCTCACTCATGATTCAATTTTTTAAGTGTGTTATGAATCTTGATACTCAATTAAGGATTATAATGGATAGTGTACACTAGTGTAGAAAGTTCCCCCTTTTGGTTGGTGGGTGTCACTTCATATGTAAATTGTTTTCCTCACGATGGTTGGGTTTTATGTCAAACTTGTTATGGAATGGATAGTTCTTAATCAAGAATTCTTTGATATCTATCATCTGAAGGTGATGTTCACTACAGCAGCGAGAAGAGAGTTTATTCACAAGGGTGAATGGGATGTCCAAGTTAGTCGAGCTAGACCAAAGCATCCATGGCTAGGTAGTTTGATAGTCCAGATTGGTAGTTTATATCTGGATGACTAAGGAGCTTGTTAGAAAAAATTTCTTCTTGTGATTGATCATTTAATGAATGTGTTCCTAAAAAAAAATTCTGGTTTAACTCCTAAGATAGAGGTCAAGTTATCCCTTGAATCAGTCTCAAGAGCTTCATCAACATCCATTCCTTCTTATAGGATGGATACAACAGAGTTTCATGAGATCAATAGGCAGATAGAGGATTTGGAGGCAAAGGATTTTATATTACATTGTACTTATCCATGGGGTTTGATGGTCTTTTTTACGAAAAATATGGATAGTACCCTTAGGCTATGTGCGGATTTACAAAAATTGAACCAATTTATGGTTTAGAACTGATATCCCTTACCATGGATAGATGAACTGTTTGATCAGCTCAGAGGATCTCAGTTGTTCTCAAAAATTAATTTGAGGTCAAGTTATCACTAGGTACATGTTTGAACTAGGGGCATACCTTGTACACCATTTTTTATTAGGTATATTCTATATGAGTATCTAGTTAGGTCCTTGGGGATCACGAACACACAAGACTTTTTCATGGAACTGATGAACTGAGTTTTACATCCTTATCTATATTCTTTTGTGGTGGTTTTCATGGTTGATATATTTGGATATTCTCACAGTAGACATGACCATGCCAAATATCTTGAGATAATTAGGGATACATTTATATAGAATTGATTATATTATAATATCATAAAGTTCCACTTCTGGATGGATGAGATTCACATTCTTTGTCATATTATCTTAGAGGCATGTGTATCAGTTAACCCATAGAAGGTGAGGGATGTAGTTTCTCAAGGTAAGCCAAAGAACATATTTAACATATGAATTTTCTTGGGGTTATTTGGATATTACATGCATTTCAGAGGACTTCACACTCTTATCAGTGTCATTTATTAGATTGACTAAGAAGGTTGTGAGTTTTGAATGGAGAGATACATGTGAGACAACCTTTCTGGAGGCGAAAGGGAGTTTTACTTTAGCATTAGTCCTGATTCTACCAGAGTATGACATAAGCTAAATTATGTAGTATAACACATCAGGTATCAGGATATGAGTAGTTTTGATATAGGGAGTAGATTAGTTGTATACAGGTCTTGGTAGTTGTGTCCACATGATAGTAATTACCAGAAACATGATCTAAAGTTGCTTTTTGTTATTCATGTTTTGTGATGTTGGAGATATTATTTACTAGGAGAGAATTTTGTGGTGTACAGAGACCATAAAATCCTTAAGTATATATTTACACAATGTGACATGAGGAATCTAAGGTGGTTTTGGATACCTATATTATTTCAAATTTGAGGTTATATATACACCTAGAAAATGCAATGCCATGGCCGATGCACTTAGAAGGAGGACTCTGATACATAAATTTCAATAGGAAAATAGTGAGTGGAATCATATAGCTTTATTTTCTAAGATGCACATAGAGTTGTCAGATGGTCATGGTAAAAACTTTCTTTATTATTTGACTGTGACCTCTACTCTTATGGATAGATTGAGAATGAGACAAATATTATATTTTTAGGTCCCACCCCTATGGGAGATTGTGGAAGGTGAGGACCCACCTCTGGTTTGGATCATAATCAAGGATGAAATTCTACATATCCAAGTTTATGTATGGGTTCTAGTGGAAATATGTAAGGATCTGATGTGGGGGTTTCATGGATCATTCTAGGTAGTGTACCACAAATTCACAATGCTGTATTGTGACTTATTACATTAGTACCGGTGGTTGGGTATGAAAAGAAAGGTAGTTGTTTTTTTCACAAGGTGTTCCACCTATCGGCATGTGAAGGCAGAACATCATCAACCAAACAGACTTCTACAATAGTTACCTATTCTTGAGTGGAAATGGGTTAATGTCGTGATGGATTTTGTGATCGATTTTCTGAGGTCTCCTTGGAGTAGAGATGTAGTTTGGGATGTTATTTAAAGGATCACAAAGGATACATATTTCGTTACAATCAATGATACCTTCAGTGGGGATGATCTTGGGAGGTTGTATATCCATAAGATAGTATGACTTCATGGGGTCCCCCATACTATAACTTTAGATAGGCACACCCAATTTACTTCTTATTTTTGGAAGATTTTTCAAAGGGCCTTGGGTACATGAGGGATTCAAAGAATACTATACTACCCTCAGACTGATGTACAATTAGAGTATATAATTCAGGTTCTTTAGTACATTCTGTGAGTAAGACTCTTGGATTTTAGGGGCTCTTGAGAGAGGTATATACCTTGGGTTGAGTTTTCTTATAATAACTGTTATCGAGTGACTATGTAGATAACACCTTCTGAGGATTCATATGGTTGGCTATGTCGATATACCATGTTATAGTTAGAGGAAACACTACTATAAACTAGGGATTTAAAAACACTGGTTAAGGGGCCTTACAATCACTTAAAACGCACAGATATTGCATGCGATGTTAAAAGTTAGTGTTTTTAACATCCCTAAAAAATGCTAAAAAGGCACCCTTTAACAGTTTTTTTAAGCATAGTGAAAGTTTTCCTTTGATGGAACATTTTTATCTCTATTAAAAGATGGCTTTTAACTTTTCTAGAAAAGGATATATTAAAAAAATATAGAAAAAATTATTTTTTCACACACCCCCATCACCCGTGTTTATCAGTGTTAGAGCCCCCTTTCTCACCGCTTACAAACCCCTTTCTGAGCGGTTTCCACTACCCATCCTCCATTACACACCCCACCCTTTCCCTAGTGGGATAATCCTACCCCAAATTCCAGTGTGCACCTATATTTGACCCATAGACCTCCTTTATAAGATCATAACTCTTTACCACTATGCCATACATGTTTTGTTGTATATTTAACGACTTTAATATTTATTTGTATATATTTTGAATTTTTTGATATATATATAAACAATTACATTTATTTAAATATATTATATATTAATATTCATTTATATATATTGGAATATATATATATATAATAATATAAATGTATATATATATATTTATTAATACACACACATATGTATATATAAAAATTATGTATACATCATATTTAATCTTTATAAGGTAAAAATGGACAATTTTTTACTTTAAATAAACTAAATAATAAATATATATTTTATATATTTAAAAATACATTTTTACATAAATATGTTGATATATGTAATTACACAAGTGGTTTATTATAAGTAAATATAAACAAATGTGGATATATTTAATTATAAATAATTTTTTTTAAAAAAATGATAAAATTTAAAAACCATATTATCAATATGAATGTAAGACCTTAGAATAAATATAGTCTCCATTGAAAATAAGAAAAAATTACCCCTTAAACGCAATTGAAATTCCATATAATATTAAAAAAAACTGGGGTACCCTGATAAAAAACTATATTTTGGAGGCCTTATGGGCCTCTTTTATACCACAAAAAATAATTATCAAGGCCCCCCTTAGGTAACATGATGTAGATCTCATTTGAATTTTCAATTGTACATGAGGTAAATCCCAAAAGAACACCCAGATGAAAAGTTATATTCGCATGAAGTTCAAGTTACATTTTAAACTTATTTTAGATATTTTATTAATGATTTTTTATTTTCAATTTTTATTAAATGACTATTTATATATAATAATTATAAAATTATTAATTAAAAATATTTTTTTAAAATATTTTATAATTCATTTTCACTGAATAACTTATATATTAAGTGTAAATTTATATTTAGCCTTATATAAAACATACTTAAAAAATTTATACTATATTTATATGAATATAAATATGTTTATATAGTTATATGAATATAAATATATTTATATATTTATATTTTTATGTATTTTAATTATATATATATTTTTGAAATATACCTTTTACCAGTGCTATTAAAAAAGTTTTGAAAGAGGGAGGTCTTTATTAGCGCTTCTAAAAAAGTGTTGATAAATCCCCCCCCCCCTTATCAGCACTTTTTTACATGCGCTGATAAATCCCCCTATCAGTGCTTTTTTTACTAGTGCTTATAAAGGTAGGGTATTTATGAACACTTTTTTACAATAACTGATAAAGAGGGGCCTTTATTATTTCTTCTAAAAAATCCTTGATAAAGGGAGACCTTTAGCATCCTTTTTTAACGCTATTAAAGATCCCCTTTAACAGTACTAAAAAAAGCACTATTAAAGACCCCTCATTTATCATCACTTTTTCAAGCACTCGTAAATGTGGTATTTAAAATGGATTTGAGGTAGAACTGTTAAATACTTATCACTTGATAAACATAGTTTTGTAGTAGTGTATGTGAGGTAACTTTACTAGGTTTGTGCCTCGTATGGGATACGTATGAGCAGGTCTAGTTGATTAGAAGGCGTATGGATACCGTACCATCTCTACAAAAATATTACTCCAATATTTACAGAGGGCCTATAGAGATCAAGGTAGGGAATCTGGTATTTTTACGTATATCACTGAGTCTTGGACACAAAAACATCAGTAGACTAGTTAATCTTTCATCACGATATGTCAGGCCGTTTGAGATTCTATATATGACCAAGAGAGTAGCCTATTAGTTAGAGTTACTCATAGGTATCATTCCATGACTCATATCTTCCATGTATCTCATTTATGTCATTATAATTTAGACTTGTCTTTCATTTTGTAGCTGAAGGAGGTGGAGTAACTTGTTGATTCATCATTTGAGGAGTTTCCTATTCAAATCGTTGACTGGAGCATGAAGGTTCTATGAGGTTGGTTAGTTCCTCTAGTATGGGTGGTATGGAAGTATAACTATCTATAATAAGAGACTTGGGAGCATGAGGTCGAAATTTGTTCTTAGTGTCAGGAGTTATTCCCATAAAAATCTTGACCACCATTGAGAGGGAAATTTTGGGACAAATTACTTTCAAGGGGGAAGATTGTAAGATCTCAAGTTTTCCTATGGGGTATGGATCTTTTAAATTTTGGTTTAAATTAATTTTTTGTCCTAATGTGAATAAACTTTAATATTATATGGTTATCAAGGGTGTATGGGGCTTGTTCGGATCCAGGAACCTAGTTTTTCGGAAAATAAGGCAAGTTGCATGGACAATAGAAACTGTACAAGACAAGACGCACAATTAATACTAATTTTACAAGACTTGGGAAAAGGGAAAGAGGAGACCACAATATTTTTAAAACCTTTTTGATGGAGGTTCATATCCATGTGACGACCATTGTAGTTTTTGAAAATGGTCTGAGATAGGGTTAGTGAACTGTTAGAAAAAATATGTACACTAACTTTGCGAGGTGCCCCTTCTTACTTTGAAGGGAACACGGTTGGTTTACGGTTTGTCCAACAATGCGACCAAACTGTGGGCCCCAATTTTTTTTATAAAAAATGGAGTTTTTACCTTAAAATATATAAATAACCTAAAACCTATTCTTCTCTCATCCATCAGATAATAGGGAGGTGTTAGAGCTCCTCTTGAAGCCAAGTCTTAGGATTTTCTCTCGTTCATCCATATGAACTCATAATCGAGCACTGTAAGTCTTGTTAGATTTGCACTGATGATTAATCCATTCCTTTATTAACATTATTAATTTTTCTTAATATCTATAGAGTTATTTATGTGCAAGATAATATGATCTCTTTCTCATTTATTCATTCGTTCTTCATTTTTCTCACAATCTGAGTCGAATCAGGAGATGATACTAGATTAACACTCTACTAAAGACCTATAGAATGTGGTTTAAAGTTTTATCAAGTGTATTGATGATTTATAGATCTATTTTTCATTATTAATTCCATTTGAAATTCTTTCAAGGCCCCGATAATGAATTAAATAATTAAATTGCCTTTTATGGGGCCTTTATAGGATTCCCACTAGTTTCTTAAGATTTTTTGGGGGTTTATTCCCCAACCAAGTTCACCCATGGGGTGAAACTTTTAGATTTCCCATTTTTTATACCTACCATGGGTCTATTTTTGTGCTTTCCTAGTTTGAGTAGTCCCATTTATATATTAATTGAATTGAATTGAATTGAATAATTAGGATATGGTTTACCATCATTTCCATGTTATACATGATGTGAATTTTTTAACTAATTAAATGTGAATTTTTTTATGAGTGGGTAGAATCAATGAAGGTAGTTGAAGGATAAATGATATGTGAGTGGGGAAACTCATGGAATGCAATACAATGTGAATTTCTATATGTGTAGGTAAAATCATGGAATTGGAATGCTTCTGTATTGATAATATAATAAATTATGAATGATTTCATTAGATGCGTTGGATGTTTTTCCTTGAATCTTGATAATAGTAATGGAAACCTTGGATGAGATTACTCCTTGGGTCTTGATTTCATGGGATTCCATGGGAATTTATACCTATTGGATCTATATTTTTTGGTCTCATAGTGGATATAGTCTGTTGACATACTCCTTGGAACCCAATTCAAGTCTAACCGAGTTTCCATCGAGATGCACATGGATTTCGATGAGGATGCCATAGTCCATTATACCTTGGGTCCGAACTTTTTGGGTATGACACTTCTAATTATATGATTTGGACATGGTAAATGTCTCATACTTGATTATATGGTGTGGTCATGGTTGTTGTGGCATTACTGTTTATACGGTGTGGCTGTGGTTGATATGATATATTGTGTATATGACATGGTCATGGTGTTTACTTCCTTTTTCTTTATCGTTTCCTTTTTATGGGATCATAATACATGTTTTGCAGGGAGCCTTGTTGTGCTTGATAATATCACTATAGTTATTAATTATTTCATGGGAAATTTTATTGTATTACTTTCATATCTTCAATCTACCATTCGCTCTACTTTAGCTTATTTTTCACAACTAGGATTTTTTGTAGACACCTTAGATGGTGACCGACTGGGATTGTATCTCATAACATGTTCAAGACATCATTGGGTATCCAAAGAGATTATATGGATACATGTATGGGTTGGGGAAAGCACCCATAGTTTGATGCTTGAATATTTTCCATTCTTAGGAGTAGGGGAGCACAAGACTGAGCTAAAGCTCATGATACGATCTATATATAGTACTTTTTGATTTTTTGGTATTTTGATACATGTATTATACTGATTCTTTTATACCTATTTTGGATTATTTTAGAAAAATGATATGACATATCATTTTTTATATGATATTAATTTAATTATTATTTATATATTCCACTTCAGATATTATTGTGCTTCTGATATGGAAGGTTACTGGTCTAGTGGTCATAGTGTCTATTACTGATGTTTATCCATTATTATATTGATTAATATATTGATCTTTATTATTTATATCTCTATGAAACACTCTAGTAAGATGGAATAGTATCCCACATACACACTATAGGACCTCACAACTAGTTAGCATCCTCTGACATTTTGGAAGATGTGCTTGAGGCCAAGTGGGAAATCAGGGTCGGGGCACCGTTCAGTGGCATCTGAGTCCGATGTGTTACAATTTGACCACATTGTAGATATCCTTTATAGATGGGGATAGAACAAATTACCTTAAATCTATGGTTATTACCCCTCTTCTTTTACATAAAACTAGGGAGGCATAACATGGTTATACTAACTGTGTGACCCTATGTACTGAGATATCCACCAGACATGCTTCTAATGGATTTTCTGAAGGTGGGGGGGATGTTATTATTTTTAGAGGATGCACAATGGCACCAGTGGAATTGGAGGATAAGGTTATGATATATTCTTATACATCTCCCTTAATTGTACATCCATGTGTAGTGAAGATGCACAAGGACCTCATATGTCAGTTTTGGTAGCCAGTGACGAAGAGGGTAGTTTCAGAGTTTGTCTCTAGATGTCTCTCCTATCAGCAAGTGATGGTTGACCACTAGGTTCAGTCATGATTTTTCAACCCATTAAGGTTACAAAGTGGAATATATATGGGATATCCATGTAAATATTGATAGGGTTACCACATAAGTCCATGGGATATGATTATATTTGGGTGATCATAGACTGAATCACTAAGTCATACTACATACAAGCTATTTGATTGTAGAGTTCAGTAGATATCATGGGATACCTCTTCGTGCATGAGATAGTCTGGATCCATGGAGTTTCGTCGATGATAATTTCTAACCATGATGATCGCTTCACATTTAATTTATGGAAGATATTGAATGAGGCATTTGGGAATCAGCTATATTTGAGCACGACATTTCAGCCCTAGATTGAAAACTAGACAAAACAGACCATTTGGGTCCTGAAGGACATACTTTGGGATTATATTTTGAAGTTTTTGTAGAGTTAATGGGATCACCTAGCATTGGTGGAGTATTCGTACTACAACAACAACTATAGTTCCACCATAAATATGGCACTGTTCAAGGCTTTGTATAGGTGACCCTTTAGGTTACCATTATTCTTGATAGAAATAGGAGAGTCAGCACTTTTGGGATCAGAGTTGGTGAAAGCCAATATAGGAAGGTGAAAATAATCCAAGATAAGATTAGGAATTTACATATCAATCAGAATTCCAATGCCAAACAACAACGTAGGCCTTTAGAGATCGAGGAGGGTGACCTTGTGTTCATGATGGTCTCACCTTAATGTGGAATGAATATATTTGGTTGGGGTGGAAATCTATATCCAATATTCATTATCCCTTTTCAAGATAATATGTAGTGTTTTAAAGGTGGTTTACTTCACTACTCTACCACCATAGTTAGACTTGGTACATGATTTCATCCATGTGTCACAACTAAGGAGGTATTTCCTCGACCTGTTACACATTATCGACTAGGGATAGAAGGAAATCAAGGATGGAGATACTTTTGTTGAGTACACAATAGGGATTTAGGATTGGTAGGAGAGGATCCTATATGGGTGAGAGATTAATTTAGTGTGTGTCCAGTGGAAGAAAAAAATCTTTCGAAGAGTACCTGGGAGCGGTAGATTTAGATGTCTGCTTAGTACTGACAACTCTTTGTGTAGCCTTTTGTTTTTGGATTTTTAGGAAAAAAACACCAAAGTGGGGGCAATTTATTGACTTGTATTTTTTTCATTTATTTCTTTATAATATTTTATAGATTATTTTTGGAGCTATTCACTAAGACAACATGAGATTATGAGTCCTGGTGTGCCGAGAATTAATTTCTGAAATATATTAAATATACTAAATATAACAGGTGTGTTGTTTTCCTAAAGATGGTGGAATAAATCATAAACATTGGCTTAGATCATAAATATTAGGCTACAGTTGATTTCTGAGTGTGCGTTTTTCCTTAGTACTGACATAAATTTTTTCATCATCATAATTTTGGTTAAAATTCATTGCTGATATAAATAATAAAATAAATAAATATGTTCATTAATTTTAACATGTTCTGAAACAGCCAAATTAATTATCTATTTAAAAATTCTTAAGACCAATGATGTGTTTTTTTACCATAAACCTAAGGATTAAGTGATATAAATAATTAGAGAGAGATCCCTAGTAAATGATGATGACAGATTGAGGATTGTTTATGCCAACAGAATTTGAGGATATCACCAACAACAATGATGTGATTTTATTTTTCATCAATGATCGATCCATATTGTGGCAGGTCATTGTTTTATGTGGATTTATCCCTATTTTATTATTCCTATGATGAAAATGAATCAATAAAATAATGATGTTTTTGATGATCGTGCGTATTGTGTGTAAATGTTAGATTTATCTGAATTTGGTGGATTTATTTGTTGATTATGTTATATATCTACGTTCTTTATTCTAACGACAATGAATCGAGGCCAACACGAACATTTTATGAGGTCCATTCCAAATGTTTATGTTTTGTGCATTTATTCTCCTATTCTCTATTAATTTGGGGAAATTACTTTAGCCCAATGGTTCATTTAATATCTAGGAATAATTCATTCTACCTCTATTTCTTGGTGAAAGGGATTGATACCATAGATCGAGGTTTGGATTGATGATGATATCGAGATATGATGATGGATGATCGACTGGTGATAGATTTAGGGATACTCATTATTTTTATGTTCAGTGTGAAATGATTGTATGGGTAGATGGATGGTTTCTAATAAGACCGAATCATGATATTCAACGAGCAGGTGACAACGATGCTCATTCATACCAGTTCCATGATCTTCGAGCGAGATCGGTGGTGGAACCATAATTTAAGGTGGTGTGGGAATACATAGAGGATGATTATTGGATTATAGAAAATCTTGAGTTATGTGGAATGTGATTCGTAATTACACTATGTGTTGGACCACCCTGTGTAGTGCTAGGATTTCTATGAGAAGAAAAATATCACATGGTGTGTGATAGATGTCACACTCTTTGTGAACATTACCTTGTTTCTCAACATGTTCCAAAGGAGGTACACAAACATGGATGTGAGTACACAGTATTAGACATTCAATGTACTCAAACATGGACATTAGGAACTATACACAGACATGGCCAGAAGTACATGGGCTTGAACATGTAGTGTACTCTGACATAGACAAGGTCACGGTACATGATACATGAGTAGGACATGGTGCTGAAGGGACACAATCTGCACTACCAGTGCACACTATTTACTATTTAAAAGATGGATTGGATCCCTTTCCCTCTTCATCTTAGAAATGTTTTTTTAGGGTGTGTTCCCTAGATTATTTCAAAAAGGGTTTAGTATGGATTCATATCCTATGCATAGGATAGTGATCCCTTATGAGGAACATTATTCATGGATATATTCTAGGGAATCCCTCCACGAGGCCAATATTGTGACCCACGATCATCATCATTTTCATAAGTGGGGTTCTTGGTATCATCGTAACCAACACTACATGGGAATTGATCCCCAAATTAGTTAGTTAATTTGGATTGGTTTCCTGGTATACCCCATAGCCTTGTGTGTGATCTTCATCTTTGTATCAATATCCTAAGGCCTTTAGTGTGTATTAATTATGGTGAGAATTTATTAGAATAAAATCCCAGGTGGACTCTATCAGAGCTATATGACACGTGGAGTGTGTTCTCCAGGATGAGTGCTATATGGAACCTTCAAGCATGAATTCTAGGATGGAAATATGGTTGTGATCTTACATGAGACTGTGTGTCTACTGTGATTATATCTGGATGTTTTTTTTGATATATTACATTCAAATATACATGTGATGAGATGACTATAATTCTTGATTTCATATGCTTAGTAATTTTGGGGTGTCCTACTGAGTATTATTATACTCACCCCTGTATGGGATCTACCCCAACGTTTCATGCCTTATGCATACTAATTCCCTTTTTATGGAGTCCTAGAAGGACTGGGACTAGGAAAATCCTAGTTATTTTGAAATAATGACATGTGTTCATTAAGTTACATTGACATCATTCTTCACCCATGTAATTTTTTGGTCTTTTTTTAGTTTCATTATGGTGGTATTGTATTTGGTCCTTTCTTTTTCAAATAGTTGTGTTCATACCATGATTGTGGGATTTTAGATGTATTTGTGAATGGTTATCAGTTGTTTTAAATTTTAACATTGTATGGCCTTGGTGATGTGTGTTTGTGTAGGTCCATTTGGATATGGCCTCCTAGGGGTGTGATATGCCTACTCGGTGCAGGTCACCAACCCCTAGCCTATTAGAGTCGATATTAAGGTAGTCATAGCATGGGACCTATTGGGATGGGTTGTGATAGTTTTTTTTTATTTCCTTATTTAATTGTACATTTAACTTCATGGAACAACCTTTTTTTCACCACAAATGATTAGTTTATATAGTCATCCCACTCATACCCACATACGAGCACAAAATGTCAATTACTACCCTTTCATGGTTGACAAGATAATAATCATTGAAATATTCCAAAATATCATTGATAACATGGGACACAACCACTAGTAAAATTATTATACCTTAGTTTTAAGTATCTACTATAAACTCGTAACACTAAACCATTCAAAATGCCATTATCCACCAGAGAGGTAACATTTATAGTTCTCTTCTCTATAAGCATTCACTTCATGAACCATTTTTATTCATGTGAAATGTTTTAGGCTACAAAATTTCCATTCCCAAGACAAAATGTCTAAAATAATAACATAAAATCGACCCATCCTTTTACTTCACTCAACCTATACAAAAATATAATTCAATAGTTCCATGAATAATTAGATTACTCAATCATTTTATGTTCAGTTTCTCATTCACTTTCTAACTCATCCTTAATTGAACTCAATAATGTACTCTCTCACATTTCCTATTCACATAACTTGACTTTATACAATGAATCTCACATAATCTGACCTAGGATCAGATGTTTAAATAACTAACTACATATCCAAAATGTTAATATCATTAAATCAGAATCACTCTCGACACTTCTCTTTAATATTAGGATTTTGACATATGGTATTCATATCGCTTGAATATTGATTGATCTGGATGTTGTTTTGAAAATATAATCCATCTAACCATGCTCCAGATACACATAAAGAATCAAAGGTTTAAACATTCTACTAAAAATACCCTCAAATTCTCACATAAATACCAAATACACGAGCTCTCAAAGTCCTCTTAATCAAAAAATTCTCTTTGTATGACAATCCTTGTATGATGTAATTAGTAACACCTCACGTGAATAATTCCATACACTTTAAGTACCTACCCATTATTCCCACCACTAGTGAACTCACATTCTTGGTATAACCCCTCTCTCAGGTTACCATCAATGTCACATCTCAATAACATTAAGGAAAAACACATTTTCCCCAGTTATAATGTTTGGATTTCCCTTGTACTGATCCCAATCTCAAGGCATTAGAGTCACCCACCTAACCCATTGTTAACCTATCACATATTTCATAACTCTTGAGAAAAAAATTCTATTTTCTCATCTCAAACATCACATGAAAACTCATATCCAAACCAACAACTCTGGGTCCTCTTGTATCATAAATTTATGAAGCATCACTTGTCACATCATAATCCCACTCAGGATGAAAATTCTCATCAGAAATCTATAATCATGTGAACCACCCAGAGAATAACAATCTCATATAGGTACAATATATATAACCTAATTTTAAAAATATGATTATCATTGAAAGAATCAATTTATACCAGGTTCAATTAATTAAAATTCTACCATACGATATATAAAAACTAGGGTCCCCCCACCTTATGTGCACTAGGGAGATATAAAATTTCTATTGAGGAACATACCTCCATGAAATCCACATGACTTATCATTAAAAAGAAATATGTCATGGTCCATCTGAGTAGAATATCATCATGAAGTTATATATGAAAAAATTGTGTGATTCATTTTTGACACCTTAAACAGTTGGCATATATCCTTAATAAAAGCATTATACACAAGAATGAATATGTTATAACAATTCTACATGCCAGGATTGATGCATGAGACTCTCCTTTATACTATGGGATATGAGAAAAAATATATAATAAATAATAAATTTTATTTTATATGTGTGTCTAATGAGGTGATATCAAATAACTATAACATCAAATTCTAAGAACAATAATCCTAAGCCCTAGGTAACCAAAAATTATCATAGAGAGAGGTGTTCAGGAAAATAATGTTTTAAATATATCAAAATCTTTAAAATTTTAAAATATCAGCTATATACAAACTCCCAAAATAGCAAGATAAGAAAAAGAATTCTTTGATACCACTTTGTAACATCCTCATACCAATTATATATAAACTGTAACCAGACCGTGTTGCTACATGACCTCAGGGGCAGCTCCCCATATACTAGACACTTCCAAATAGAAATGAGGGTTTAAAGTGTGATCATGGGGAGACTATATCCATATATCAAAGTAACAATAATAATATAAAATAAATTGAGAGACATATATAATAAAAAAAATCCATAAAATAATGAAAAATAAACTAGTAGCAACATTTTATAGCATTGGAATGTAGTTATACAAAAAATAAATTTACTGGTCACCCACTAGGTTGATCATTTATATACCACATAAAAGAACAAAATGAAATAAATTGGTGATCTATATCATTGTTTAACCTCACCTCATCAAAGTATCCATTATCATATGAGTTGTCCTACTTGGTAAAGTTACTTTGGGCCTCTTCCCAACCTGAACCAACAAAATGTGAATCTTTCTTGGGTACCCAAGTGAAATGGATTCCAGAGTAGGGTGTGAGTATATAAATAAGTATGGCACCACCAAAGTGGTTTTATACATAATAAGTAAATTTAGTGATATGTTTCTGTGATATAATCATATGAACAAATAAATTTTCAAATATAAATAATTGTAACTAATGACCCTCAGAGTTTGACATGACATCTGAGATCAACCATATTTTGTTTAGCTAGTACCAGATATCTCTAAACACATTGTGTGATTGTTCAAACATATTATCATCCGAGATCTAAATCCATAGTAGCAAAAAATACTATCATCTTGACTCTATGGATAAAAACATTAATAGCCCAAATAGTGTGATATAAGCTCCAAATCCTGGGTAATCTCAAATAGTATCCTCATGGCTCTGTGGATAAAATCCACTGTAACCCAAACTCTATAGTGGGTCGTATCCCCTACCAATGATTAGAAGGAGTGTATCCATGATGATACAATTCGCTTGTCAATAAATTTTTATATGCACACGCTATATCCCAAGACCACATCCAAGGCATATCACATCCATAAATATATAATTATGGGAACACCAGGACTAAGGAATTATGACCAAAATTCCCTAACCATAGAAGATGGGCACACCAAATCCATAGAAACACATCCATGGTCTCCCAACAATATATAAATACTGGGCACGCCAGATTCATTGAACTATATACATATTCCCAAAATGATATATAAAAAACGGGAACTTCAAATCCATGGTACTATATCAATGGTCCCCAAACCATATATAAATCATGGTAACACTATATCCATGGAACTATGATACTATTCCTGCACTATATTCAAACAATGAGCACACCAGAGCCATGGAACTATGAAAATGGTCCTCCAATCATATCAAAATTATTACACATATACCCAATTTCATTAATTAAGATTACAATATTTAACTAATATCACATATATTAATATATGAATGAAGCATCATAGAAAAAATAAATTAATAATTTAGCAACACTTTCCCATGATGATTCTACCATAACTTAGGGGAAATACATCCTTAAGTATCAACATAAAGATAATTTGTCCACTTCAGCATCCCAAACCCCACTCGGTGTGGTCCTTGGGTATACGGTGACACCTGAAGCTGGCCCTAACTAGTCTATCACCAATAGAAACCTAGATAAGATAATAAGTGTGTCCATAAATATCATATGTGTTCATTTATTCATGCTCATACAATCTATACTAAAGTCTCTAAGGCATCTTACAATTCTATAATTCCAATTGGGGCTAAGTATCTCAATTCAAAACTCATCCCTACTCAAGGGATCTATGGGTACCTATCAATTCCACTACATTCACTTAGTTATTTATTGATCATTTATCATGGGGTTTTCATATCATAAGGTAAATTTTTATGATTACATTCCTAGATTTCTATAGAAGGGATGTCTAGAATTTGATCAAGGGATATTTAGGATCACAGACACCTTACTCAGATCATTACAATAAATTTCAGTTTTAATTAAAAAAATTCATTTAACATTTACTAAAATATTAATTTAATTAAATAAGTCCAACTCAAATCATTTCAAGACCATATATCACTTATTATATTAAATATCTCTATGAGACTATATAAACCATAAAAAAATTCATAGGGTCTATCTACCTCTTATGAATTTTCTTTATTATTTGTTTCTACAACTGATTAGATCTACCCAAGATCTCTAAGCCTCGTGCTCTTCCAAATAGCCACTGATCACCAACCTGAGGCGCTATATGAAATAATGAATCATAAAAAACTAATTATTATGATTTATAAGTAATTAAACAATTTAAATTAAATATATATAATTACTATAATCTCTCTCGATGAAATCTTCTCACCAGAATAATGACCAACCCCCCATGAAATGTCTGCAATGCCTCAAGAACATCAGTGAAGGGAAAATCTCAAACACATGACACATTATTACACATTGATTTAATTTAATTGATTTGAAACCTTATAAAAATTAATAGTTCCCATAAATTCCCTGAAATTACCTCTAATGGTGTGTAGATGTCATCATAAGATGTTCTTGACACAAACTGATCAAAATCCCCATCATTCTCATAGGATTTCACTATCCTTTGGTGAAATCGTCATCAAAACCCTAAATGAAATCTCAAAAAATTATAAGGATAAGAATGATGGATCAAGAAGCTTATAAAAATTAAGGATATTACACTAGGTCTATATGAAATTACCATTGTAATCACATTGAATTAAAGGAAACTAAGGGAAAATTAGTGGGGGAGGATTCAACTAAATGATCCTCCTTGGGTCACCATAACTACTAAATCATGTGGGGACCCAACACCAAAAATAAAAAATAGTCCCACTAGAAAAAATCCTAATCGACCACAATAGAATGTCTTTGGGTCTCACCATCTAGTCTCCATATCATTGGCTGATCGGCATACCAAGTTAATGTGTCAGGTAACATCCTATATCACTAGACAACTAGTTTACTTTGCTACTGAAATTCAATATCATCAAACACTTATCTCTTATGTTGTTCATACTGAACATATGTTTCACCTACCAAGCATTAAACCCTTCCCAAAAACATTCTCATGTTATTTATAAACCCTCAAAACCTAATTGTGAGTCTTTTTTTCTCAAAAAAGCCATCTTAAAATCATAAAAATTAAATTACTCTTGAATTTATTTTCCCTTTTGAATGTGTGGTAATATACATGATACTCATCAAATCTCATAGATCGCCATTCCATTATCATGGAACAAGTCCCTTGGGACTTATCCTCACATCTCAAACACATTCAAAACCCAACTAGACCCTGTAAGGGGTTTGTTATGTCCATATAGACAAACCATAACGTTGATATTGCAAGAAATGTTTACACAAGTCTTCACACACCACCCACATCATCATGAAAATAGGTTCTCATGAGGACTAAAACACAACACATCTATATACTACATCAAGTAATTAATTAAATATAGCATCTGTGACCCTAGTATCCCAAAACTGGTGGTTACTTTATTACACTAGAAGAAGATATATGTGACTATATAATGATGGATCTAATTGTTTAGAAGTCTTGGAAAACTAGGTACATGCTTTAATATCACATTAAATTTGAAAAAATAAAGTACAAATAATTTTTCTCTTTGAGAATAATATTATTCTCTCAATAATATCAATGAATATAAATGATTGTACACTTCATAGAATTATTGGAAAAGGAAAAAAATTAAAAGGGTGGTCTTTAATGCTCAATATGGGAATTCATACAAAAAAATCTATCATATAATAAATAAGGCATAAATAATATGATAGAAATAAATGATTATTATATATTTTCATATAATTAATATCATGTGCATGAAACTTATCCATGGATAGAATAACTACTAAAATATCTACATGAACATCAATAAATGATTTCATAATGATGGAAGTCATAATGTTTGATATATTAAATGTACTATATTGGCCCTGTTCTAATACATATTACATAAATGGGTGTGTTATATACCAAATACCCAACCAATTTTATATAATGATACCTACCGATGAGTCTAGGGTATATTTAATTATTGAGCCCATCCATTACATAGTAATTCCAATGCACTCATCATATTTATAAAAAAATAACTTAATCAATATTCCTTAATAATCAATAAATCTCAAAATTGGAAGAACTAGAATAACTAATGTCAAAACTTTACCCAATAAAAATGATCACAAGGCATATAGATAAATACGATGGATGGTATCATTAGTGTTTATCCTTATTAAAGTATATGATTCATAAAAGGATGTCAAAATAGATGAAAATACCTTTAAAATACCACTAAAACATTTCTTGAATAAAATATCCTTCTCATTTTAAAATCACTTATATAAAATCTAAAAATTTCAAAAACATTAGGAAAAATATTTTATTTTGAAATAATCATGGAACATTTTAAAGGAAGTGTTAAATAAAATAGTAGGCATGATAACAAGAAAATTAGTTCATATGGTAAGTGTTAAAACAAAGTTTTTTCCATATATTTTGTAAAAGTGACTCATTTGAAATATTATAAGAATATTCCTTTGATATTTTTTTAAAAAGTGAAAAATGGTAAAATTTTATTTAATAAATCATTTGGGGATATAAAAAACCTTATCGAAAACATTTTAAGAGAATATAGATATAAAAGAAAGGATTCCTGACTGAATAATAAGAACAAATTCGGTTTTCCATTAAAATATTATTCTATATTTGTTTTTGTGAAAATGAACGAAAAAATTAAAATAATACTAGAAACCCCATTAAATAACATAAATAGAATAAACATTAGTGGTTTTAAGATAGAAATGTCATATAATTCCTTTAATATAAACTTAAACATAAAAAATCCTGAATAATAATGCGACGGTGAAATATACTCATACCTCAAGTCTGACTAAATTTGTAAGTTATTTTATACTCATTTATAATAAATTTTAATTTATTATACTTGTATAAAAAAACCATATACATAGTTTTAATATCTCATATGATACACTTATAACATTAAATCACCGTTTTATTAATAATATTTATCAAAATCTAGTGTTTACTATTTATCTTTCTTGTAAGTTGTGGTTAAATAGTTATGGTCCTTAAATCTTGATCATTATTCCATAATATGTAAAATTTTAATAATGATATAAATATCAAATATATATATATTTATATTAAACATATTTATAATTCTAATTTAATGGTGAACATGATAAATGAATCACATCACATCATGGAGGTGGAAGTCCACACGTACGCACGAGCGGTGATATCATTTTTAATGAGTGAAGGGTAAAAAGGTAAAGGATCCATTATAATACCAGAATAATAATTATTTCATAAATACTATATTTATTCATTATTTCTATCTTTATAACTATCTGAGTAAATTGGGGTTGTAAAAAAATTTACACCACTACAATGAGAAGATAAGTCATACGTATCCATAGATGCAAATTTCATTTTATAAAAAATTGATAGAAGATAAATATGGGGTCTCAAAAAATTATATAAAAATTTAATATTATCTAAGATGTTATTTTTATTATGTGATCATGGTTATAAATTATTTTAGGGAGGTATAATTGGAAATAAAATGGAAACACTCGGTTAAAAGTTATAACTCTTCTTCAGAAAACCACCATTATCTTATACCTTGAGCCTTAAAGGTTTTTAATTTTATGATACCAAAGATTATAGGTCATGGTTAGGAAGGTTGGGAGGATATTTGGATAGTTATTTGTCAACATACGTGTCTCAATAGGTGTGAATAATAAAGGATAAGTTGTTCCCTTTTATAAGTGATGGAAAAGACACACATGGAATTAATTAAATTTTTTAATAATATAAATTATAATTTCTGGTGAAAGTGGATATAATCTAAAAAAATTAAAATTTAATAATTTTAAGGCATAAATACATCAAAAAATGATTTTCATAGAATTTTAATTGGAATTTATAACTTTATTTATTAGTTCAACCACCCAATAAACCCATTTTAACTCTAAATGCTGTGATAATTTTTTATTATTCTCACTATCCATAATGATAAATTTTTTAAATAATTACCTAATATTATTTATTTTTTATCACAATATGTAATCCGTTTAATAATATTTAATTTTTATAAGTGTTAGAAATTAATTTTAACATATTTTTTCAAAATATAATGAAAACCATATTTAGATAAATGTGTGTTTTAAGCAAACACTGATTCTAAATAAAATAAAGAATAATTTGGATCCCAAAATAATTAAATGGATTATGTTAAATAAAATTATAACTATTTTTATTTAAAAACAAACCAAAGTAGAATTTAATTATCTATATAATTCATTGAGTGAAAATAATAAAAAACACTTTTTATTTTTAAAAAAATATTCCTTGGATTTCTAAAACGTTAAACATATATTTCTCAGTTAAAAATTATATTTTTATCTATGTTATATTACATATTATTTTTTCTATAATATTTTCTTATGATCTTTCTAGTTATTCTTATATCATTATAATGTTAAAAAATTTAAAGTGTTTTTAAAAACGATATTTTTCTATATTTAACAAAAAATTAACTATTTCTATAAAATAAAAAATCATACTAATCTAATTTTGACCTTGTGTCTTTTGAAATGAAATTAATTTCACAATATTTAATTTATAAAATCTTATTTTTTATTTTTTAATCAATTTCTTGAATAAAACTATTTGTATTGTGCTATTGTTTCTCTAGAAAGAAAACCTTGGTATAATTGAATCTTGGGTCTCACATTCTTCCATCCTTCAAAAATATTAGCCTCAAAATTTATAAAATATCACCTAATAAATTTTTTTTTAATTCTTCATCATAAATTCTTTGGGTTCCTCCCTCACATCTTCTATCTTATGATTTCTCCAAAGTACCTTTATCTTTCGAGTTGTGTGATTCCAAAAAAATTGTTCTCTAATGTTCATAATTTAGATAGGATCTTCATAGTAAAATAAATTAGGTTCTAATTATATTAATTTAGAAGGGAAAAAATTCATTGGATCTATCATATACATATTTAATAAATATATATGTAATACATTGTTAACATTATAGTGTCAAGATAGTATTGAAAAATGGTACGTTATAGATCCAATTATTTACAAAATTTCAAATGGAATGATAAACATGGGATTTATTTTCCATTTTCTTCCTAACCATATAACACCCTTCAATAGAGATACATTCAAGAAAACATGATCCCCTAATTTTAATTCCATATCCTTTTATCACTTATCCCCATAACTCTTTTTCCTACTTTGAGCAACCTTAATACAATTCTAAATGGTCTTTACTTTCACTATTATATCCCCCATGAGATTTGGTCCTACATGATTACTTTCACTAAAATTTTCTTAGAAAGTTTTTGAAAAAATATTAATACTATAAAATTCTTTATACCGATCTATTAAAATTATTTATTGGAAGCTATAATTATATTTTTAAATTCAACAAAATTTAAATACTAACCCCACAAGACTTGAAAGTCTAGTTTGAATGATATCAATAAGTGTTCTAATGATTGAATAGTCCTTTTAGACTACCAATCAATTTCATAATGATATATAGTTCTCAATATATAGTTTGATGTCAAGATACTTATAGAGAATCTTCCACATTTTTGGTATCAAATGAAAATCATGATTAGATATAATTTAAAGGTGTTTACCATGATATCTCTCAACTTAATTAATATCGTTTTCAAGGTCCGTAATATGTTTATCTTCCCTTATTTAAAGGACATGTGTGGACTCAGTAATTTGTTCAATAATAAACCATTTGGAATAATTATTCATAGTACTATTTGGAAATCTAGTGAAAAATTATTTAGTAATATAATCTCAATTATACATAATAATATGTTTAAGATGCATAAATACTTTGTGATATTGTCTCTTAGATCTTAACAATTCATAAATGAAGCATCTTGATATATACCCTATAATTTTCCACTTCATATTATCCAAAAAAAACATTACTTCAAATTCTGATACATTTTGGATTTTCTAAGGTGAATAAATAAATTCAATTTATGGGAATCATATAATAATTATCTCTTCATATCATATAAGGATCAAAGAAATAATCTTTTTCCAAATTTTAGTAAGCTATCTTCCTAAAAAAAGTATTATAGTTTCCCATCATTGATAGATTTAGTATTATTTTGTGAACACATATCATCAATCTTGGAACTTTTTTCCTTATCCAATAAGGATGGTTTTAAAACCCTTTTGAAAAGGAGTTGTGTTTCCCCTTCTCTATTTATTACCATATCTAACTTTAATAAGTACCTAAATAAATAATCCTTTTAAATATTCGTATTAGTTAAAACTCCATGACCTTTCTTACTCAACACATCTATTGCCTTATTATCCTTCCCAGGGTTGTAGTGTATTGTGAAATCATAATCCATGAATAGATATTTCCTTCTCTTTTGCCTCATGTTGACCTATTTATATGAAATATGCATTTCAAACTCTTATGACTTGTATATATCTCACATTTTTTACCATATAGATAATGCCGCTATATTTTAGAATAAAAATATATAAATACCAACTCAAGGTTATAGGTTAGATTTTTCTTTTTATGGACCATTAACTACCTTAATATAGAGGTAATAACTTTATCATTTTATATAACGAAACATACAAGTCCATTATTTGATTCATTAATATATATCAAAAATATGTACCATCTCGATGGTAATGTCAAAACTAGTGCATTGATAAACCACCTCTTTAATTATTCAAAAAATTCTTTACATTCAAATATCTATAAGAACTAAACCCATTTTTATATCAACTTGGTTAACAGGTTTGATAAGAGGTAAAAGTTTAAAAAATTCCTTATAGTAATATATTAAACTAAGTAAAATTCATACCTAAATTATTTTTGTTGAAATGTAACATTATTTCACAAACATTTTATTTTGAGGATCAACTAATATTTTACCAAAAGAGACTATATGACCAAGAATAATAAATTTCTGAAGCGAAAACTCAAACTTTTTAAATCTTCTATATAACTCAATTTCTCTAATAGTCTAAATAATGATTTGTAAATAAATAATATTCCCTTTATAAATTTGAGATAATAAAAATATGTCATCAATAAATTCTATAATTAAATCATCAATACATTCCTTGAACATTATGTTCATTTGATCTATAAAAATAATGTGTGAATCAATAAATAAAAAGGTAATTGTTGTAAACTTCTAATTTCCATTCCACGTACAAAATGATTTAGTTAGAATATCTTCCTTTATTTCTCGTAATCGATGATACCCAAAATCAATATCAATGAGAATATTGTTCTTCTTGAAGTTGATCAAACAAGGCATGAATACAATGTATAAGATACTTGTTCCTCATGGTAATACCATTTATTTCCTTATAATAAATTTACAATACAATAGTCCAATCCTTCATTTTTCACAAACTGAATTGGATTTCCCCATATAGAAATATTTGGGAATATGAATCCCTTATCACGTAACTTGTGTATATATTTCATTAACTCTACTATCTCCATTGTGGTTATTCAGTCATGAGTACTAGATATAGGTTTCAATTTAGGGAAAATTTTATTAGTATTAAAGTTATCATAATAACTATCGAGTCTATGGAATCGTATATTTGAATTTCTATTGATGATCTAGCATGTTGGAAGCATGGGGGATATTTTTCTTGGAGATTTTTGGAATAACATGAGAATGTTGAAAGTAAATTGTTGTTTTTTTTTTCAATAAATATTGGAAATTATTTTTTTATGGTGTTATTTGGATATATATGTGTTTTTAAGAATATCATAGAAACATTAATGGATATTGAAATGAAATATTATGAAAAATGATCATACCACACTATAACTGTGGCGCCTATGCCAGGGTAAAGCTGACATTGGGGATAAGAAAAGACTATGAGTGCAGAAAAACTCATTTTTCTTGAAAATTTCTTATAGTCTATGGATTGACTTATTTTCATTAAATATGTTGTGGTGGTTTAAAATATCTGAACATGGTTCTAGTATGATTTCTATAATTTTGGATTATATGTAGTATATGTGTATAGTTTGATCACGACCTTAGTGGTTGGAGAAATAGGTGATGATGATCTTAGATCTAGTTATGGTACCTTCTAGGGTGAATTGAAAAATCACTATACAAAATTGGATATGTAATTATGGGGACATAATAGGTCATGAAGTTTTTCATGTATGATTAATTAAAACATGGACTATAAGGTGCTTATGTCATGGTGTTGGGTGTTTTGGGCATCATTCTGGATGAGATGAATTGTAAATGGGTGATTCATTATGGAGGAAACTAGGAAATAATTATTTTTTATATAGAGAAATGTTATTCCATGTTCATGAGATATTTATACTATGGCGGGCCAAGATTTTATCAACATGAGAACATAAAATTTCTCAGATTATAAGATATAATTAAGTTAGATGCCCTGGTATTCCAAATTTGAGTGCTAAAGTGAACATCACCAAGTTAGGGTGAAGCTCGTTTATACAATGGTTGGTTATTTTCAAGAAAAATTAAATATTTTATGATGATCTATAATTTTGGCACAAAATGGATTTAATTTGTGACTTGAATTAGTTCATAATGTATTAATTTAAATGCTAATGGGAGTATTACTCTTATAATTCAAAATTAATTGATTGGGATATTCAAATAAATAATATTTTAGAAGAGATGTGAGATATTTTATTGATATTAGAGAATAATGTATAAAATTATTATAAATTTGGAATTCTCAAATAAAGGATATTTTAGGAAGATTTAAATTGTTGTTCTAATTTATTTAAAGATTATTATATCACGATGAAGACACCCCTGTTGGTCTGGTGTTAATTATTTCTTGTGATCCCATTCTAATCAATCATGGTGTTATAATCTTAGATTCCATGTGTTGAAGTAGCAACTAAAGGGAAAATTTGAGGGTGTGACTATTGGATTAACATTGACTCTTTCCAAAATATTATTTTTACAAAACATTCATAGTGATATCCTCTAGTAAATCATTATAGAAATGGTGTATTTTTCTTCAAGTACCCCTTAGTATTGATCTAATTGAAATTATCATGCCACTATATTTTCATTTAATATTTTCATTCGGTTCATTTCTAACTGTTTTTGACAGTTTTATATTGTTATTCTCGATATGAGAACAAGATCTATTTGAAGAGTATAATAATTTTACACTCTTATTCACCTATTCTTAGTGCATTTTGGGATGTTTTGGTTGAAACATATTTTATTAGATCCACAATGTTAGGCTTAGATGATATGTTAGTGGAATATTACTATCATTGAGAATTTAGTAAATATAAAATGAATTTCAATATTTTAGGGGTGTATTTACCATATCTAAAAGTACTAGATCTATAAACTCTTAGAATCTTCATTTACATTTTTTTAATTAATAGAATACATATTTGCGATGTTACAGATTCGTCAATGACAAATGATGATCATAAATTTCTCAATATGGATGTGAAGGTGAAAATTAAATGTCTAGAGCATTATAAAATGGATTATAAATTTACCTAATGCCTTTTATTTTATTAAAATAAATCTATTGTAAACTCCCCAAAATTTATGGTGGTGATGACAAGGTGAATGATTCAAATTTATAGTTTTTACCCAATAAGTTTGATGAATTTAATATGAATTATAATGAAAATATTGATAGATTACTCAATTGGCTCATTGAGGTTATCAAATCTATTTGTGAACTTGGTGATGATTAAAATTATATTGAAATGATAATAAAAATTATATGATTAGTAACACCATTATTCAATCTTAAGTTGTCAACTTTAGAATAAGGAAATCTCATAGGGTTATCCTTTGAAAATTTACATAAAAAGTTGGTTTCTTAGGGATTAAAAGTGAATCTGAAAGTTCAATAATTCATTCATAAAAATAAATGGAATTTATATCCATATATATGATTCACACTCATGATTTTTAAAATGGATAATCAGATATATGTGATGAATTTTGATCACTTTTTGAAATTAAATTCATGTGAGAGAAAATAATATTTCAAGGAAAGATATCATTGTATTTCTTTCAAAATGTAAAATTTTATCATATCACCATAAGATATACTAGGAGATAATAAAATTAAGAGGTTTGGTTGGATTACTTGAAAAAATGATTAAGTAAATTTCCTCCTAAACAAAACCTAAAATTTATAAATTCATTCAGTGATAGATTGAAAATTAATATCTAAGTAATCAAGAAAGTATATGACGATGATGTATGATTTGAACATGGTAAAAATTAATTCAAATTTGATTCTAACGATGACAGTATTCAAATTGGATACTAAATTTGAAATTATAAAAACCATTGAGATTGATAAAAAAATAAACTATTTATGATAATCGACTAAAAGAATTTGGTGTTCTCAAGGTAGAATATAAAGGTGATATTGGGACCATGGCCTATAATAAAGGAATAATTGGAAGATTTTAGTACTTTAGAAAGAATTATTGAATATGTTAATGAAGTAAAAGCTAAAGTTACTATATTAAATAAGGTTTTGGATGAATAAGTAGCATCTCAAGAATGATCTGAAGATGGTATGGATTATAAGTATAAAATTAGAAAACAATATATGGTGATCTATTATATTAGTTATTATTACAAGAAGTAACATAATAGATTAAATACCTTAAATAATAGGTTTTCAATTTAAGGGATAAACTTTATGATAAAGTGAAAATATTTGGTGCCAAGATAAATCTAAAATTTAGAATATTTCCAAATGAGGAGTTGAAATAGAGTACTAAATGAGTCATGACAAGTGTAGAGAATATGTTGAATTACCTATGGATTAACAATATGGATAAGAGTGGATTTTTATTTGATGTTGAATCATTGAAAATTTTAACATCTATTACAAAGGAAAAAATATAAAGATAAATGTTTTAAATAACTCTCAATTATAGAAATCTTATTTGAAATTGAGGAGCCTATCAGATATTGAAAACATGATAAGTTAAGGTAATGAAAAATATTTCAAATAATAATGTTTTAGTTCATTATTTTATATGGAAATATGAAAACTTATCATGATAAGGAAAAGAAATAATTCATAGGAGAATCACATAAAATTCAAAAAAGCTGATGAGAACATATCCTACACCTAAAAGACAATATTATTTCTCTGGATATTTTTTATTATTCTATATTTGGTTATTAAGATATGAATTTGAATTAATAAATAATTTTTAATAAATTCAATGAAAGTCCAATTATGATGTATACTAGGTAAAAATATATGATTCTATTCGAAAAATAGTTTTCCCCATCAGAAAAATAGAAATATTATTGTGCTCCATGCACTGAATAAAATTAAAAATAGACCATCGAATTTCTAAACTCATCCTAACATTTCTTGGAGGGATAATTAAATGAAATTGATGGATATTATGACTTATATTTCTCTTATTGTAATATGTAACAACACATGGATTCTAAAGAGGGATTTTTATTCCCATGTGACCATAAATAAGAATATATTGATGAATTTTAATGTCTACATTGATAATATTATTTTATTTGGGAATGATATAGCCTGGGATATCGAAGAAACTAGAAATGTTTTTCCATATATATATGGATAGAAATTTTTTGAAGTGATCTAAATGGACGAACATAAATACAATATATTGAGAATGATTTAACTTTGAGACTAGAAATTTGAAGTTATGTTCAATCAAAATAGTTTCCTAACCTAAGTTATGTCTAGGAATTGTTGATGAAGCGATGTATAATGAATGGAAATCTAAACCAAGAAGACATGAAAGTTAATACTTATCTTTTAATAGTAAAATAGGAGATAAAATTATGGCACTGGGGGGTGTCCACATACATTAAAAAGTAGGTAATATTTTATAAAAATTAAAGGTTTTCACATATATTATAAAGTCAAATTGAAATAAAGAGAATACTTATAATTATTGTATGGGATGGAAGATAGTACGAAATCCCAACTGAAAAAAGACTAAGAGGTCATAAAATTTGATGGACCTAATCCATACTGATTTTTTTATATTATGAGACATACCAAAACATTAGGTGAATGATTATTTATCTTATTTATTAATGATTATAGTAGAGTTTGTTGTATTATGTATATGAAATCCAAGAAGGAGGTTATAGAGTGCATCAAACATTTCTAGAGGTGATCTAAATATGAAACTGAGAGATTTTTTGAAATTATGTGATCAGATAAGGAAATAAAATAAACTTCTATTATAGTAGGGAATTAATTAAAAATCATGGATTCATTTATGAAGTTTCATCCGTGAGGACATCAAAACAAAATGGAGTTATGGAAATCAGACGTTGGATAGTGAAAAAAATTGTAAGATCTCTACTAATTAAGAGTTATATATTAGGGATCTATTGGAAGGAATTAGTACATATGGATGTGTACACACAAAAATGGGTTTTACTAAATCCTGAGATGATAAGACACTATGAAATGTTTCACATAATAAATCTAAAATTTAATAATTTTAGAGTGTTCAATAGAAAATATTATATTTAGAATAAATGAGGAATCCAAGGAAATTATGGTAATTAAGGAATCTTCTTAGGTTACTGAACCAAGAGTAATGCCTATAAATAATTCAATTATATGTTTTACCAAAAAATTGAGCGATAAATTTTCTATGTTATCAAAGATAAGGTTGGGAAAAAAAATATAAATCCATATTTTGAAAAAAAATCGATGAAGATGATGGGGTTGATGTAAATTCTAGAAAATAACATAATTTTATACAAAATTAGTATTTTAAGGTTGATTTAAAGGAAGAATTTGTGGTTGAATATAATCAAAATTGGTCTCATGTAAAAAAAATTATTATAGTCCATTATTATAATATACATAGATAAAAAATAGTTCCATTGTAAACTCAAAGGTTATAGAATATAGAGAACACTTCTCTATTATCTAACATAGAGACAATATCTTTTGAATAAGTAGCAAAGTATAGATCACGGTTCACATCTATTAATGAGTATTTGGATAAAATTGAGAAAAAATCAATCTTGGGAGCCTATAAAGTGTTTGGGTTCTGACCATCTGTTTTATATAGCGAGTGGGATCATGCTGTATGGAGTTTCTTTGGTGGTTTCACTGGGTTTTCTTCTAATACTATGTCTGATCAACCATTCTTGGAACGA
The DNA here is from genome assembly GCA_963277665.1 of Viscum album. Classification (NCBI taxonomy): domain Eukaryota; kingdom Viridiplantae; phylum Streptophyta; class Magnoliopsida; order Santalales; family Viscaceae; genus Viscum; species Viscum album. The sequence goes on along the minus strand of OY728152.1, from coordinate 2,016,231,146 downwards.
TGGTTTTATGGTCCAGGTTCTAGTGGTATGGAGAAAGATGCTCACCTTTCCATTCTTATTGCTGGTTTTTGGTGCTTGTGGCAGGAAAGAAACAGTTGGCTATTTATGGAGGTATCTTAAAATAGCCGTGGTATTGTTTGCAGAACCAGAAACCTCCTTATTAACCTGGTCAACATTTTGGGGTGAGGGAGAGAGGCACCATCTTTACAGGGACTCCTTCCTATCTCTGCTGCTCCGCCTCTGGTTTAAAAGAATTTTCAGGGCTCTTGGACCTGTTGGTCTCCTCCGCAAAGTGGCTTGAAACTTAATTGTGATGGTTCCTATGTCTCGGGAGAAATCAGTGGAGGGGGGATTGTACGAGATTCCAGTGGTTCGGTCTTTATGTCCTTCCCCATTAAGCTTGGGAATGGGAATTCTCTCCTGGAAGAGGCCCTGACTTTATTCACTGGGCTAAGTTTATGTATTCAGAGGAGGCTCAACATTTCTGTGGTGGAAACTGATTCTATGATCTTGTATAATTCTATTTGTGGTAGAGGTAATATTCCATGGTCCATATTATATACTATTCTTAAATGTTGGAATATTGTTGATGATCATATCAAGGTGTCCCATACTCGGCGAGAGGGTAATAAAGATGCAAATTTTCTTGCTTTGGTGGATTTTCCATGCTCAGAGCTTTTACTCATTCATGATTTGGTATGTCTCAAGGTGGAAGGTGTTAATATCATTAGGGGTGATGCTCTTGGCCTTTTCCATTTTAGGCCACCCTGATTCTTGTTCTGTTTTGGTCCTTCCTTTATGGGTATTTGTATGTTGTTCTTATTTGACCAGTTAATAAAAAAAAAGATTTGTTGCATAGAAGAATGTTTTAAATTTTGATGAGTTCAAATTTAAAAATGATGATGATGGAGAAGAATACATATTTTAGCTGGTTACAAGAGAATCAAAAGGTATGGTATGATTTTATCCCTAAAAATTTATGTAAGGGGGAGATTGAAAAAGTTTTAAATGCATAAGGAAAAACTGGTTTCAACACTAATTGATATTGGAAGTAAACATAGAAATCATGAATATGGAAGAACTATTGATTCTATATTAAAGTGGAAGATGACTGAGAGATTGTTATTCTTGATAGGAACAAGGATATAAATTGTCCGTGGAACTTATTTGGAATCTCTATTTCAATGGAATATAAATGATAAACCCCTCACTTCAATGAAAAATAATTTGCGGTATGTTCAACATATTATATACTATGGTTTGGTTTTTACTGTATGGAAAACCTAGTCTTTTATTGATTATTTACATGTGAACTACACTGGAGAAATTATGGATAGAAATTACCTGAGTGGAAGTGATTTCTTTATTAGGAGCAAGTGAATCAAATGGATAAACAAGAAGTAACAAATTACATCTCTTATCATAAATAAAGTGGAATATTTTCTCGATATAAAAGGATTTACACCATTAATATTGATTATGAAATAAAATGTGGACATCATTGAAGATGTGAACAATTATATTGTGGTCCGTTATAATAAAAATCACACACTTGAGTTGATAAATAATCTAGTAATATATATATATTTTTAAAACAAATATAGATCTGTTGATGTGTTTATTAATATTTATTTACACTCAAATAATATAATGGAAATAATAATGATCCCAAATCCTTATATCTAGAAACTATGAAAGGTGAAACCATGATAAAAATAAAATATAGAACATGATATGTATACCACACATAATATATATTGATTCATCATCTTAAATCACCTGATTTATAATTATCACTCAAAGGAATCCTTTAAGGTATCTTATCTATGAAAAATACATAGGTTGAAGCTAAGTCACCCATCACATGGGTAGGACCCTTACATCTCCCATGATAACTTAGTATCTCTCTAAGGATATGGGAGAAGGATAAGTAGAATAGTAGGGAAAATATACTGAATAAATCAAATAGACCATATATATCTTTGAACTTATTATATAAGATTAGGGAAACTACTAATAGCCCATATATTTACTCATGAATTATATAATGAATATGTAAATGGAATGCAGTTACAATGGTTTTTAACCCTTTGTAGATGCTCTTAACTATTAAGTTTATTGATTATCCATGTGATAAATATAACTTAAAATGATAGTTGATTTAAACATTAACCTTTAATATTATACTTCTTTCATTAATCATACAACATTATCAGTAGATATCATGAACCTTCTGATATTTTTTTTGTATACTATGATATAGAAAGTGGAAGTGGTGTAATATCATTATATTTCACCATATGATATCCCTAAATAAAGTATATTATATGAATTATTTTTTAATTCATATCATACTTTATGACATTTATATATCATAGAATTATGGAATAGATCCTTTAATCATCAAATTTTTCTAAATCCCAATAGAATCTACACCATTTCACCTTATATTTATTCATATAAAATAACATATGTAACCATGTCAAAGTATAGTTTCAGATATTTCCAAAAAAATAGATGTTTGTCATTAATTTCACCATGTAACACATTATATAAAATACCCAATGAATACCCATCTAAAACAAATTAGGATTAAACACTAAAACTCATTATAGTAAATCTTTAAGTAAAAAAAATTCCCATTGAACCAACTATAAACTGTGACCCCATGGGTCTTTATATCATTAAAAAATAATATAAATTAGAAAATTCATAAATATAAAAAATAGTGGCCAATATAAAATCATCAGTGCTACTAATTATTTAAAGGGATCTGACATGATCATCTTCAGACACATATATCTCTATAATTTTTGAAATATTAATGTCAAAATTATCTTTGAGTAATTTTTTTTAATTTTTTGAGAAGTTTCTTTTTTTGATGAATAGTGAAAAATACTGGATTTTAATTGAAAACGATTTTTTCATCTAAGTAATTTATAATGTTAAATTATATTTTCAATTGGTTTTAATGTTAATATAGTTCAAATATTTTTATATTAATAAGATTTAGTTCATTGAAATGAATTTAAAAATGAAATCAGATACAATAATATTTCAAACTATTAAACATTTTCGCTTTAAAACATGCTTTCTCATCACGTCTATGATATTAGTTTTAAATTAATTTCTGTATCTTATGCGATTTTAATTTAGAAAAATTTATTCCATATTTATAATTAAAATATTTTATAATTTATAAAAAAATCAACTTGATTTTTGACACAAATGATTAGTGAAAACTATTAAAATTAATCACAAAAATGTATAAAAAACATGTTTACAAAGGAACTAAACATTAAAATTAAGGGGTAAATGACCTATATATTTAGAAAACACTCATTTTATGTAAATATATATTACAATAAACCTCTATTATCCAAATTAATTTGTTATAGAAGCCTTTTTTAGGTTAAAAAATGGATTCACCTAACTACTTTTCAAAAATTCCAAGTGTGTCCTTCCCCCCACTTACAAAAGGCCACCAAATATCATCCTCTCTTAACAAAACTCAAGAATTTTCTCTTAGAAAATACATATCCAAATATAATATCAAATTATATCCCCTATTCAAAAAATCCTCAAATTGTGCATAAATCAATCCAAGTAAGTCATTCGGTGAAAACCAAAAGGAGTTACCCGAAGAAGAGGTAACATTTATCAACGAACACTTTTGTTTTCTTTATTTATAAAACCCATGAATTTATTTTTTATAACATGACTATATAATAAAATAATAATCTTAAATATACTTATATTTTTTTATGTTAAGTTTAAAACCTACAAATTTACACACTTTTGTCAAATGGGATAGGCAATCATCTTTCGTGTGTACGACAGACTATCCCCTCACAAACTGATATTATTTTTTCTTCCATTAACACATCTAAAGGTTTTTAATAATGATGTAAATAATATTTTTATATTATATTTTTCATATTTATGATTTATTTATACTCTTGGAATTATTATGTAACACATACCTTCATGCTTTCCATTTTGGGGGAATACGGTAACAGTGTTTGTGGACGTATGGACTATCCCCTTCTCGAAGCACCATGATTCATTCAGTATTTACATGGAATGTATTATGGGTTGTTTTCATAAATATATTTCATATAAATGACATAAATATAATATTAATTACATAATTATATTTATGTAAGTATAATATATCACTTTCTATCTTACCTTTTCACACAATGAAAAAGTGATAACACTATTTGTGGATGTGTAGACTGCAATCTCCTCAGGGCGATGTGATTCATTTATTCTTCATAACCACACAAAAAAATGATATATATTAGTATAATTAAAGAATTAATATTATAATTATTTCATGATTTTTATTCTTAATATGTTTAAATAATGACCTCATTGACTATAGTCAACCTATTAAAGTTATTTTTTAAACATAAACCGAATATGGTCAAAACATTCGAGTTAAACTCATTTGACTAAGTAAATGTATATAAAATTTTTATAAGTGAAATAAAATTTATAATAAACTTTAAAAAGGTTCTAAATTAAGAAAATATTTACCTTATTCTTTATTATTCAGGAATATAAAGAACAAGCCTGATGAATTTGACTAAAATTAAGGTCTTTTCTCATCTCACTTTTATTTATGTGAGATACATGCCATATTCCCCACTTATTTTTTTTGGTTTATATAATACCCATGGATGTATTTTTTTATTATTATAAATATATTTATTGTTTTTTAAATATCCATTTTATGATCTCCCTCTTGTGGGTTTTATGATTTCAATGTTACCGAAGCGGTAATGGATTTTTGTCACAATTTGCCTTGTTTAATACTTATGTCATATTATGCACCTATCTTATTTTTATGAGGTATATGTACATTCAATTTGTAATTTAATATTATGAATTTATTTATTATAATTTTATTTAATTTTTATTTTAGTGTAATCCTTTCATGGGGATCATGATTCAATGTTACCAAGGTGGAAGGATTCTTTTGTTATAATATCATAATTTACTGGGATTGTGTATAATTAAGTCTCTAATGTTGAAATCTTATAATAATCATGAAATATACTATATTCTGGTTATTCATTATATTTAAATGTAATTTTACCAATTTTACCCTCTTTTTTACTAAAAATGATTGAGAAATTGCTTTTAAGAAAATAAGGCTTCATTTCTCTCTTCAGTCAGAAATTGGTGTTCATTAAAAACAATGTTAATTAAAATGTTTTCAAAAATGTTTTAATTTTTTTAAATACATAATGTATAATTTCCTCAATAAAATACTTAAATTATTTTTAAAATCTTAATTTATATTATTTCATGGTTATTTTAAATGAAGAGGATTTTCAAAAGTTTTATGTTTTAAAAAGTAATTTTCAAAATGAAAAGGTTATTTTACATTAGAATGTTTTTAATGAGATTTTAATGGAATTTCAATTCTTCAAAATTAAAAAAACATTGTTTTTATATATCCTCCACTAGAAATATTTTTTATTTATACCCTCCTCATTTGTTTCTAGATAGATTAATATTGTTTCAAAGAGATTGTTGTGGAACTAGTTTCCTTTCAATAAGTTAATCTTGTTTCAAATAGATTATTATGGAACACATTTATTTTCAATGGGTTAACCATGTTTCAAAGATATTTTTGTTGAAATAATTTATTTTATATGGTTTAATCAAGTTATGAGTGGAATAATTGTTGATCTTATGAGTTTATGATGAAATTAAAGATTTTATTTGTTATGATTATATAATGTTACATGGAAATTTGATATATGGTTATTTTATAAACCAAGGATGGGTGGTTTCATTGATAAACTAATTATGTGTAGTTCTATGAAAGACCAATCATGGTTTGATCCATGGTATCCCACTAATGAATTGGTTATAGAATTTGACCATATGGTTATTCCATTTGTAATAGTGTTTATAAGAGTAAAGTGAAAATGATTTCCCAAGTAACATACATGTTTTCCTTATAATTTTTATGGGTTTATAAGGTTTATCATGATTGATATTGATATCACATGAAACATGATTATTTATTCTTATAACTCATTCTTTTTCCTTGTTTTCATATTTGATGATCTAGGTATTGATGGGTTTGTGTTCCTTTATGATTAGCTCATGTAGTTTGATTATGACATCATAAACTTATGTAGCCTTATACTCATTGATATCATTCAATTATTAATGATTATGTTTACCCTTATTAAGAATTTGTGCTCAACCTTGTTATGTTTCATTTTCAACATGTTAAAAATAATTATGTTAAATAATTTATGTCTATAAAGGATTTCACAAGGATGATGTTGATGACCTGATGTGAAATAAGAAAAGCTGGGTCAAATGGGAGAAATATTCATTTGGCGACTTCATTATTTTTTATATAGGATTTATCCTACTTAAATAGGTATATAAATAAAAATTTTCATCCAGAATATAAGTAATTATTGTTTTCCTTTTGTTTTTGTAAGCTTTTAATTGAAAAAACTTGGGTCACAATTATTAGCGTCATAACCAGAAATGTAACATTTATAATTTAAGCACAGTATCCGTGAGTGAAATTACTAGGATTTTATAGTTGGTATCAAGTGTGAGTTTAGATAAATTTGGAGATTATAATGTTTTCATGTGAGATTATAATAAAATTTATGTATACCATCATAGGTCTATAAGATTAAGGATGATCATAAGTTAAAAGACATAGAAACCTCCTTTGAGGGTTTTAAGTAGTAAAACTTTTGAGTATATTAATGAAATTTTTTGGAGATGTATTTTCAGGAGGAGGTATTTGTAACTTATATGATCAACATGATTTTTTTAATGAGTAATTATTTTTCAAGATTAAAGAAACAATACAGAAAACCCATATGTTGGGTGACAACCCATCGCTTCTAGCTAGGTAGTGGGGCTTAAACCCAAGACTAAAGGAAGATAAGGGTTTCACACCTATAACTAGACTACATGATGTGCTAGTCTATATGACATTTTTTATAGGTAAATATTATGTTTATTTTGGAAGCATATTGGATTATATTTTAAGAATAATAGTGGATTTATCTTGAAATATTATTTGATAAAATCCTTCTAATATTTGGGTTTTGAACCTATTCAAGAAATTCTTGAAGAATTTTAAGGATAGTTATTTTATCGAATGGTTTGGTTTGATATTTGGGTATCAGCTTTGAAGATTAATGTATCACATGAAGGTTTTATCATTTTGGGAATTATCTTACCATTTTCTAAACATTTTTATTTTGTGTAAAGATAGATAGAATATCTTGAATACCTTTTTTATAGTAATGTGGTCTTTAAAATTTTATTTCAGTGTTGTAGGTGTGAAAAATCCATCTTAAATATTCATAGTATTGAGAAAAAGATTTTTTTTGGAAATTGGTTAAAGGTTGAAATTTTAAATGAAAATTTAGTATATTTCATTATTTCTTCAGTATATATGGTTAAATAATCCACTAATTTTTAGAAAATGATATTGAAAGAAAATTTCATCCTATTACCACCAATTTTTATGATATTAATGAATTTTTACACACTTGTTAGCTATTGTTTTCTTTTCACTGACATCCTCTTAACCACATTCTCTATCACTCTATATTATTCCATGTGAATTATTTTCTCCTTCCAAATCCATCTTTTAATTTACCACCAATGTTCTCCCTTTGTGGAATCCTAGTTTGGCGTAACTTCATGTTACCTTTATGTTTCCCACTTTCCCTTTTTATGTTATTTACTATTTACTTAATTTTGTAGGATATTGGTATCAATAAAGGAATTATAAAAAAATGTTAATCCTTTGATAACCAATTATATATTTGCTGGCGAAATTCATTTTATGGGGGTTAGGATGTGACCTCTTGAGATTTGATGAATTATCTTCTTTTAAATCAATATAAATTATTTGATATATTGAGTTACACACATTTAAAAGTTTATCTTGTGTTATAAACAACAACAAGTTTATCTTTTATTTCATGTAACATTGAATTTCTTCGATAACTAGTGTTACACATAAGGCTAAGTCTTACTGGACAACATTAAACTATTAATACATCTATTTAACATAATAGTTATCACCTTAACATTTTAATGGTGGGAGTGGATAATATCAAATAAATTATGAAAACATGGTTTATAAATGTTTATAATATAAATTCATTAGTTACCAGTAAATTATAAATTAATATAAAAACCAATTTAATATAAAGGAAGTGTTTTCATAAAAAAACTATTTTTTAATGAAAAGGTATATTATCAAAATAAATTAAATTAAGTAGTATTATTGAATTATATTAATTATATATATACATATATATATTATATTTTCTATACAATATTTGTTTACATTCATCCAATATATTTTATAGGAAACATATGATGGAAAATCAAATTTGATATATAAAAATATATATTTTTCTGAAGGAAATTTTGACACCTTTAAATGGCGCACGTGTTTTAAACCTAAATTTCATAACTTTTATAAAAAATATTGAATAAAAAAAAATCAATTCTAAAATTTTAATTTCAATATTATCTTAGGGTGAACTTTTGATATTTTTCTGATAAGTTTCTTTTTTTGATGAATAGTGAAAAACACGGAATTTTAATTAAAAATTGTTTTTTCATCTAAATAATTTATAGTGTAAAATTATATTTTTACCCCTTGGTTTTATAGTTTAATATTTTCAATTATAATTCAATTAATCCAATTTTTGTAATTTTAATCAATTTCACATTGAAACGGATACAAAAACATTTCAAACTTTTGAACATTATCACTTTAAAAACCCACTTTCTCTCCCGTCTATGGGATTGATTTTAAAATATTTTATAACTATAATATGATTTGAATTTTGAAAAATGTATTATATATTTTTAAACCTAATAATTTATAATTTATAATAATGTTAACTTTAATTTTTATCAAAATGATTAGCGAAAAAAATAAAAATTAATCACGATAATTAAGAGAAAAACTAGTTTACCAAGGGACTAAACATTAAACTTAAGGGTAAAATGATCTATACACTTTTAAAACACCCATTTTATGGAAATATTTTGACCTTTAAACCTCTCATTATTAATTTACTATTTTATTGATTCCACTTGTAAGGTAAAAACGTGGTTTCACCTAACTTATTTTCAAAAATTCCAAGTATGTACTTTTCCCAACTTATAGGAGACCCCTACCTATCCTCCTATCTTCACACCTATAATGAAAATTGATTCCGTATATATCTACCCTAATATCTTCCCAAAGACCCTCCTCTAATCCTATAATCCTTAAATTGGTCATAAATCCATCCTAGGAAGTCCCTCGGTGTAAACCAAAATAAGATACCTTAAGAAGGGGCAATGTTCATCAAAAATCACTTTTGTATTATTTATTTCTCAGACATATTAATTTATTTTTATATAATAATTATATAATATCCTCACTATATTCAATATAATGAGATGTTTTTATGTTATATATATGACAAAAAACTTCCCAAACTTCTATAAAATGGGATAAAAAATCATCATTCGTGTATATTGTAGACTACTACCTCATGAACTAATGTCGTTCATTCTTCCATTACCTCCTATCTAGTTTGAGAATTATTATATTAATTATATTTTCATGTATTATTTATGATATTTATAATTTTTTTTGTTCTCCTATAATTATTATATAACACATACCTTCATGCTTTCGATTTTGTGGGAATATGATAACATCGTTTGTACATGTGTGGATTACTACCTCCTCAAAGTGATGTGATTCATTAACAATTTATATGGAATGTATTAAGTATGGTTTTAATAAAAATATCTGATATAAATGACATATATATTATATTAAATATATAATTTTATTTATGTAAATATAATATACCTCTTTCTTTCATACCTTTTCACACACTATAAAAGTGATAACGTCATTTTTGGATGAGTGGACTACCGCCCCCTCAATGCAATGTGATTCATTTTTTGTTCTTCCCTATATTAACAAAAACAATATATATAAGTATAATTAAAGAACTAATATGTTAATTTTTTAATTATTATCATTCTATATATTTTTAAATAATTACCTCATTAACTATATCCAACCTACCAAAGTCCTTTTTGACACATAAATCGAATATGGTCCAAACATCATACTTAAATGTAATTGACTAAGTAAATGTATATAACATGGGAATAATTGAAATAATAATAATAATACTAAACCTTAAATTTTTTATTAATCAATAAAATAATTAATATAAACTTATTTTTCATGAATTTAAAGAGAAAGTGTGATGAATTTGAATTGATGTAAGGGTTCTTCTCGTCTCACTTTTATTTTAGTGAGATACATGCCATATTCACCAATTATATGTGGATTTATATACTACCAAATAATTATTTTATGATTAATATACCTAAATTTATGTGAATTTACATTTATATTTTATGATATCTATTTTATGGGGTTTACGGTTTCAAAGTTACTAAAGCGGTAATGGATTTTTTCACAATTTTTCTTCATTGAAACTTATAATATATTATGCACATATATTTTTTTATGATGTGTGCATGCATCCCATTTTTCATTTAATATTATTTATTTATTTATTATCATGTTATTTTAATTCAGTTTTAATTTAATCCTTTCTTGAGGATGATGATTCAAAGTTACCAAAGTGATAAGAGTATTTTTTTACAATCTCATAATTTATCAGGATTGTGAATAATTATGTCTCCAATTTTAAAATATTATAATTCTACTGGAAAATATTATTCTCTAGTTATTCATGATATTTTAAATTATCTATACCATTTATCCACTCTTTGTTTCTTACAATTTTTGAGAATTTTTTTAAGATAATCCGGATTCATTTCTCTTTTCGGTCAGAAAATATGTGTTTTTCAAAACCATGTTTTCCAAAAAAATCAAAAATGTTTTGAAATTGATTTAAAAATTTGAGTTGATATTTTCCTAAAAAAACATATTAAATGATATTTAAAATATTTCCTTCTAATCTCTATATGTTATTTTCAAATAAAATTATTTTCAAAATGGTTTATGTTTTAAATTTTTTCTCAAAATGAAAAGGATATTTTCTTAAAAAATGATTCTAATGATCTTTTAATGATATTTCCATTCATAAATGTCAAAAACTCTTGTTTTTATTTTTCCACAACTAGGGAGATTTTATATTGATATCATCCTCATTATTTTCTGGATGGATTAATTTTTTTCAAATATATTTTTATGGAACCTGTTTCCTTTCCACATGTTAATCATGTTTCCAAGAGATTGTTATTGAACCCATTTATTATCTATGAGTCAACCGTGATTCAAAGATATTGTTATAGAACTAATTTCTTTTCCATTGGTTAATCAAGTTATGAAAGGTATAATTTCTACTCTTATGAGTTTATAATGGAATGCAAACTTTTAGGTGGTATGTTTATGTAATGGTACTTAGAAATTTGACGGGTGGTTACTTCATAAACTAATTATGAGTGGTTTTGTGATAAACCAATGATAGGTGGTTTTGTGATAAAACAAGTATGGGTGGTTCCTTGATATCCCTCCAATGATTGGGTATGTAATTTTAATGAATGTTTATTATATTTGTAAGAGTAACTATAAGAGTGATGTGAAAATGATGTCCCAAGTTACATACATGTTTTATTTATGTTTTCTATGGGTTTATAATGATTCTCGTGATTTATAGTGATATCAGATGGTTCATGATTATTGATTTTCATGATTCTTTCCTTTTCCATGTTTTCATATTTATTGATCCATGTATTGATGGGTATGGGTTACTTTATTATTAACTCATTCACTTTGATTATGTCATCATACCCTTATGCAAAATTATTCTAATTGATGAAATTCAATTATTAGTGCTTATTTTTACCCTTACTAATTATTTGAGATCACCCTGCTTATGTTTCCTTTTCCCTAGGTTATAAATAACGAGTTTCAAATATTTATTTCAATAAAGTATTTCACAAGTATGATGTTTATGATCTAATGTGAAAGAAGAAAATATAGGTTAAATTGGAAAAATATTCATTTGAATACTTCAATATTATTTATATAGAAGTTTTTCTTATTATATAAAACTCCAAACATAAAAGGTTATTCAGAATATAAGTGATCCATTTTTTCCTTTTTATGTTGTAAGGTTTTTATGGAAACAATTGGGTCACAATTATTGACATCATAAATGAAAATGTAAAGTTCATGATTTCAATATAGGATCTTAGAGTGTGGGTATTGGGTTTTTATACACATAATCCTCACTTAATATATAAGAACATCATATTCCTTATCTATGTATTATTATACACATCCTTAGTTTATCGCAATCTAGTGACCAAATTTCATACTTGTCTTATGAGTGGATAATTTTCATTTTGTTTTTCCTATAAACAATTACATGATAAAAAACATACTAAATGAGTGATTTATCCAGTGATGATCATGCCCAATATATTGACATTATCCAGGTACATTGATAAATCTATGGATTTACACCAGGAGACATGAATGTGTTTTGGTTAGATATGAGGCATCATGAAGTTTTCACTCTTGTAGGAGTTTATGTTGATATAGAGATTGGAATGTACACCACATAGAGTTTATGGTTAAGGTCCTCAGGATAGATTGGGTGTCAATGAACACTAAAAGTTCCATTATAAAAAATGGGGAACCGATATCGGGTGATATTTTTCTGGGTGTTTTTGGAAAATATGAATGACCAAATCTATGTTTTGGGGTTCATATTATGATCCAAGCATAAACTATGATGGTTGGTAATTCTTTGAGGGAAGTAAAGGTAATGACACACCTAAGGTGGGGAGTGATGAGTTTGTCTTGAATGGGTGGCTAGAGCATAGATTTGATGTGGTGGCATCAAGATACCAATTCAAAAATGGTGAGGTGCATATTAGGTTCCTCAGAAGAGAGCGAGGTGGGCATTGGAGGTAGCGGTTATCCAAGACAAGAATTGTATTTGAGATCAAGGTGGTTATAAGGGGAATCTGAAAAGAATGTGTTAGAATTTTTATGGTGTTATACTGGATTTTTAGTAATAAAACCTTAGAAAAGATCAATCATGGACCCTGATATGTGTTTTTGATTTACTGTGGAGTGTACTTAGGTGTAAATAATACTTTTTCAAGTAAGTTAATGATGTTCCATTTTTGAAGCTATGTGTTCTAGGATGAGTCCACTAGGGATATCCCAACTCCATTAAAATGAGGTATAAAAGAGGCAGTTTTAAATCACCTCTAGTGGAAGTTTTGGAATTAAAATTGCATTGTTAAAATGTTAATTTGTTTGAGGAATGAGCTATTCGACCTCAATCAATGTAGAAAAGACAAATGTTTTTGTGTTTAGAATGTTCATGGGTGTGGTGTAGTGCGATGATGGTTTAGTGGGTAGTGGATTCCTTGATAGTGGAATTATACCCAAATACAGGTAACGACATCAATAGGTGTGTTGGATAGTGATAGACCTCAAGTGAGTAAGTACCTTAAAAAGGTGAAATAAGGGGATTTCATGACAATAGTATACGGTGTATTCTCTGGAACAAGCCAATCCTTGGTGGTTAAACAAGATGTGGTAAAATGACTGGATGTGGTAAGGTCTGACCCACCTTCGGTTTGATTTTTGTAGTGGACAATTCTTTTTAGAAATAAACAAAATCCTGTGAGTGGTCATGTTTTTCTTTTTATATAATGGATGGTATATTTCTGTCAATATAAGATGGTTTTTAAAACAAGGTAGGATGATAGTGTTAGGTAGATCCCTCACACATGTCTGAGTATGGCGCATTGGGAAATGCTCCAGGCATGTTGTTAAATATAGGTTAAGGTTCTCTTGTCCATTCTGTGATTTTGGAGGTTCTAATAACCAGAAGATAGTGGGGGTGAGCTAAAGTGTATAGTGTGAGATAGAAAAAAATCAATAAAGTTTTTGGTTAATGTCGTGATCAATGTTTTGGGTTGGATTCAAGTGATTATGGTTCAAGTGAATTTTCTAGGATAGCGAATGTTAGCTCATGTTTGATTAGTCAAGTGCAACAAAAATTTTGGTTATGTTTTGGATGTATGGTAATGGAATGGGACTATCAAGAATTGAGTGGGGGATCAATGATGTCAGGAAATGTGGTTGGAAGGACTATGAGTTCCCTTAGGGTGATGCTGATTTTTAGTCACCATTAGATTTTGAAAAATAGAGTAAAATGGCACCATTTAATTTGGGCCATGATTTGGTAAAAGGATTGGACTTATGGGAATCTGATTGGATCTTACATGATGGTATGATGTAATGTACGGTGTTTTTTTTCTCTTGATATTGTGGAAGTATCTTTTAGGCTTCCATATAGAGTTCTGGTGGCTGAAGTGTGGTTTGTGGTTGATGCGTCCTTGAGTAGAATCCAGTTCATTTTTTTGATCACAATGAGAAATATTTTCATGGTAATGTTGTACCTTCAGGTAGAGTGTTATAAAATTATGGTAATGTTCATGGGGAAACATGAAAAAGGTGAATGGATAGGTGATCCTTGTGTCCTGATCTCTTTACTTTGGAATTTTAGTGAAGTTGGTAGTGCGACTTTAGAATGATCCATTATGGTGTGTGGAGGTTGAAAGATATCATACTTTGTGGAGGTACTTTCTTGTTTAAATTTTGTTTTCAATATATTTTTCGTGGTTAATAAAATAATTACCGAGAGTATGTGGGCCTTGGGGGTGTTCAGGGGGTCCAGTACATGAAAAGAGGAAAAATCGGACCAACTTTTTCAAGGTGTATAGTTAAGTAAATCATGTAGCCTCTTGAGACAAACCATACACCCCTGTGAAGATGAATTCCACATGGTTAGTGAATTATTAGTAAAACTGTGCTAAATTCTAAGGTAACCATGCATCTTATCCTTATCTTGGATAGGGGTAGACACACAGTTTGGCAAACCATGTGCCCTTTAAAAAGTGGGAAATTCAAATTTTTCCACCTTAGGACTTTTATCTTCCCCCACTTTTTTATCCCCCATTTTCATCCCCAAATCCCATGTGACAAACCCCAATTATCCATACTTCCATGATGTTGAACTCCTTCATTTTTAACCCATTTAGACCATTGTTGGTTGCTTATCTAAGCTCCAAGTAAGTCTAACGCATCCCATGGTTCTCTTTTTCAGGCTAGGGTTTTTAGTTCCTCCCATCTTCTTATAAATACCTAAAACCCTCTTTTTCTAGTTGAACCTAGGCTGGGGATTCAAAGGGGGTTTTGATCTCGATATAAAGCTAAAATTAAGAGCACGTTATTATACAAATTCAAGGAAGGTGGTATACAAGTCATATCATATAGTTTTGTTTTAGATTTGTGCATGTTTGGTTTTTTTCTTGGTTATTCCTTATTTTGATTTTGATTCATTTGGTTAGATTTGATAAAGTGGGAATCAAAATAATGAATTGAACCCCTCATGTTCCCTATAGGATGAATCAAGGATGATTTGACTGATTTAGGGAAACCCATGGGGTGTATCAACATTACCAGACCTATGAATTGGTAAAGTAAGTTAAAGGTCAATTTATAATAATATAGAGCCCTTGTTTAGCATTTTTATATTTTTAGTTGAATTAAAATTTTAATTTTACTAGTGTACCTAGACTTGGTAATGAATTAAGGGGTTGTTTGGCATGGTATAAAAATGGATTAATTGGGTTAATTAGTATCGTATCAAGTAGGTTATGAATTATGTTAGAAATTCCTAATAGAGTTAGTTCATATGAAATGATGAATATGTGAAATAGGTTGATATAATGGAATTATTGAATATTCATAGTGATCTAGGCATGTGAATGAGAATTTTGATAATTGGGATATGTAATGTAAATGGAAAATGTATTAATGGGTTATGGCATAATATTAATTCCCATATTGATTTTCATGGATTATGATTGCTATATGCATTGGATCTATTTGGTTGTGATATGGTTTGTATATGGTGAATGGATAATTAATAATGAAAACATGGCTAGGTAGTGTGGGGTATTGATTGAGGTTCTACTCCTATGGGTTGAGATAGACCGATTCTCTAAACTCCACCCCACAATGCTTGGGTTAGGGAAATGGATGAAGATCTATACACATAATAGTTACATTCCACCCATATAGTGGATTTGAGGTGATAACAATGTGTTTTTTTGTGATGTGTTATCCCTTGTGAGATAGGGACTTGAATTATTCCCATATTCATAGTGATGAATGCCTTGAACCCCTGTGGGAATGATGTAAATTCATAAACCATGGAACATAGGTTGATAATTAATTATGCAATGGAGGTGATGAAAATAATGAATTTGTTACTAAGGTTAGTAAAAGTTAACGTAATGTTTGTTAACTAATGGAACCTAAAATATATTTTATTTTCTAGTTATTTATTTATTACTTTCATGCACTATCTATTTAACTATATATTATGTAGAAACTATTGGTGGTGGCCTACTGAGCTATACTCACACCACTCTTGAGCCATCATTATGTACTTAAGTAGATTTCATGGTTGCAGGTTAGGATAAGGGAAAAGGTCTTATGCTTGGGAGTTGAGTCAGGCTTAGGATGTACTTATATGAGGATCATGGCATAGAGTTAGGATCTACTTGGTTTATTTGGTTGTTGAATTTATTTCAAGTTTTATTCACATTGGTACATTTTTCATGACATGTAATATTTACTTGCTTAGTGTGAATTGTACCCTATTTATAGAAGGATCCACTATACATGTTTCTGATTATTTTTTCTTGTTTCCACTACTAAAATTTTACTATATCGTGGATTACTATAACAAAGAGGGTATAGTCTCCCCTTGAAATTCATATGACCATCATCACTAGTTGTCACCTTTTGGTGTATAGGGAGGTGCTCTTGAGGTCATGTGGTGACTCAGCTTGGGGCACATGTTAGTGGATTCTAGGTTGGGGACATTACAAATATAAAAATCAAATTAAATTATAAATAATATCTATGAACACTCCCCAAATAAAGTGGTATAAGAAGAAGGAAAGGGGAGGTAGTAACCAAGGTTTTCATGCACCAAATGGGGAGGGAAGAGTGGGGAGTTTCTAAAAACCTAAGGATGTAATTTAGTAATTTCCCCCTTTTAATGAAACTTTTTAAAGCTATATAGTTTGTCCACATGGTTTTCCAAACCATGTGATAACCATGAATCCTTTACTAGGAATACCAAAGAGCCTTATATGATTAGGCTATGTGGTTATATAGACAATGAACCAATCAAGTTGTTAGTACTTCCTCCCCTTTAAAAAATGGATGTAGGTTGTCTACAACCATGCATAAGAAATGTTTCATGCCTTAGACTCTCCACTACCACACATGTTTTCTCCTATGTCTCTCATGGTTTTCCTTAAACCATGTTGTAACAATTCAATGTAATCATTCTTAGTTCAAAATGAACTAAAATCCCCTTGAACATCCATGTGTCGCACAGTTTCTTCTAAACCATGATCCATAACTAAAAAAATCCAAAACTCCCTAAACATAACCCAAATATCCTAAGGCTCACACAAACACTAAATATATATTATATTCCTCATTCCACATCCAAAACAACACCTCGATGAATTCCAGCTCATTGAATTCCATTCTGAGTCTCACTTCAATATTTGACCCATATAGTAAATAAAAATTCAATATCCTTTAGAAATTTATCAATTTGTACAGATGCAAGATCTTACAACCACCCCATCATAATAATTATCATCCATGAAAAGTCTTGATAGTCATCCATTTTCATATTCCAATCTTCATTAGTACGATTCAATTAAACTAGCCTTATACCATCTGAAAACATCCAAATCATTTCCAAGTAATCACTTCCAACATAAGGTTCCCAACTAATAAAAACCTAAGCCAATTCCTATTTTCCAAAAAAAAAACAAATATGGTTCTCACCTAAGCCCATCCATCTCAAAAAACGATCATATCATCATTAGACTATCCTCCATAGATATGGTTATCCCCACCATAAGATTCATCTTACATCCACCAACTTATCATGATTATAACATATGCTATGACAAAAACCCAACAAGACATCAAACTTGCACTCCTATAATACGCTCAATATGTTTTCCCACTTTCCATGACCAAAACCACTGAGAAATCAAATCATCATCAAAACCTTTCCTCGTCAATGAAAACTAAATGGAGTGGATATATACCAACCGTCCATGGACAAACTAATAACAAACTATATTTATTCAAAATTTCGATTCAATTTATAAAACACACTTATCATTATAAAAATGATAGAATGGATGTGATTTTGAAATTTACACACCCACTTAATAAGATAATATGAGTTAGAGTATCCTCATTTAACTCATCAAAAAAATGCTCAACTCCAACTACCAACATATTTACCTCTCACCTGGACAAGATTCCTTGATGTTGAGAGGCATCCCATGACCATTTAAACACACTCAAAAGAGTCTATATGAGATTCACTATGATAATATATGGTTATATTATCATCCATCTAAAATTTCATCATGACCTTCCTCACACATTGATGCAATTATAACCCAAGTACCCTCAGAATACTATTATGTATTCTTGAAGATGAAGTTGATTCTCAATCTTGAACCAACACCACATCTTATTTTTAGATGGAATCCCCAATAGATCCCAAGAATGAACCCCATCATTTCTTTTTCAGCATCCCGATGCCACCAAAATATCCACAACCATTTAAAAACACTTGTGGTCCATCTAGGATGAGGGTTTCTCCTCCACAATAGGCACATCACTTCCCAAAACAAGAGTTACATTTCCATTGCCTCTCTCAAGAAACCACAACCACCATGGACCGCATCTTCTTCACTACCAACCCAATAATTTTAAATGGTTATCTTTCTCTCATCTGAGTGTAAAAAAATAATTTCAACTATCCATTATACCTAACTTCTAATAATAACACCCACATAATCTTATAACATCCATCCCATCACAAGGACCTTTATCATAGTTGGAAAATGGTTCACTTACCTCCCTAAGGATTCACTTACACCATACCTTGATCAAAATATCCAAAGAGACCCTTCATGAAAATAGAAAATTAATTTATCTAGTTTGGAATATAGTCAATTACCTCTCAGCATACTCTAGATGATGTTAGGATGTTTGGAGTGATCATCTCTTAAATATAAGAAAACTGTGATTTCATTGATGACTACCACTACAAACCCATACATTTTTAATGTCACCTCTAACTATTCGGACATGTCAAACCCATTAAAAGTCCCCAATACTCACTTCCTTCAAGAATCACATCATATCCACATTTATTCTAATCCTACTCTTGTTTGCCCACTTAATTCAAACATCATGATATATTCTTCCATAGTACCCAAACCAAAAACCCAAAAATATAAGGTGTTATTATGCATTCATACCTCTAAGATCCCATTAATGTATAACTGTTACATGCTCTTATGTAACCCAACCACAAAACGTATTTCGTACTCTAGTTAATAATATACGACAAAACTCAACTCATAATCCTAAGACACTGGACTTTCCTTTCCCACATTCCTGTCTCACCCAACACATAGCACCCTTCATGATTCCCAAAACTAAAGGGAACTCACCAAGAAAAAACCACTTGCATGACCACATAATATAAGAGCATCATTCAAAATTTCCACTCATTTCATTTATTCTCTCACCACGTTATTATAGTCACATCCAAAACTAACCAAGTTAGGAACCTGGTAGGTCATTTTATTGAAGGTATGTTATTGGGGTCCCAAATTGCTTTACCCTAACGAGTATAGTACGAGTAAGGGGTAGACCCATAGGGAAAAAGAAGTTATTTTTGTCATGATCATCTAGTTTTTATTTTTTTATTAGTGAAGTGTACTGAATTTAGAGTTGATTTTTAATTTTTGGATAAAAAGGTAATTGGATTTAAATTTTTTTAGTGAATTACTTAACGGATAAATGAAAAGTATGAAAAATTTGTTTTGAGGAAAATATGGATGGAAATACGTTGGGGATGTGGATTATTAAGAGGTTTTTTATTAAATAAAATTTCTTATAAGGTTGTGTTGTTCATAATAACCCAACACTCTGGGTTTCAATTTATAACAAGGTTTCCTTAGTTTGGTAAACTCATTTCTAGAGGTAAAGAAACTGACTCCTTGGTTCGGTAGTCACTGTTACATTGTTATTTATTTGTATTAATCCATTTTTTAGTCAATTAATACTTCCAATGAACATGAAAGTATTCATCATTATTCTTATTTTGAGTCCCTAAAAATTCTATCCTTGGTCTGACTCAGAATTTTTAGTGATAAAATTAAGTTATTAAAGAAGAATAAGAAGAGGTTAATAGAACAAACACATTCATAAAAACTAATCCAAATCACAACTCTTTCATATCCCACAAACCCAACACACTAGGTATTTAGTTACACATAGAAGAAAATATTAAAAAAGAATCCCCGATACCTAATGTGATCATCGTAAAAACTTTGAGGAGAGATTGGATCTTTGGTAGAATGGTAGAAAGATGAAGTAGTAGAATGATGGTAGCACGGCAGTAGAGCAGCATAACTTCTTTAAATGGGACCTTCACCCTCTATTCCCATTGGTTCTAGAGGCCAAGGCCTCTATTTATAGAAAAAAAGTACACAATGTGTGGAAAAAGTACACGCCGTGTAGTCTTGTCAATGCACTTTTGATATCTTTTTATCTGCCAGTGGGTGGCCAAACACGCTATCTTTGACTTGGAACATGTCTCTTCCTGGTAAGTGGATATACACGACATGTATCGCTACCATAAATTACATATACTCTCTTTTATCGGCCACTATCTGCTTCTAGAAGGGGAGACACAACGTATAGACAATATAAACAGCATGTAATCATCAGTCGACCATAAGGGCGTGTAGAATTCTTCTCAACCACCATCCGCTTCTAGAAGGATACACATGGTGTTTACATGCTTCTATTAACTTGGGAATGTACTTTTCCTAGACAATTTTTTTCTTGAGTCTAAATGTACACTGCGTGTATATATGTATACATCATGTAGTTGTAAATTTTTCTCAGTTTTCCCCTAGTTTGTGTGTTTGGCCAGAAATCACCTGAAAATGAACAAGATCACCAAAATCAAAGTATGTTTCCACTAATTAATAGGTATTTTATGAATACATGTTCTGGTTTTCAATAAATTATGTGGACATGTATGTACAAATTGGGTGCATAAAATTCCCCCATACTAAGTCATTTGCTTGCCATCGAGCAAATATCAACATGTAATTAAAAGTGTCTATATTTTAAAAGTAAGGAATTTATTTAATCATAAATGTAAATGATACAGTCACAAAAGAAAATTATAAAAATGTAAAAAATAGTTTCAATTCATAAGATATTTTATTCATGCCTCATATACAATTCAATTAACGAATTTCATCCTCCTTTAAATGCACGTTTCAACCTTTCGAAAATAAAAAAGCCACTTGACTATCAACCTCACCGATAATATAATCAACACTCAAGATATTTTAAATAAAAGTTATTCTCAATCAAAGATATATACACTCTATCCATAGGTTTGCAAGAAATCTAGTTCTCTACTTCAGAAAATTGATTTACAAAAATCATGTGGTCTTTTCAATAAGGATCAGATGTATCTGTGGCTGAGGGCTGGTAGGTAAAGATGTGAAAAATAACTCTGAGGCTTGAAAAAGGGGCCAAAATTCATTAAATAATAGTGGATGATTTTAAAAGTTAAGGTATATATAAAATAATCCTCAATAAGCTCTATCAAATGATCTCATCCCCACCATCTCCTTTAGTTAGGTAGGGTTCAAAATCCAATAAGTGTAAATGGTTCCTTTGTCTATATCATTTTTTTAATAGAAAAAAGGGGAATTTTTAGAATTTCCACAAATAGGGGTTTGGAACCCTTGTTTCCCCAAATGAACAAGGGGATTCCACCATACTTAATTTCATTACAATTCAAAAAAAATGTGTCATGTACTACCAATTCCTTCTTTTAATCTCAAGTGAATAATCATGAAAAATTATAAAATAATTAAGGTAAAAAGGGAAATAATCTTGTAATATGGATTTCTATAAAGGATGTTCATGGTTTCTAGGGGCTTCAAGAAGATTATATGTAGGGTAGGTCTCAAGATAAAGGGGTTGAAACAATCTAATTCCTCAATCATTTTAATTTAATTAAAAAATTCTTTATGTTTTGAAAAAAAAACTTTCAAATTCTGGTAGTTATGTATATCCTAAGAATATATCAAGAAAAAGTGTATTAGAAAGAATTTGACGAAGGTTTTAGAATACCTCTCAAGAGTGGAAAAATTAATAAAGAGACCATCGGGCTGTGACTTGCATATAAATGATTATCCTAATCAATGTAATTATCCAAGGATTACAAGTTTCAATTTAAACCATATAAGTAATCATTTTAAAAAACTTAAGAACCAAAATAAGCATGCAACTTTTTAAAAATTTATGACTTTTAGCTTAATTGTTTAGAAATATGATTAACCAAAATTTCTTCATGTTTTTCAAATATATCTTCTAATAATTATGTCTCCTAGATGATGGAAAAGGAAAAGAATAAGGTGGTCGAGAGATTCTACCCTATACTTAATATCACACATGGTCCACCAAGTTCCACATAAAGGTAGAGAAGGGAATGTGGGGAAATAGTAGCGGACCAGAATGAGGGGAAGTAAGGAAAGTAGTAAATTGAGAAAGAAAAAGAAAAGAACGGAATATGTGAAAAACAATACTCCCCTCATGTCTTGGTGAAGAAAGATGGGAAGTGGTGGATAAGTACAACCCAAATCATGTTAGAGTACCTATGACGTACTTGGAGAGAGAAAACTAAAAGAATACGAAACATACACATGCACAAGATATCAAAAAAATATATATAAGGGAAAATATGTGTCCAATAACCAGTCAGGGGGTCACCTTAGAAGAGGCATCATCCGGTACAGAAACTGCCAGGAGTGAAGGATCAGGAGGTGTGGTAACTAGAGGATGAGAATCTGCAGTCGAAAGAGAAGCCATAGGAGTTGGAGCCGCAGGAGATGAACTTAGAATAGAAGGCTCGACAAGGATCCACATGATGCCAAAATTACTGGAAATAGCTAGGCCTATAGTAGAGATGAGAATTGAATCTGTGGCCAGTGTGGTAAATGGCGGTGGAGCTTCAGAAGAAGGTCCAGTAGCCGAGGGAGGGGAAGGTGGTGGGGGTAGTGGAATACCATGATTCTGAAGAAGAATCCTCGACATCTGCTCGAGCTGGTCCTGATGTCGATCAAGAGAAACTAAGTACTGCTGCACCACGGCTAGGAAGAGGGAAAAGGAGAGATAGACCAAGGGTATGGAGGTAGGGGATAGAAGAGGGAATAGAAGAAGGAAGACCATAATGAGGGGGTGTTGGGAAAACAGGAAGGGGTGGGGAAGGGGGTGCAGGTGCATCAATAGGGGAAGGAGGGGTAGAAGGTGGTGGGGGTGGTTCTTGGGAAAATATGCAAGTTACCCCTACTTCTAGACCAATCCCATATGAATAATCATGAGAAATTTCATCCACTAGGGGGAACCTAACCAGTCATGGGGAAGGGATGGCTCAAAAACACCAAGGTGGTGGGCAAAGTGAGTGGAATAAAACCCACCATTCAGCTTACCCTGACGGCCGGTAAACATGATGTGGAAATAGGAGGCGACAAGGTAAGGGAAGACCGGGTAGTCTTGATAGATAAAACAGGCGAGGAGATCCATGTCACGGCCAGTCACAACACCTATATCCTCATGGCAGGGTAAAAGGATAGTGCTAAAGGACCAGTGGGTGAAGTGGAGGATAGGGTCGACAATGAGGGTACTCTTCTGGGAAGTGGGGGTGTATCAGAGGTTTGTCCCAGTGATATCCCACCACATGGTAATGATCTCAGAGCACTTGGGGTGGGTTAGGGTGGAGAAAGGGGGTGGGGTGATGGGATGAGGATAAAAACCACACCCTCGGCCAAACTTAGTCATATTAAGGGAGAAAGGTCAATATCCTAGTTGAAACTGTACCACCAGGTCCACATCGCCAGGCATATCCCGGTACTCAGGCCCGTAAAACTCGAAGTAAGTAGAAAAATATAAAAATAAATCTCTGGAAATAGTGTGGTGACGTGGAATATTGTGAGTAACAATGTGTGACTGAGGAGATCCTCCAACTATCCCTAGATACCCAGATGCTAAGGGACGCTGTTGTCGAGATAATAGCGACTCAATGGGATACAACCGACCACAATCCATTTTTTATTTTATTGAAAAAACACTTTAAGGGTAAGTGGGAACCTACAGAACTATTCCTCCAGTATTAAGACACACCCTCTCACAAAACAAACATAACAGAGTTCCAGATTCAAAAAATAAAACAGCATCTAACACCGCGTCGCCTATTTCAAAATTCAAAAGAAGCCAGCATCACACCGCAAATTCACGTCCTTCACCGATCTTGACTCTGAAATGCCGCCACCAAAAAAACCAATTCAAAAATTGAAAACCAAAAGCAGTGAGATCATCATCACGCCTCTGTCATCGATGCCTCGAGATGAACACACTGTCACATTGTCGCCACCACTGACCCCCATTGTTTCCAAGAACACCGTCGTGGTCATCGTAGAGCACCACCACCCATCTTCAGTGCTGAAAATAAACACCATCATTGCTGTTGAGAGACACCATCAGAGACTTTCATTTATGAGGAAGAAGTCATCATCATAACTGCTGAGAATAGAAACCCATCGTTTATGTCGTAGTCAATGTCTTTGATCCATTGAAGACGTCGGAAGTAGAAGAACGAAAGAGACACCACGGGCAGAACACCCTGAAGCACTAGATGACTCAGCACCAAACCAACAAAACGCTGGTGTCGACCGCCACCGGAACTCACCATCACGGCCATGAACCGACCAAAAACCAGTGAGCCACCCAAGGAACCCATCACCGTTGACTGCAAACACATGCCACCGATGACCACCGAGAAACACCGACACAACGCCAAAGAAGAACAGGGAAATCCAAGGGATAGAACCCTAAAAAAATATACAAGATAGAGAAAGACTCGAAAAGCGACATTGCGAGGGGATGAAACCCTAGAGACAAATCGGGGTTTGAAAACCTAAAATAAGTAGAAAATAGATGCCGAGAGGACTTGAAACCGCCAAAATACATTCCCAAAGCCTCGATGTTCCCATCACTCCAGATCTCCGACTTGGAGAGGAGCGGCGGGACTTGAGGCCAGAGCGTAGTAAGTCAGCCGAAGAAAAACCTTCATGGAGCCGGGGGAGACAGAACATGGAGAGGAAACTGAGAGCAGAGAGGATAGGACTTGAAGATATCAAAGACAATCATAATGAATGAATAGAAGAGAGAACCAGAGAAATTGGAGCCAGATGATCCAATACCACTAGGGAGAAACTCTAGGCGATGATGGTGAGAGAAGGATCAGACGACGAGAGAAACTACAAACTCTGTCATGTGCTAAGTCTATGACCGGGAACACCATGAAAGGGTAGGGGAAACCTGCAGAGGCCAACCCAAGTGGTACAATAGTAGGGGTTGGCTCTAGGGGCAGAGTGGCTGTAGTAGATGGAGCCCCGCTGGATGGGGTGACCGATGATGGATCAGCTACGACTAAGGAGGTATCAGGTGGTGTGGTAGTTGGTGGGGAAGAAAGTGTGGTGTTAGGAGGATCTGTGATGGATGGTGGAGGTGTAGCGGTACTAGAACCAGCGTCGGATGAGGTGGCGAGTGGTGGAAAGATGTCTAGTGGAGGAGGATGGTACTCTGGATAGTCTAAAGATGGTGTTTCCACTGGACAGATTTAGATCTAAAGAAAATTGGGCCTCTCACCCTCAGTGGCAGAGGCGGTCCACTTCCCACGTGAAGGGTCTCTGTCTACCATGTCCTGAAAAAGAAAGAAAAAGAAAAGAAAAGAAAAAGAAAAAAAATGGAAAATAAGATAATGTGAGAAAATTTAAATATAAAAAGTACACGGTGTGTAGTAGAAGTGGGTTAGCAACCCATGTTCTCTGGATAGACACACCAAGTGAACATTGAATAGGATAGGATACACGGCATGTAACAAACTTACACTCTGTGTACGTGAAAGGTGTTCTTTGTAATGTGGTTCCAAAGACACGACCATCGTCTGAGTAGAGAAAAAAATACAGTACAAGTCTTGTGAAGGAACACCATAGCATGTGTAAGAACATAGGTCCTACTACCGTGTGAAGTTCTAGATACAGACTGGATGAGATAAATGGTATACACTGTGTGTACCGAATAGACACGCTGTGTATAAGAACATGGTGTGCGTGGATGTGTGAATAAGTTACCCGGGAACGATGTGTGTTAGTACACGGTGTGTACCAAATATACACACCATGTATTTTCAAATTGTAAAGTATTTAGTGTGTGGATTTGTAAAAAAGTACATGGCGTGTGTTCTTTAAATCATGATCATGTACTATAGAATCCTAATGGTTAGATGATCCACAAATCACCCTAAATTCCTATTAAATCTAGAAATAATGGGTGTAGAAGGGCATACCTGGACTGAGGATCACAATACAATAGAAATAAGAAGCTAAAATGCATGAAATCTGTGGAATTTGAATTGCGGAGTTCGAATGGAGTGTGGGAGAAGAAATGGGAAGAGGGGGGTTCTGTATGACACAGGTGCAAGTCAGGTGGGGCATGACCTTTATTGCTGTGGTACACGACATGTATCAGTGGCCTACACACCGTGTACCACAAATATTTTTTTAGGTTATATATATATATATTTGTTACAGTAAACTCTATAATAATTAATAATAATAATTAAAATAACCGAAATATATATATATACACACATAATTTATCAAAAGTAAAACTATACACATAATGTATCACTAAATACATGTCATGTGTTCTAAAATTGTTAAAAGATAAGTAAAACCTGTAGTTCGGTGCTTGGGGTGAGATTTGAACCTATGATCGACCGTTTCGATGGAAGCCCTAAACTACTAGAGCAAAGTTTGTATTGCTACTCCAATTTATTATTTAAATATATTTAATGTATAAGGCCTATACTACATGGGTGGAAGGAAATATAGGGTTTTTGGTTTTTAATTATACAAAACAGGATGAAGCAGGGAGTTTAGCCGAGTTTGAACTCGGGTCCTTTGGATGCAGGGCTGAGACTCTACTAGTCTACCAAGTTCACCCGTATGTATTCCTTTATATTGAAACCCATTTTAGTTTAGTAATGAAAACATGGAACACATGACGTATATCAAAAGACACATTGTGTGGTTTTATTAAATGGAAAAATGATGAAAATGGGACAATTGTCAGGATTCAAACCTGGGTTTTTTGGAACTCGGTTATGACCCTGGCCAACCGATCCATCCCCATCATGAAAATTATTATAAGAAAATAAATATATAATATGAAAAATACCACACATTCCATGTAAGAAAACACAAAGATAAAACGGAGGAACCCCATGCCGAAGGTAGGTCGGGAGGGATTCGAACCAGTGACGGCTCAGATAAACTCCAGTGACCTTACCATAGACATCGAAATCATCACTGTTTATTACTTACTCAATCTATATATTTATAAAATTAATAATATAACTTAAAAGTAATCAGTACATGTCGTTTAGATAAGTGGTACATGGCATGTATCCGCTGGGTTGCCTCCAAGGAACCACTGTTGTTTTGGGTCGTTGGCTCGACCGACTTACCTATGCTTACCTGAGATGTATGGTGGACAACGTTCCCACTGTGTCCTCAATGTGATGGTAAATATTTAATCATTTTTTGTTCACCTTGAATGGTTGACCATGATCTCTAGAAATTTCCTCCGCTCCATGATGGAATACTCATATGACCCTGAATGGTCCCAACCATCTTGACATTAACTTACTTGGAAATAATCGAAGAAGAGAGTTAAAAAGGAAGTACCTGATCACTGGGTTGGAATGATTTTCATAAAATCATCCGGTCTTGGATTTATTTTGTCTTTTCCTTGTACATCTTGGCATTCTCATATGCCTCTAATCAGATTTCATCAAGTTCTGATAGTTAGAACTTATTCTTCTCTTCATCTGCCTTCAGATCAAAATTTAGGGCCTTCACGGCCCAGTAGGCTTTGTGCTCCCACTCCACTGGTAGATGGCATGGCTTCCCATAGATGAGGCGGAATGGGGACATCTCTAGTGGTGTTTTTAAAAGAGTATGATATGCCCACAAAGCATCGTCAAGCTTCTTGGACCAGTCTTTCCTAGAAGTGTTCACTATATTTTCCAGAATCTTCTTGAGTTCACAGTTGGATACCGCCACTTTTACACTGGTTTGGGGATGATAGGGCATCCCTATACTATTCTTTACTCCATACATCAACAATAATCCTTTCATAAATGTGTTTTCGAAGTGGGTCCCTTTGCCGTTTATTAGTACACGGGGAACTCTAAACCTGCTGAAGATATGTTTCTATAAAAATACCACGACTACCTTGGCCGTGTCGTGTGATGTAGCAGCGGCTTATACCCATTTGGAGATGTAGTCGACGTATACAAGGATATAAGTATTCCCAAAATATGGGGGGAATGGTCCCTTGAAATCTATGCCCAGATGTCGAATATCCTGACCTCTAGAATGGGGTTTTCAGGCATCTCAACTCTACACCCCACATTACTTGTTCTTTGGCATCAATCACATTAGGAAACAAAGCCTCGGGCATCTCTATGAATGGTGGGACATAAAAACCCATACTGCATGATCTTTTCTATCATACAGTCAGAACCATGATGTCCCCCAACTGGCGAGGCATGATTGAATTCCAGGACTTTATGAACTTTAGTTTCCGAGATGCAATGGCAGATCACTCCATCTCCACATGATTAGAATAGAAGAGGATCTTCTTAGAAGTACCTCTTGACCTCAGTGAGAAATCTATTCCTTTGCTGGAATGAGAGGTCAGGGTGAATGACACATGTGACCAAAAAATTAGTAATATCATCATACCAAGGTGTATGTGTTTCTTTGACTGAAAATAGGTTATCATCCGGGAAATCCTCTCTGATCTCTTGATCTTCCTCATTCTCCAAATGAGGTATCTCTAAGTGGGAGAGATGATCAGCGACAACACTCTTTCTCCCGTCCTTGTGTTGGATCTCCATATCAAATTCTTGTAGGAGGAGTACCCATCATATTAGTCATGGCTTCACATCCTTCTTGTTTTGAAGGTACTTGAGTATTTCATGGCCAGTATAAACAATAACTTTAGAAAACACTAAGTAAGAATGAAACCTGTCAAAAGAGAAAACTACTAAAAATATCTCCTTTTCTATGGTGGTTTAGTTCAGTTGTGCCTCATTGATCATATTTCAAGAATAATAGATAGGTTGGAAAATTTGGTCAAGCCACTGGCCCAAGACTGCTCCCACAACATAGTCGCTGGCATCACACATTACTTCAAATTGTTCCTCCCAGTTGGGAGAAACCATTACTGGATCTTCCACCACGCATTGCTTCGAGTGATCAAAAGCTGTGGTGCATAGCACATCAAACTCAAAATATGGAATCCTTGTTCAAAAGGCTGGTGTGGGGTTGGGAATTCTTTTAGAAGCCATGGAAAAACTGCCTATAGAAACCTGCATTCCCTAGGAAGTTTCATATGGCTCAAACGGAAGTCAGAATAGGTAGTCATGAAATGAATTCTATCTTTGCCAACTCCACCTATATCCCCTTCTTCAATATTATGTGTCCAAGGATGATGCCACTTTGCACCATGAAATGACACATTTCTATGTTCAAAACCAGGTTAGTGTTCTCACATCTTTCCAGAACTAGCTCCAAGTGCCGCAATCAAGTGGTGAATGATTTTTCATAAATAGAAAAATCATCCATGAATACCTCCAAGATTTGTTCTGCCATGTCATGGAAGATAGCCGTCATACAGCGTTGGAGGGTGGCAGGGGTTTTTCCCATGAAAAAGGACATCCTTCAGTAATCAAACGTATCATAGGGGAAAGTAAATGTGCTCTTATCTTGATCCTCTAGAGCAATGGAAATTTTATTGTAGCTAGAATAACCATCGAGGAAGTAGTAAAATTTATACCCTGCTAGTCTCTCTAGCATCTGATCTATGAAGGGAATGGGGAAATGATCTTTCCTTGTGGTGTCATTCAGCTTCGTGTAGTCTACACAAACTCTCCAACCTTTGACAGTGCATGTGAGGATGAGCTTGTTCTTATCATTAGAATTCACAGTGATACCCCCCTTTTTGAGTACCACATGTAGGGGACTCACCCACAGACTATCTGAAATGGGATAAATGATGCCTGCATCCAATAACTTAAATACCACTTTCTTCACAACTTCCTTCAGGGGTGGATTCAGGCATCTCTATGGTTTCCAATATTTCTTTACACCTTCTTCAAGAAGCTCTTTGTAGGTGAAAATGGTAGGGCTGATGCCTTTCAAATTGGAAAATGTCCACCCAATAGTATGTTTGCGCTGTTTCAAAACCTTCAGAAGTGCATCCTCTTGCTCCTATGATAGTGCTGCACTAATTATGATAGGAAATGTTTGATTTTCTCCCAAATACTCATACATTAGAGAAGATGGAAGAGGCTTTAGTTCTAGTTCATACACCTTTAGAATCAAAGGTACAAGTGGTTTCACCTTTTACCGCTCCATAATATTGGGTATAACTACACGTTTCTAGTAGTGGCCACCCTGTCCTTCAAGGAATTACAGGTCCTTTGGTGATTCATCAACTAGAATGTCTGGAAAGACCACATTATCTGAGGTAAAAGAACATACTATATATCCCTTTCTCTACTCAAGTGATCATCCACAGTGGTCACTGCATAACAACCCTCGTGATCTGACAATGATGCATGTTTGAAGGATTTGATGAAATTGTAGGAGACTCACTCATCATATACAAAGAAAATTAGCCCCTCTAGTGCACATCGATTAGTACCTTCCCAGTGGTCAAGAAATGACTTCCCAAAATGAGAGGTGCCACCTGTTCTTCCTCCATGTCATGGATGATGAAATATGTGGGGAGGATTAGCCTATCCGCCTTGACCAGCATGTCCTCCATTATCCCATTCATATATTTTATGGATTGGTCAACAAACTGAAGGGATACTCAGTTAGGCTTTAGTTCGTTGAGACTTAGCTTCTTAAAAACTCCGAGGTGCATGAGGTGGACACTGGCCCCTAAGTCGTAGAGGTCCTTCCAAAACTCACATGGTCCAATAGTGAATGGAATAGTGAAGCTACCAGAATCTTGGAGTTTGGGAGGAAATGAATATTAGATGATCGCCGAACACTCCTTAGTCAGTGAAATGGTGCCTAGATCCTCCATTTTTCTGTTGTTGGAGAGGATCTCCTTCAATAATTTCACATATGTGGGAATCTGGCTCAGTTCCTCTACAAATGGAATATTGATGTGTATCTTCTTGAACACAACCATTAATTTTCCAAATAGGTGGTCCTATTTTCTCTGCTTCATCCTCTTTAGTAAGGGTAAGGCAGACTCTATGGGTTTGACAACCTCATTTCCTTTATTCTGTGAAGCCTACTTCCATGGTACCTTGGATGAGCAGGGGTATATAACTGTACCTTTTTCATTATAATGGGGTGTAGGTGCACCTGGCTATGCTGGTTCTTTCTATTGAAGCTCCCTTCTACTTCATAGTGTGACAGCATGGGCCTCCTCCCTTGGGTTTTTCTCAGTGTTACCCCGTAGTGTATTGGGTTGTGTCCCTGAGAGTTGGTTTTCTAGCTAGCCAATTTGGTTCTCCAGCCCTCGAATTGAAGCCTCTAGATTCAGGAATCTTGTATTAGCAGTAAATATAAATTTATTCACGAGATCCTCTAACCATGATGTATTCTACTACAGAGGTGGATGTGCAGTTGGTGGAGGTGGTGAATACTGCGGCTACTACGGGTGAGGGTTTTGATACCCTTGCTGCTGATAAGAGCTATGTTGGGGATGTTGTTGCCTCGAGTACTAGTTTTGATAAGGATTCTGACCGTAGCTGGGTGGTCGCTAGGGCGGATGATTCAGCTGTTGTTGGCCTCAGCCTGTGTTCTTTTGACCACGCCATGCCACGTTCTGGTACTGCTGGTACCGGTTTGGCCCTCATTTTTTGGAAACATAGCTTACCTCACTCATTGAAGGTCTGTTTTTAGGTCCCATGAATTCTCCCATGATGTGGTTATCACCACATTCACTACAATCCAAATGGTTTGCTGCAAGTACTTGGGATGCACCCTTTAAATTTAGCATGTCGATATTTTTTGGACACAACATCCAACTGGGCTTCTAGCATAGTAGTGGAATAAATATTATGAATACCTCATTTCTGTGTGCCCCACTCGGAATGCCACTGGAATCTGTTGGCATGCATGTCTACCAGTAGTTTGAAAAGATCTTCAGGGTACTTCCTCATAACTATACCCCCAACAATAGCATCCACCATGAAAATTGTATTCATTGTCAGTCCTCTGTATAATGTTTGGACCTACATCCAAAGTGGGAGTCTGTGGTGTGGGAATTTACACAACATCTTCTTGAAATGCTCCCTTGACTCATACAATGACTCCGAGTAGTGCTTCTAGAAGTTGTGTATTTTATTCCGCAGAGTCACTATCTTTGAGGGTGCGAAGTATTTTGATAGGAACGCCTGAGCTAGATCCTCCAAGGTGAGGATAGATCATTGTGGAAAACCATGAATCCAGTATTTCACTATATCCCTTAGAGAGAAGGGGAATATGAAAAGAAAAATGAAGTCTGTCGACACTCTGTGGTAGCGGACATGTCGCAGACCTCCTGGATATTGGAGATATGAGAATTGGGGTCCTTGCTGGGTAGGCTACTGAAAAAAACTATTTTTTAGATTAGCTGCATAATGGCAGGCTTGATCTTGAAGTGTTGGGTCTACACTGGTGGACGAATGATTTTCGTGTTAGCTTTGTGAGTAGATGGAAGGTTGTACTCCATGAGATTATGGCGTGGAGGTGGCTGCTGAGGGATTGGAGGCGGCATGTATTTATCTTCCCGAGGGGTGAAGTATGGACCCTAACCTGGCTGTAAAAATGGCCTCTGCTCCGGTTGGAACTGTTGGAGCTGTTGCGAGCCATACCCCAGAGAAAGTGGAGCTTGCTGGTTCTGGTTGTCATTTTGACCAAACAACTGTCCATCTCCTTGGAAAACATCTGGATTTCCTTCTTTGTTCCATTCTATGGGATTTTTTTTGGTTGTGCTTGGCCATGAGTGCTCATTGGCACCTCAAGAGTGTTCATTCAATTTCTGGGTCAATTGGGAAAAACCCCGATGACTCAGAATTCTTGGAACGAGTGAGGTAGCAGCTCATACACCTATGGACATGCACAATACTAAACACACCAAGAGTAAATGAGGAAGAAGAAAGATAAACAAAAAAGAGATTTTTGGGAATTTATGATTTTTATTTCCACTAAAATTTGATACAAAATTAATTTAAAACAAATACAAATTTAACTTTTTAGTCTCCCCCGCAACGACGCCAAAATTTGGTAGGTCATTTTAACGAAGGTATGTTATCAGTGTCCCAAATTATTTTACCCTAACTAGTATAGTACTAGTAAGGGGTCAATCCCCAGGGAAAAAGAAGTTATTTTTATCTTTCTTATCTATTTGGTATTTTTGTCTTAGTAAAGTGTACTGAATTTAGAGTTTATTTTTAATGTTTGGATAAAAATTTAATTGGATTTAACTTTATTTATAGAATTACTTAACAGATAAAGGAAATATGGAAAATTGGTTTTGAAGAAAATATAGAGGGAAGTGTGTTTGGGATGTGGATTATTAAGAGGTTTTTATTAAATATAATTTATTATGAGGTTTTGTTTTTCATAAAAACCCAACACTTTGGTTTTCAATTTGTAACAAGGTTCCCTTGGTCCGGTAAACTCATGTCTAGAGTTGTAGAAACTCACTCCTTGGTCTAGTAGTCAGTTTTCCACAGTTCTTTATTTGGATTACTCCATTTTTGAGTTGATGAATACTTCCAATGAACATGAAAGTATTCATCGTTATTCTTCTTTTGAGACCCTAAAAATTCCGTCCTTGGTCTGGCTTAGAATTTTCTGTGATAAAATAAAGTGATTAAAGAAGAATAAGAAGAGGTTAATAGGAAAAAAAATTCCTAACAACTAATCCACATTAAAATTCTTTCATCTCCCACAACCACAACACATTGGGTATTTAGATACACATAGAAAAAAATAGAACCCTCGATACCTTAAGTGATCATCACAAAAACTTCGAGGAGAGATTGGCTCTTTGGTAGAATGGTAGAATGGAGAAGTAGTTGAATGATGGTATCACGACAGCAGAGCAAAAAAACTTGTTTCTTTTAGACCTTCACCCTCTATTACCCTTGGTTCCAGAGGCCAAGGACTCTATATATAGAAAATAAAAGTACACATTGTGTGGAAAAAGTACACACCATATAGTCTTTTCAACACGCTTTTGTCATATTTTTTTCTGCAGATGGGTGACCTAACATGGTATCTTTGACTTGAAACACAGTGCCACCTGTTAGGTGGATATACATGGTGCGTATCGCCTCCATAAACGGCGTGTACACTCTTTTATCAGCCATCATATACTTCTAGAAGTAGAGACATGGAATATAGATGATATACACGGTGTATAGACATCATCCAGACACATGGGCATGTAGAATTCTTCTCAACAACCAACCACTTCTAAAATACTATACACGGTGTGTAGTTTTTGTACATGGCATATACATGGTTCTGGTAAATTGGGCATGTTCTTTTCCTAGACAATCTGTGCCTGAGTCTGAATGTACACAAGTTGTATATATATACACTCCGTGTAGTTGTGAATTTTTCTCAGTTTTCTACTAGTTTGTGTGTTTGGCCGGAAATCCCCTAAAAATGAACAAGATCCAAAAAATCAAAGTATTTTTCCACTAAGTAATAGGTATTTTCTAAATACATGTTCTTATTTTCAATAAAGTATGTGGAAATGTATACAAAAATTGAGTGCATCAGAACCTAACCGGTCCTACCCTCAAAAACCACATGTTCCATCAAATAATCTGCACTCTAAGAGCTTTCTATCTCAATGAAACCAAGAATGTCCATGTTCATCAAAAAATCCTATTTAAGGATGTTCTTATCCATAGTAAGTACCTCTACAATCCCCCATTAACACTTAAAGTCTAACTCACTTATACAATTAATATCCAAAATAAACTCACATGCATGAAACCATATACCCTTAAGCTCCTCCAATGATCTTAGTATAGCTTATAACCATCAGGAATATCTTCTATGAAAAACTGTTACCTGGGATAGGCTCATAAATGAGACTTACATTGTATAGACAAACCACAAGGATGTAATACCAACATACAAGTTCACTTTATCAAAATATATAGGTTTTCAATATGCCTAAACTTCATACTAGGTAGAACCCTTTGTGCACAATTTTAAAAATTCTGAATAATCTACCCTTTCGAAAGAAAGGAAAAGGCACACAAAACATGGTTAACCCCTCTCATGGGTCACCCTCAAAGGTCAAACGACCTAAAATACCAAAAGTACAATCACATTAAGAAGGTCACTAGGTTCTCCCAGTAGCCCCACCAATTGAGACCTATGAAGAATCACTTGGTCCATACACCTTGGTCTAGAACAACTCAAAGTGTTCCAAAACTCACTAGGAATCAAGGATTCTCTCATCCCAACATCATACATCATAAATATATCAAAAAACCCATATCTAGGGTCTCTAATATAAAATTATCCATATTAGAAACCATCATCCCATTACAAGAAAACATGTCCTCTCTGGGGTCAAAAATGAGTCACAAGCCTCTTTCTATTGGTCTAGGAGACAAAAATCAATTGTATATAATTAAATTTGAACCACATGTCAATCAATAAATGAAAAAATAAAATATATACATAACATCACAAATCAGAAAAGTATTCCCATCCCTATAAACCTGAACATCCTACCAATATAAGTTTTAATGGTGCACTAATCTGATATCCATTATAGGCCCGGACACATTCCTATATCTCTATTCTATAAAATCCCAAATAGTAAAATAATAAGAAATTAACCCCTTTGATGCCACTTTGTAATGTCCTATCCCAAGAGCCACTGAATTGGTTTCTCGATCTGGTTCTCCAAAATACCTTAGGTGCACCTCCTCATATACCAGAGGATACTGACTATTAGTAGAGATATAAAGTGAAACTGTGAGGATACTATAACCACAAATAAGTGTGTGAAATAGAAATATAAATGACCAATCACTATACATATTAGAGTACACAAAATTTTTAAATAGGAAAATTCATCTAAAAAATTATTGAAAATAGAGGTAAATAAATATAACATGACTATACAACTAATAAAATGTTGTAAGGCTCGAATATCCATAACACTCATACAACTAACCTCTCACTAGGTTGTTCACATAACATGAAAGAATAAATAGAAACTAAGGAAAATGGATATAATACATCCTTAAGATTA
Source organism: Viscum album (assembly GCA_963277665.1). Lineage (NCBI taxonomy): Eukaryota > Viridiplantae > Streptophyta > Magnoliopsida > Santalales > Viscaceae > Viscum > Viscum album. The sequence goes on along the minus strand of OY728152.1, from coordinate 2,016,194,452 downwards.
AACTAATCCAGCATCTTAATTCCATCTAATCTATTCACCCAAATCATGAAGAACTCAACCCTAAGCCTCAATCAAAACTTGTTCCTATAATAAACAAGTTAGGTCTACTTAGGTACCCATGTACTATGGTGGCCTAACAAGGGTGTGAGTATAACGTTTTAGGTCACCTCCAACTATATCAAAATAAAATACAAGAAATATAAATATTTTAGTCATATAAATAATGGGATAAATAAGTAATATAGAAAAGGGGATATATTTCAAAAAAACACCTAATTATTATCCAATTGGACTTTGGCTTATGAGAAACCCTGTGGACAACCAAACCTGCCTCGACCAAAAATGACTGTCAAAGTCATAAAACATAGGGTTAGAAAAAATGTAAATAAGGGAAGGGTATTTTAATTAGTCATTTGACTTATGAAGAATAAAATATAAATCCAAAGTTTCCATATCATGTTACTTTTCTATCTCTGACCATAGTTTTAGTTTGTAATCTCAACCATGTATCAATATAAATCATTCCAATAACCTAGTTATAGAACCTAAACCATGTACAATTATATCTAACCTAATACAAAGCATCACATATAACATTATATTCATACATCATAATAATAATTTTTGGGTCATCAATACAATATCATCTTGTAAAACAAAAAAATATTTCTCAGAGCATCAGTCCATCTCCTAAACCATTGATGTTGAGTTTTATTCCACCATCCATACCATCGGATATACTAACATTTCCTTGAGAATCAGGTTGGAACATAAACCATAAATCTTACTATCAGTACCCAAATTCTTAGTCTGATACCTAATAGATATATTATACTACATATACCCGAATCATTGTTTTGACACCTAACCCATAACATAATTTATTGGTGTCCCAACAGACCTTAAATTTCTATAACATGGATCAAAATTGTGAACAAATCCACATATCAAATAAACATTATAGTTATATTTAGAAAATGATATATATTTCCATCCATTAAAAACATTTAGAATCAACCCTTAAAGCATAGTCCTCCTCTTTAACAACCAAAAAAGGATAAATCCTTCCATTCCATCAAAACCATTATAGGCACCATAAATGAATTTTAACCCAATAGATTAAACAACCCCCCATTCCAAATCAAAATTTTAAATACACCCCAACCCTCATTTTTAAAATAATTTGGAGGTAAAAAACTCACTTTAAAATAATATCCACTTTAAGACATATTTTTCACCATTTGAAACCCAATACCAAGATAAAACATAATTTAGATGGTCAAAACAATTTCAAGAACCTCATGGTAATTTCAAAAAACATTGCACAAAAAAACATTTCCTTTTCAAAGGTTAGAAACCCCAAGGGTGGCCTTAGGCTTGATATTTTCATACAAATGGTTCCAAATTGGTTTTTGGAAGGTTTAAGGAATAAATATAATTCCCAAGACTATTAAGATAAACCATGGTAGAAAACACACCACACCTAGGATTTAAGGCACATACCATGTACACATGTAAATAATTAACAAGACTATGGGTAAATCTATTATTCCACCAACCTAATCAATGAAGATTTAAAAGACATTTCCAAAACCTGAGGACCTTTCCAAGGCTCATCCAAGCCTAGTCCAAACTACTCAATATCAAAAAAAGATTGTCTCATTTAATAAAGATCTAACATCAAATTATGAAATAATAATTAGTTAATTTTAATAAATAAATAAATTAATTGATCAAAAAAGTTATTAATTAATTAAAACCCAACATGGCATAATGTCGAAAATATCAATGAGTCCTCACATCTTATAAAAAATCCATGCAGGTATCATTCATGGTCCAAAAAGAACTCCTGAAACAATTCCTAGGTAAATACAAAAGAGTTATTACCATTTTAATATTTACATAATTTAATTAAACATGGAAAACCAAAGAAAATTTACCATGGATCCACAAATTATTGAAATTCCATGAAACTCCATGTGAACTTATTATTAGGATATCCTCAATGAAATCCAGTCAAAATATCTATAATCATTGGACAATTCCACCATACTCTGGTGGAATCCAAGGTAAACCCCTTAACTAAGACATCAGAAATTAGAAAGAACCAAGGGAAGGGAGAAATGAAAGTTGGAGGAAGAGATAACTCACCTTAAATACTGAAGCATAACCATGAACACAACCTAAATCATGGGGATAGAGAATAAGGAAATGGTAGGGAGAACCCTTGGTCTGGGCACACCTAGTATGGGTGGAGGAGTGGGGTGGATTAAAAATTGGTGGGGGGAAATTTTGGTAATTTCCAACTTTTAATGAAATTATAGGAATCTTCATGGTTTGGAGTCATCATTTTAAAAAATATGTGAACACTATGCACCCTTCACTAGGAATCCCAAAATTCCTCACATGTTCATCCCACCTGGTTATACAAATATTGCACCATCCTTGCAATTAGTATTCCCAACTCTCCAGAAAAGTCCTCGATTTTTATGAAACTAAACAAAGATCATGTGTCATGCCATTGGATCTCCACATATGTGCATGGTTTATCCTTTGACTTCAAAATATTTCCATAAACCATGCAATAACAATGTAAATTTACCATTATCATTTTAAAATGAACTGAAACCATGCTAATCTTAACAGTGCCACATGGTTTCCCTAAAACCATGCACACCAAACTATAAACCATAGTCAAAAAATGCCTAAAAGTTAACCAAAAGATTCTGAGGCTCATTAAAAAACCTGATATAACTTTATATCCATGTTACTCATCTGAAAATAACACCTTGAGTAATTATAACTCTTCAAACATCATTTCAAATCTCACTTTAAAATTCGACACATCTAGTAAATGAAAAGTCAAAATCCTTCTGAAATTTTTCAACTCCTATGGACATGCGATCTTACAAAGATAATTATAGTATGAAGGGTATGATGTTGTTCATATTATAAATCTCATATATGGGGTAATAAAAATATGAATGACACGCCCATGTAATAAATAATACATAGTTTATGGTGGTAACCCAAATAATTTTAGAATATATTTTATTTTAAAAGTAATTCATTATGCTTAATAACTTGTGATACTTGAAACAAAAAACATAAGTGAAAAATGATTTATTAAGAAACAAACTGAAATATATTACTAGGTATTAAAATGATATTTTTATGCAAATTTCTTAGTGGAAAAGGGTAAAATTTACTTAAAAAAATATAATTAATTCTAAAGAGGCACTTTATAACTCCTTTATTAAATTATAAATTTCTGTTAAATATAATAATTTTTAGGAATGATATCAATTAAATTTATTTATAAAATTTAACTAATAATTAATAATTATATCCTTGAATTTTTTTAAGTAACGAAAAGGAATTAATACTAGCCATATAATTCTTGTCTAAACTAAATGTTTTTTTAAGAACACTGTTTTATTAAATATGTTTTTTTTAAAAAATTATCTTATTTAGAGTATTGAAATTATGGAAACATATTTTTTATAGATATATAAAAAACTAATAATCATTTATACATTGTTTATCAAATTTTTATAAATGAAGAAAAATTTAATTGGATGTAAAAAGTGATATTGTCCAGAAAACTATTTTTATTGTGCACAATGTATTTTTATCTTGATAAATTAAATTGAACAACTTTAAAATTTTATTATGATAATATTTAATATTTCAATTTTTTAACTAATACATTAACACAAGATTAGATAGAAATTGACATAATATAAGATTAAGAACAATTATCATTTCAGAGAGCCATTTTCCTATTAAGTAGTTTTCATTGTTTAGTATTATTTTCTATTTAGTATTTAAATTTATTAACATTATATTTTTAAATTGATAAAATGGACTTCATTTTTTGACATCAAACATCCAAAATAATCTAAGGATAAAATTTTGGGATTTTTCTAAAATGATTCATTTTTATGAATAGTGAAAAATACTAATTTTACAAAATAGTATCACATTTATGAATTATCATGATACAAGAATGACATTAAATTGTATAAAAAGAAAGTATACAAAAAATATATCTTTAATAAACTATATAATTCCTTTAAAAGTATACTTTTAAACTTATAAATCTATGTTTGACATTTTGGTAATTCAAGTGATGTTTTTATTATAATAAAAACTATTTTTAGATCCTCTCTTTTAATCAAGCATTCACAAGGTTAATTTTAGATTTGTTTTTTAGTTGAAATTAAAAAATAATTTTTCTACATTACCTAATATAATTAATTCTATGAGAATAAGTATTATAATTTTTGTTTCCATAAAACCATTCTTGTCCAGAAAAGGGATGTTTTCTAAAAATGGTTTTCACCGCGTTTTCAATCTTATATTAAAATTAATCTCGAACATTTATATAATTTAAATATTAAATATTAAATAAAATAAATAGGATTATAAATTTATAATTTTTTAATGATTTAAATTTCATTCTTAGTCATAATTAATAGTTACCATGGTAAGAGTTTTTCATTGTGGTGAAGGTCAAAGGGGTTTACAAGGGGATTAAACTAAGAGATAAGGATTAAAATACATATAAAACTTATATATATGTGATATTTTACGTGTATTTTGAGATTAAATTATATTATTTATTAAATTTTACTAAATTGGATCCCTTTTACATGAGAAATACATTTATTATATTTTAAAGTTCTTAATATTTTCAAAGGCGCAACTCCCCTCACTTAAAAAAGGAAACCTCATATTATCCCTTATAAACATGACCAAATCTCCTTTATCTAAACTAAATTATAGAATTATCCTTTCCTAAAACTACTAATTACATATTAGAGGTATTGTTATCACAAAAATATGGATCATATAATTCTTAATGTGTTATTCAAAGGAAGATATCCAAGGATGAGGTATAAGTCAAACCTGAATTCTTTCAAATTTATTTCTTAATTTTACTACTTAAAAATATTTTATTAATTATAATAAAACTAACTAAGTATATTTAATATATTTAAATTTTATTGTGTTTCTATAAAATTCTATTTTCTACCTCATTTACATCCTATGATAAATGAAAACATCACACATACAGATGTGCAGAATACTTCCTACGTAAAGAGATGTGTTTCATTTTTAATTAGAACCTATCATATAGGGTTATAAATATGGATTAAATGGATATATATTATTTTCATAACATAATTATTATCTTTTAAATATAAAATATTACATACCTTCTTACCCTACCATCATTTGGAAAATTGGAATGTCACTCCTGTGTATGTGCGAACTACCACCTCTACTAAGCTAGGTAATTTGGTTTTCATTACAGCCTCACAAATAATTTTATAAGGATGGATTAAATGAATAAGTATTATATTTATAATAATTTTATTATTATGTAATGCTAATAATTTATCCTTTTTTACTTCACATTTATCCTTTAGAAAAATTAAAATGTTGCTCCTGTATATGTGTAATACACCACCTCTATGAATGATATATCTCATTTTTCATTACCACCTTACAAGGATGGTTTTAAAATTATATTTAATGTACACAAATTATTATTATAAAAATTATAATATTATATAGATTATGGAAACATGAATAATTTGACCATGGTTAACACTCGAATATTTCTTTGGACTGAACGACTTCAACACGTCCAACTTAAACTTTACTGATTTAGTAAATAAATAGAACATGGTAATAAATTAAATAATAATAATAATGATAAATTAATGAACTTTAAAAAGGTTATTAATGAATTAAATAATTAAAATAATTTTATTATTCAAAAAATTAAAGTATTTATGTGGTGAATTGAGGAATTTGGTATGGTATTTTTCACAAAAAACCATATTTTAATGTTTTCCTTTGAACTATTTTTCCTCCACATAAAAGTTCTTAAAAATTATTCAAGAATGTACTAATATATAATATAATTTTTTTAATTTCATTTTAGAACATCCCCTAAATTATTCTTAGTGGTTTAAATGATATTTTTTGGGATTTTTTGATGAAAAAGTGAAATATTATAATATTTTTTCCTATGAAATGATACTTTGGAATTATATATTATGATGGGAAATCATAGTATATAGATTTTAAATGCATTGGGTAATGATTTAGTTTTCTCAATAAAAAAGTTAGAGATAACCAATTAGCACTACTACAAAAGAGGCCTTTAATAGTGCTAGAATAGGCCTTTATTAGTTCCAAAAAATCATTGGCTACCACGGCACGGTTAAAATCCCCAGGCTTTTATCATCAATATAAAATCCCTGATAAAAAACAAGATTTATCATTGTATTTATTTAGTGTTGATAAAGGATCATTTATCAATGCTACTTAATGTGCTGATAAAGGGACCTTTATCAGTGATATTAATTACACTGATAAAGGGGCATACTATAGTGTCATGTTAAAACTCACCACAGTAGCCAAAATAGGTCATACGATAGTGTTCTATAACAGAAAATCGTATCACTAGAAACTATAAAAATATATAAAAATTATATAAAAATATAGAATTTAAATGAAATAAAATTTATATCACAAATACTAGAAAAAAATATTATAGAGAAAAAGATTGAACCTCTATGAAAGAAAAAACCAACACTACTCGAGAAAAAGAGTGAACCTATATAATAAAAAAATTCATATGTTAAAAATAATATAAATTAATCAATTCAACCCAAATTGTTAATTTTAAACTAAACTTCGAGTCATGCTAGGAACATTGTGTATCAGATTGAGTTTTAGTTGATTTTTTAACATCACACCATTTATTGTTCATCTTCATGCATTACCTCTATGAAAACTAATTAATTAAGTATAATATAAAAAACTTATATAAATTAATTAAGTAATTGTATATAGAAGAATGAGAAAACAATAATAGCTCATTTTCTCAATTTTGGTGATGTGATGTGCATTTTAAACTAAAATGGAACTTATATATTGAAAAGATATACTTGGATTCATACCGGTTACACCATGTGTCATATTGAGGTTTCGATGATTCCCCCATGTCCAAAATGACTTAAGGATTGTTTTACTAAGGTATCAAAACAATACCAAAGTGTTACTTTTGTTTTGAGTACATCAATTTTTTTTTAACTAAATTGTCATTTTAAATTGGAAACATGCACTTTGATTCATACCGGTCACATCATGGATGGGTTTGAATGAGGATAATTTTTACATGTGAAAAATTAATTATGAATCATTTTAAAAAATTATCAAGACAACCTAAGAATGTTTACTTGGTTTTCATTGAGTGAAACTTTTTGACCAAAAATTTCAATTTTAAATTGATAACGGGAACTCTGAGTCATACCGGGCACATCATGTATCAGGTTTAGATGTGATATTCATACAAAAAAATGACTAATAGATAGTTTTTATAAAGTATCAAAACAATCCAAATGCATTTTATTGATTTTGAGTATGTCGGTTTTCATTTTCACTAAAATGAATTTAAATTTTAAATAAAAAGATGCACTTGGGGTCATATCGGTCACACGATGCATCAAATTTAGGTGTGGATGATTCTTACATGTATTAAGTGAAAATTTTATTATTTTAAAAAATTATAAAAACAATCCAAATGTGTATTCTAAGTTTTGATTATGCCACCTGTGTTTTTTACTAAAATGTCATTTAAAACTAGAAACCCACACTTTGAGTCATACTGGTCACATCATGTGTGGGTTTGATGTCAGAATTATTCTTACATGTCAAAAATTAATTATGAATCATTTTCCTAAATTATCAAGATAGTATAATAACGTTTTCATGATTTTTAGTGAGTGACACTATTTAAACTAAAATGTCAATTTTAAACTCATAACATACACTTTAAGTCATACCTTGTAGAATATGTATAATATGGTGGTGTGGATGATTCTAACGTGTATAAAATGATATATATACTGATTTCCTAAAGTATAAAAACCATATGAATGAATTTGATTGGTTTTTGATTTTTTTCAGTTTTCTTTTTTATTAAAATTAATGTTAATTTTAAATAAAATACACACTTGAAGTCATACAGTTCAAAATGTGTGTTGGACTGGGGTGCGACTAATTACTATATATCTCAAATGACTTAAAGAACTTTTTCCTAAAGTATAAAAAAATTATGAATGTTTTTTCACAGTTTTGAGTATGAAACTTGTGTTTTTTTACTAATATTTCATTTTATTCTTGAAACATACATTTTGATTTATACCAGTCACATCATGTTCAAGTTTGATGTGAGACTAATTCTTACTCATAAAAAATGACTTATGAATCATTTTACAAAATTATGAAGACAATCCAAGCATGTTAGTTTAGTTTTTGGTGAGTGATATTTTGTGAACTAAAATGTTAATTTTAAACTGATAAATGAAATATTGAGTCATATTGAGCACATCATGTATCAAATTGATCTGTGGTTAATTTATACATGTCATAAATGACTCATGGATTGTTTTACTAATGTATCAAAAAAATATTAATGTTTTTATAGGTTTTTTTATGTGATTTGTGTTTTCTACTAAAATGTAAATTATAAACTAAAAACATATTGTTTAAGTTATAACGATCATACCGTGTGTCGGATTAAGGTGTGGATGATTGATTATGTGATTTTTTTCTTTAAATTTTCTACCCCTAGATAGAAAATTAATAAAAGTTCCATTTCGATGGAGGAATAAACCACATGCTACATGAAATGCCTCATCCAAAAGCACCTTTTTTTCTCTTTTCTGGATTATTGTAGGTGAATGAAGAAAAAATATGAATTCCCAAAAAATGTGTGAAAAAATATTAGATAAAAATTATAATGAAATAAAAATAAAATAGTATCTAAAATTTTGATAAAATTAACTAAACAATTTGTAGGAATTCACCTTTTTATGATTATTGTGTTGATTTTTCACCCATTTACTTATTGTTGTAAACTTAGTTGCAGACTTAAATTATAATCTCTCATGAGCATAAGAAGCTTAAAACAAACTAACCCAACTAGAGAAAAATGATCCACCTATATAAAAAAAATTATTATGTTATTAATACTATTAATAAATAAATTAAATATAAATATGAAACAATACATTAATAAAATTTCAACTTTAAACTGAAATCGCACAATTGGAGTCAAAAGGGGTACATTGTGTATTGCTTTGAGGTATGGTTGATTCCACCATGTCTTTTATCCTATAATTCATTAAAAACTTGATTTTATTGAACAATATTACAGTTTGATAACATAGAATGTTGAATACATTGGAGAATCAAAAGAAGACTTCGTCATTATGAGTGAATCATCCTTACTGAGTGCATGATCATAGTACATGAGTGAATTATCTTTTTGATGAAGTCATTTTTTCATAAAAAAATTAAACATGCGTTTAAAACAGTCAGCATTCATTGATTGAACTAAAATAAATATTTATATATGATTTTTTATAGAACATTAAAAAATATATCCTACCCATTAACCATTATAGAGAGTACAAAATCCATGATAAACCATTTACCTTAATTGATGTAAAAAACATCACTGTGGCCCATTATGTATTTTTAAATTACATGAAACTATATTATAAATTTTTTACACTTTTTAACAGTATTAAACATTAGTATATCCCTTTATAGAATCCAAATGACCCTAAAATATAGTGTATCCATTACGTATTCTTGGTTTTTTTCTATAGATTAGTATATCCATTTAAATATTCTGCGTGTTGATAAACTCTAACATAACATCATAATTATATTTTCATCAAAATGGTAATATCCCTTTTCTAATGTATTTTTTTGGGAATAATGATGAGTTTTTTTATAAATGACCATGTGAACATGGATCAGTTTATATAATGAATATGTTCATGCATAATGAATATTAATTTTATGGACTTCACATGAATTTGTTATATTATATCATGCATATAATTTATGGTCAAATAGCCCAAATAATTTCACTAACCACGAAAGTGAAACCACTTTATTGTTCTTTTTTTAGAATTCATGATTCAATTAATGAAATTTTGTATTTCATTATTTTTTAGATGTTTTAGATCAAGATACAAGATTATTTTTCAGAGGGGTCTTCATTTGGATTTTTCTTATATTAAGATTTCATTTGAAGCATGTTTTTTCTTTTTTGAGGATTTCTTCATAAGGTGGTTTATTTTTATTTGATGTCATGTTTCCTTTGACACTACCCTCCTCAAAGATCATGATCTCTCAAATATAGTTGTACTCCAATAGCTCTCTCATACACCTACTGGATTCGGTGGTTGATTACACACATATTAATTCAAACATTTAAGTTTGATTATATACCTGCTTTATGATTGGATTGGGGTGGTATGACTCTCAAGTGACTTTTAACTCAAATATTACAAACTTTTCCTTGCAGTGCAAAGAAGTCATGGTCAAGAAATTGCCTCTATTTTTTTTGAGTTGGATTAAATTTAAATGCATATAATATTAACACGTATGTATAAATAAATATACTTATCAATGTATAATTATTTTGAGAAAAGTAAGGAACATGTGAAATAAAAATCATGTTGGCCTATAATAGTGTATTTTGAGGGAATTAAGACTCTTGTAGAATTAACAGGCCTCACAGAGATAGATAATGGAATAAAAAATATACATGGAGAACATGGTCCTTCTAATTAATGATAACATATATGAATCCCTATTTTGATCTATAAGAGAATATTTTTCTCCATGGGAATCCCCAAAGACAGTAATGATGGAAATAATGAGTCCAAAAAACTATGGAATGAGTGATGAGTGAAGGTGGCGATAAGAATGGAAATAATGAGTAAGAATGATATAGACCAATCATGACTAGAGTTATGGGACAAGAGAAGTAGGGCCCATCATGGTTGAGAATAGTGAAAAAATGAATATCGTGAAACCCAAACATGAAATCAATGAGAGTAGAAAATGAGAAATAAAATACCAAGGATTCTAGCCATGATTTTTCAAGAGAACATAGAGGATGAGCATCGGGAACATGAGAGTTTTGTGAGAGCTAGATAATCGTGACTGAATCAGTCACGGTTAGGATTCATTTTAATAGACCGGGGAAACTGTTATATGGTCTTGAAAAAAAATGATGATAAATATACCTTTTATCCGAACTAAATTGATAAGCGATGATAATAGGTATCTTTATAAGTGATAAAAATAAATGATAAAATATATCTTAATCAGCACTAAAGTTTTAGTGCTGATAAAACTATATCTTTATCAGTGCTAAAGAAGTGCTGGTAAAATTAACCTTTATTAGTGTTAAAACTTTGACAATGATAATGGATTTATAATTATAAGTATATAATATATATATATATATATATAAATTTCTTTACTATAATTTTATAATTATTTAGTTATAATTACATAGATTATTTTTTAATTATATATTTTTCTTTTATAATTGTAGATTTAGAATTTTACAAATATTGTAAATATACATTTATAAATACATTAATAAATAGTTGTTTATAATTATATATATATTTATATATATTTATATAACTATATATATATTTAATATATTTATATATATAATAAATTTATTAATTACTTAAATATTTTTATTATAATTTTATAATTATAAATATATTTACATCATTATACATATTATACATATTAATATATTAATATATTTAATATATATATATATATATTAGGTGCTTAGTGGTATAATTACATTAAACGCACACACAACACACACACAGGATAAAGAGGCAGGTCATAGCCCCTCTTAGGGATGGACCACCTATCAATGTTTATTTAATCATTATATGAACTAATATCCCAGTGGGCATGAAACCCATGAAATTTTCCAAAGGCCAAAAAACTGACTCGAAGGCCCAATGTAATGTCATTCCTGTATCGCTGCGTGACTGAATCATGCGTTATGATTGCAAAAATTTGCTCCCAACCAGATTTGAACCCATGTCTGATGTAGGATTATGGGTCTCAATCAGGTATCAAGATCAAGTCTCGTCAAGTACATCCCTACGTTGTATGTTGTCTGATTTTTTTTGTAATCTACCCAGTTTCCCTAAATAGGCTAAGGCTTCAGCCTCAACACACACACACATATAATATAAATATAAATATGGTATATAGTATATTCATTATTTACATAAATATATTATAATTTTATAATTATTTAAATATATAAATTTATTTATTTATAATTATATAAATACATTTTAAAAAAAATTAATTATTTATAACAATTATAAAGTTTAAAAATTTATAAATTTAAGAAATATATACTAATAAATATATTTATTTACAGATATTTATTTAGAGATATATTTTTAACATTATTAAATAAATATATAATCTTAAATACGTGCATTTTAAAAATGAGTAAAATTGAATAATTAAAAATTAGTACACATTAAAATTATTATAAAAAATGGATAAGTTTTGTTAACTAAATATAAATTATTAGAATAATATTGATATATATTGAAGTAAATATTAATACATATTAAAAATACTAAAAGATGGTAAATATATATATAATTAAATAAGAGAAAATGATTATATTCGAAAAAATATTAAAAAAATAAAATAAAACCTCACCATAATAATATTAAAAAATTAATAAAATTAACCAATTTAAAACTTTATATATTAAATGTATCATGTTATAATGAAATCCTAAAACATACAAAAATTTGAATAAATCACATAAATATTATGTGTATGTGTTTCTATATAACATTTCATTAATTACTTAAATATTTGTTTGTGTGTTGTATATAAACATGCATTAATTGTGTGTATATATATATTTGAAATCAATGTAACATGCATTTGATATATATTAAATTGAAAAATCAAACAACATTAAAAATGAATAATAAATTAATATTTTTAAAATATTTTATTTTATTAATTATATATATATTTATATTTAATATATATTATTTATTACTATTTATAATTAATATATATATATATATATTAAGCTTATTTATTTTTATTAATGATTTTTTTAATAATAAATTTTTTAATAATATTTTAATTTATTCATTTTTAATTTTTTTGTTTAATTATTAAAATTTATTTTTTTTATTTTTTAATTATTAAATTTTTTTATTTTAAATATCTATATTTAATATATAATATTTATTAAAAATATAATATATTTATATCTATATTAAATTTATTTATTTTTATCAATAATTATTTAATTATTAAATTTTTTCATATTTTTCTTAATTTTTTCATTTTTCATTTTTCATTTTTAATTATTTAATTTTATTCATTTTAAATATCTATATATTTTGTATATATTATTTATTCATTTTTATAATTTATATATATGTATACTCAATTTATTCATTTTTATTGACAATTATTTATTTTTCTAGCACTGATAAAGGCCGTCACTATTAAAGGTTAGTGTTGTAGTTGTTTAGATTACTCCTATTAAAATGGTTCTATGAAATAGTTTAACATGGTTCTAAATATGATTCCTCAAGATGAAATCGTTTTTTATTCTTTCCATGGGTTTTAATTTTTTATTTGGGAAAAGGTAAATTTTCCCATGTGATTATGATTTATTCTGAATCCTCAATGTTTATTGTAAAAAAGGTAATCATTTTTATGTGTTTCCATTTTTTTACTATACTAATGGGTTTAATTTGTTTTAATATCCCATGTTATTATTTTTATGTTCATCCCACATTTTCAAATGTTCTTCACATGATCAGTGAATGTGTATGAACTATAGAAAGGCCAATATTTCAGATACGGTGAATCATATTAAAAGAAAAAAAAGTATCATGATTGAAACATGAGTGTTAGTTTATTAATCTATTTTTTATGGTAAAAATTTACAGTATATAGAAGTGAATTTTTTATATAATAGTTTTTCTAATTTTTTAAAAATATCAAACTAAATGATTAGGAGAATATAAGTATGTGAAATCTGTCATATTAATCTAACTATTATCATTTATTTAAATCATATGTTTTTATAGTTAGTATAAAAGACAATATGTAAAGAGAATGTTTCTAGAACTTAATATAGGTGTGTGGGTCAAGGTATAATGTCACTCTATGTGGTGTACTTCATGGGTTATCCAGTGCACAAAACCCATTTTGTGGATCATTATAATATTTTGTATCATAATTCAAGGATATTATACACATGAACATTAACATTTCATCATAATATATAATAATCCATGATGAAATTAGGTTAGGGATAACTCAATATCATAATTTGGTAGGTTAATATTCATTTAACTTCATAAGTATATGTATCCAATATGATGGAATGTTAAAGTGGATATTCAATTATCTATAGCATGATAAACATTATATTCTTAAAATTATTTAATAATTTTAACAAAACTATATATAAACATTTATCTAATCATATCACATATGATAGACTAAAAGATCAAACTTATTTTAACTACAGTTTTAGAGGTTTTTTAAACTTATTATATATCTATGTAATTCCTTCCACACATCTATATTTCCATCTAATAAAACCTTAATAATAAACTCTTCAGTAAATAACTGTTATGATGTAAGAGAGTTTTAATAACAGTGAGACTTAGGAATCATATTCCTAATGTTCAACTTCTTGAACAAGTATTACAACTCCATAACTTCACAACATCAAATTATACCATATGAATAACTTATTTTATTTAATTATAACTCTTTATAAGTTAATTATTATAATCATTATTTTACCTTTTACATCATGCATTTCCTTTAAAAATCATGGAAATTAATGAAACTATTTATATTATTCTGTTGGCAACATAACCTACAATTTCTAGGTTACTAAGTGGAATTCACTTTGTATTTTTAATGTAATAATCATTTATTTTTTATCCTTTGAACTTATCAAAATATAGACATACTTTCACTAGACTCTTAGACACTATATTCTCAATAGAATATGAAACTAAGATGAAAAACTACTTTTTGTTAGAAAATTACTCATATTTCTTTTTAGTAAAAATATTTTAAAAATTATCTATTATTTCTATATCTTAGACGGTATTCTATGTGTTTTTAAAAATTTCATTAAAATAAGAAATTTTTATTTAAAATATTCCACTAATGGTGGTTGGATCAAATCTCTCATATTTTTATAAAAAACTTAGCAAAATACTTCATTCTAAATTTTTTTTTTATCCTTATCTATCAAGCATGTTTTAGAATTTACTAAATCATAGAACTTGTGTATTAAACCCATCAAATCATATATTTCATGAAAAATATTTGTTAAACAACTAAATTATCTTGTTATATAAGAGAAATATGATCAATATACACATCCTTTTCATTGAACCTTCTGAGATTGATATATTTCTTTATATTAAAATATATGATTCAACACATTTTTACTTCATCACATTAATGAAAACTAAAATATACATCAATTATTTATATTATTTTTAGCTCCTTTATATTTATAGAATTTTTAAATTATAAATTTGGTAACATATACCCTTTAAAATAAAAGAATTTATTTCCATAACATAGATACCTAACATGTACATTCCATTGAGTTTCCAAAAATTCTTTTGTAATCTTAGATAGTTATATCATACAAGAACATTGTCTTTCCTTACTGAAATTACCTTTATATTTCAATACCCTTGAATAACTAATTGAATAAACACTTGGTTTACTCTCCAACTAAGATTTCTTATTTTGGTTTAATATTTTAACCACTTTTACTATTCATATAAATAAAAAACATAGAAATCACATGCCATGTTCATCTATCCTCAACACTTTGAAGAAATATAGTAAATATTTCTTCAATACATTCACAATGTCAACACATTTCCAATAACGATATCATAATGAATTGTATATCTAGAATTAGCCTTGAGGAAACATATAATATCTCCAATTCAATAACATAAATAATCATATTTAATATATGATTAGATACTAAAATTAATCTGGTCATCTTTCATCTAATACCTTAGAAACCTCACATGCATCTTTCCATGATTTTAATAATAATATAGATCCATTCGTTCAATAACTTCAATAGTTTATTTCTCTAAAAGGGGTTACTCTAACACAAATAAATAATTCCTTTATTATGAAGAATTATTATGTTTTATACATGTATAAGAAGTTTCTAACATTAATCTTCTTCTTTCTCTAATATTTATATCAACCTTAAGTAGGACGATTAGGATTCTATTTAACTATAACATACTATTTTATCATACGAGTATCATATTTTACACTCATTTATTAAAGTCTTTTATTAAACCTTCCCCCACTAAAATGATGACTCATTATGAAATTCATCATACCCATTAGTCAGACATGACACACATTTCCCTAATCAGTGATTATATTTTAGTGTTCCTCTAACCACTTTTTTATTTAATTATCCAACCATGTTAATCATATCATATATTAATTTTTGATAATTTATCAGTCAAATATTTTCCTAATAAATCAAATTAATAAACCTAAATCCATTCCTCTAATATCCTAATTATTATATTTTTCCAACAAATTGTTACCCAAATCTCATAGTGGGATTTTGTTTCATAATTATAAGTGTTTTTCATTTTCACTATTACTTGTACAATATAATCCATGGGCACCCTCCTTTGGTAAAACCTACTCAGTTGTATGATCGAGCCCTTGACATTTGATTACTTTAGAAGAAATATACCACTTATTATTAAGTTAATTAATCTCACCAAATTATATCATGTGATTAACTATTAATTTATAAAATATTTTATAGATTTATTTTGGACTCTTATTCCTTACACAAAATCAGTTTGTTTAATTCATATTGATGTTTAACTCTTTACACAACTCATATATTATGTTACTATCCCAAATTAAAATCAAATTATATTCATTCATATGATAAATGAAGCCCATTACTATAAAGGATTAGAATCATAATAAATAAATCATCCTTGTAAGAGTAATCTTAGAGTGATTAGTAACCGACCCCCACTTTTCTAGGCAAGGCACGAGCCTCTATGCGAGTAAGAAGTCTGACCCCAAATCCTTCTGTCCAATGGTACTTTACCCGAGAGGGAGAGTCAGCACTAGAATTATAACACCTAATATGTAAAAAATAAAATCAACTTCTTTTTTTAATCTCATAACAAATTATAGGATAAAGTCAAGGTATAAGAAAACTAAATCAATTATCACACATAATATGTTTCTATTAGATGCTTGTATGTAAATTTATAGATGTTGTTTAACAATTTTAAATAAATTCATACATTTATCAATAATATAAAAACAATATATTTGAATAAGTGAAGAAATAAACTAAATAAATGAATAATTAATATGTTTAAACAAGAGAAAAACATTTATAAATAATTTGTAAATAAATTATAAACATTTTATAATTTATCCAAACATTTGGACATTACATAATTGAATAAATATAAATATTTTCTATTTATCCTCTTATATGAACTTTTTAATATTACTGCTTTATATATATTTTACCTTAAATATATGATATTAAATGAAATATAAACATTTTATTTTCCAACACAATTATATAAACAATTTACATAATCAAAATATCACATATTTAGTATTATTTAAATCATTAACATATTAATTATCAACGAACCTTTTGATATGGTATGAATAATTTCCTAAAATAAGTTATTTTAAAATGATCATTTCAAATTAAATAATTATGAATAATTTATAATTATAAATTTAAACTACATTATATTTATTTATAAACATTTTATAATTAAAACTTATAATTTATATGAAAACCATTTAAGAATTTCATATAAATTATAGATAATGTATTTTTGGATATTTATTGAATTTATAAAATGTCTTTAAATATAATAAATATGAGTTGTTTATAATTAATTAATGAAATGATTATATAAAATTTATAAAATAAATATTCTCCAATATTACATGTTACTGTTAAATATATTCTAATTTATATGTAATTACTTGATATTTGGATGTAAAATTTTTATGTGGAAATTATGTGGGTAATTTATACGAAAATTATGAGGACAATTTATAATTTTATTATTAATAAAAAAAAATATAAAAGTTATATATTAAATTTTTTATTTTTTTATAATAATTAATTTGAATTTTTCAATTTAAAAGGCCTTTTTTGAATAAATTAGTTAAACCATATCAAAACGAATTTCTATAATTGAAATGATCAAGGTTTAAATAACATTAAATGTTGACATTTATATTATGTAAATTATCTGTATAATATAATAGAAATATAATTTTTTTATTTCATTTCATATCATATATTTAAGTAAATTCAATATAATGAATAATATTATGGAGTTCATGTTAGGAATAAATATAAATTTTTAATATTTATTTAATCATGGAATTCACATAATGCATGGATAAATTATAAATTGTTTATAACTACTTAATTTTATGATTTTTTAATAAATTGTTTATATGATGATTAAATATTTGAATGGTTCATTTATTTTATTTATTACCTACCTTATTCATTGTTATGATTTTTAAATTATAAATGGGAACATGTTTTAGTTTAAAATATTAAATTTTTTTTAAATTTTCATACATGCATTTAAGGATTTGCATTCTAGGTATGATAATTGATTTAGTTTTCGTCTACCCTGACATTCATTTATATTGAACTATGTGATAAAATTTATGGGCTTATTATATTTTTTACAAATTATATGTTATATTTATTATTGTATCATCCAAAACCCAATTAGCCACCCAAATAGTTCTATCAGAGTGGGTGCCATTAGACTTAGGCACACCTACCAAAACGCCAAATTTTTCATACTAGTAGTGAGGGTTTAAACATGTATAGAGGGGAGGATATACCCTTAGGGAATAATAATAATACATGTTTGGGAATACAAATATAACATGTAATGTAAAGATAATACTTATCAGACTCAAACCAAACCAATAAAGAGGAAGCGTAGTTAATATCAAGTAATAACAGAAGCACTGAATAAACAGAAGAAGAAAGAAGTAAAAAAATCATTACACCATCAAAACAGTTGTAGTAAGTAAACATAAAAATCATGCATATCATATCAAGTTGTACATGTCAATATTTAAAGGAAATTCATGTAATGGCCGACCAGTACAAGTCATATATATATAGAATGTTGATAAAGTAAAAAAACTAAAATAAAAACTATAACTTGGAATGACCTTAAGGTCATGTGAAAATATCTAGGAAAGTAGCTACTAAGTTCTAGTTCCTAAGGTTGATCCTTTATATGAGCATAAATTTATTAAGTATACACGTGCCCCTAAGGACCTGTTTAGAGTGTGGGACAAATCTCAGTAGGGTACCTCCCAGTGGTGCATACCTCACATATGTGTTTAAGAAGGTGTGAATAATATATAAAAAGTAGTAGTACAATGTAATAAAGTAAACATATAATTCCTTGGTGCTCAACAGCCATCGGGAATCCCACACATGCCTAGACTAATTACAGTATACCAAAAGTAGATAAGGTCCTTGGCCTATGGCCCAAGGAACCCATGATGTCTAAAGCCCATGTGAACCCTCAAGTTCCTCCTCAAATCGTGTAACACGGCACCACGTGCCTCCTAACACCTCATGTATCAAATACTATCGACATCCCAAAGGCACACACAAACCTACAGTAACCTGGTCCCAGATACCCCTACTTGAATGTAAATGTCACCCCAAGGCTGAACAACCAAAGGAATAATGATATTTTTCTTCAAATAAAATCTAAGCCCACTTCCTTAATCTCAACCGGATTTGGCCCCCAACTGTTAGCCTCTACATTTATATCTGAAGGTTTCTCACCTTTTACATGGATTTCTATGGAAAGCACACCCAAACCATTAATACATAAGCCAGAACTATCGAGGGACTCTACCCACATGGGTGGTCAAAACCAACTCATCAATGGAGTCAACCAGGGTGCACACGACTCAATTCGGCACTTTGGTCATCATGAGCGAATGACAATCACCAATAAAGTCCCTAAGCAACATAAATACAAGAACCTCATTCCCCTATGACCATATCACTCCAATCTGATGGTCAGGCCATCTAGTATCACATGTCATTCCCAACTTGACAGTATCACTACCTAAAAATACATGCATGACACCCAATACTATAGTCAACCCACTCAAGTATCTTTGCCAAGACAAACAAGACGATCTACATCACCTCAATCCCGATGTTCTTGCCATCCCAATTCCCTTTTCCCTGGCCATCAAAACCCCACGAGTTCCATCACATGCAATTCAACATTTCAAACATATATAATTCACTTAAAAACACTTAAATCATGTAATTAAATTAAAAAAAATTGAATTTAACAAGATAACAACTATAAAAAATCAGTATGGAGGTCTTGAATGCCTCCAATTCATTTAACTGAGCCATAACAATTTAAATGTATCAAATTAAATAAAATATCTATTTTGGAAATTTTGGAATCCCCAACCAAAATAACCTGATGAGAAATGACTTCTAACCTAGCCATGGTAAATTGAATTAGTAATGGCCATGGACAATGACATCCCTTAGGGTCACACTATCATTTTGATAAGAATCATGATATATAACAGGGCCTCTCTCAAAATACCCAAAAAACACTGTAAGTGTCACGAACTAAATATATTCACCATCAGAATTGGCACCAAACTCGGCCCATGACAAGGCCGGAAGAGATTTCCCTATCCCACGGGCTGGCACAAGTTCCCAGATACCATATATTTAGTTTTTGGAATGATTTACCTGAATATGGATACATAAAACATCAAAAACAATCGATAACTGAATATTAAAATTCATTCCATAAAAGATTTAAACAAAATAGATAACTGAATAAATAAGTTTAAACATAGGTAAAGAGGTCCAAAGACACATAAAAGTAGTATAAAAATATCCCCAAGGACTCCACATGATAAGGGGACACCACCCACAAGCCGTCTCCACAACATCACACCTTGGAAGGGAGATAACAACCCGAACCACCATCACCCAAGGCCTTGAAATTACCAATTTCAAACATGGTCAAGTCTACTTAAACCCAAGGGGTGTATATAGGGTATGATCATATAACCAATAGTATACCACCATGAGATTCCTTAGAGTAGACAATACAAGAATAAAAGCATGTCATTTTTGATAGACAAGAAGTGGCGGAAATAATTTCTAAAGAATAAAACTTTTGAATGTAAGAAATTTTCGAAGGGAGTTTTCCATGAGTGATCACATTTAAGTAAAAAATGTAAGCTACTATATCTTCTATAAAAACCGACCAAATTCCAAGTTTAATTACAAAAGGCTCAATTAGCACTAATCTTGGGAACACCCCTAGGCACTAGTTTGTCTCGGGCCCCATGTACCTCGTACCTCAGTGTAAAGTTACGAAATAAAAATCTATTTTAATGCATGATCCACTAGTAGGGAATATAACCATAACCTAGTGTTCCCAAATCATAATCAATATAGTTTTATTTAGTGTTGTTAGTATCCATCTTTCTCAGTGAAATAGGGATAAAACTACTCCAGATCTCTAGCGTACTAGTACATATCCTCCCTCTGAGATACCCGAGCTTCACCCTTTGTGCTCAAACCATTATCTCATGATAAAAAAATCCATTATCACATAAAAACATCATTTATGGTCCTATTAAATTCAAAATACTAGATACACTTTCTTTTCACCACTCACACCACTTAATAAAACCATTAGAATTTAAAAAAAATAACATTACAATGTTTAACATTGTTTGGCACACAAAATCCATTAAAAACACCACATTGAACACCATGTGCATACCCATATTCACAAAAACTGAATTTAAATCACCCAAAACATTTCTATAACCCATTACATGAGTTACAAAACAACCCCAATTGGAATAACATTACAAATACATGTAAAACACCCAATTTAACACAAAATTGGTACCTAAAATCATTTTCTTAACAAATGTTACCCAAAACAGTTTTCATAACAAAGATAATGCAGGAGAAATTTTCTAAAAATAGAAATTAAGCAATGATAACTCATCTAGAATTGATTACCCATAGAATCACCTACCACAATTGTAAAAAACATCAAATCTTTGTATAAAAGTTCAACTACACCACCTCCGCACCACAAAAGAGATAAAACAGACCTGAAACTCAAATTTTAGACTATGAAACACAAGATAAAACCCTAGTTTCTAAACCCTACTTTATGGAAATTAGGAAATTCGTGAATAAGGGAAGAACCCCTATGAAAATGGGAGCAATAAGGGAGTAAACCCGCCTACTTGAGGGATCTTGAAGAATTCTCCAAAAATACACTAGTGTCTAAATTTCCAAATATCCAAAAATGAAAGTGAGGTTATAATAAAGATTATTAGGTCATATAGAAACTGGAATGGGGAAACATAGTGAAAAATGAAGGAGTTATGAAGGAAATAAATTACCTCTTCAAATCTGGAAATCTAAGAAATCTTGAGAAGATTTTTCTTTAATCCACGATGGAAATGAGCTCCAAAAAGGGGGAAGTGAATCTGGGGTCGCGCCTAGGTATGTTATCTTCACTTGGAAGGTAGAATCAATGAAAAATAGTAAAAAAATGAATAACTTATTAAAGAAAAAAATTGTTTTTAAAACTGGAAATGAGCATAGGGGCTGGCCCAATTCCTTAAATAATAACACAAATCCACCATGATTATTGATTTTTAAAGGGTCCAAATTTATATGGTCTTGTTACTAGGTTAGGTTATGCCATGTTAAAAGTGGAATGGGTAAAAATTGTTGAAAAATGAAAGAGTTATAAAATAAACAAAATTTATGTTGAAATCTAGAAGTGGGCTCTTGGTTTGGACCAAATTTTGGAAACCCACCATTTCCACCAAAATGTATAGGAAACCCCCAAAACAAAGAAAAAATGGAAGGTAAATGAAAAATACCTTTAAAATAAGTCATGGATTTGAAAATTCTCCCCACTATGAAAGACATTCCATCCTGGAATGTCAACCTGAAGCTTGATTGAAAAACAAGAATGGGTACTCCTTCTCAACCCAAACGATCAGCTCAAAAGTCTCCTGTGTATCATTCCCATGATGCCAAAGAACTCAGACTAGTGGAATAGACTTTCCCCAAAGAAAATTTTCTTGTAAGTCCACTATTCTCATCGACTGCTCAAAAATAGATAATTCAGTCTTTATATCCAACTCTTCCCAATTCAGTACATGGGATGGATTGGGGTTGTATTTCTTCAATTGTGAGACATGCAAGAAGTTATGGATGGATGTCAACTGAGAAGGTGAGGACAACATGTATTCCACCTTGTCGATACGATCAGGGATATCAAAATTTCTGACATACCATGGTGTCAGCTTCCCTTTCTTTCTGAATCGACGATGGTCCAGATGAGGGGACACTATCAATAATACCCTATAACCAACAGAAAACTCCAGGTCTCGACACCTATGGTCAATATATGATTTATGGTTACTTTGAGCTATCAAAAAGTGTTTCCTGATCAATTTTACCTTATCATATGTCTCCTGCACTAGACTCGACCCCAGCAGTGAGGTATCACCTAGCTCATCTCAACATTGGGGGGACTGACAAGGTCGACCATAGAGAACATAAAAAGGAGCCATTCGAATAGAGTATTGGTAAATATTATTATAATCAAACTAAAACAATCCCAAATGGATATCCAATGAACTTCTAAAGTCCTAAACACATACGCAGAGCATTTCCTCTAAAATCTGATTCACCCACTCCGTTTTACCATCTGTTCAAGGATGGTATTTCTTTCACATCTTAATCTGAGACCCCAAGGTCTTCCCAAAACTGAGAAGTGAAATGGGGTCTTAGTCCGAGACAACTGATGATGGCACACGATAGAGCATTACCACCACTTGGAGATAAAAATGGACCAATTCATCCACTTTTGTTGTATCTCTAATTGGAATGAAGTGGGCTGATTTGGTCCGAAAATGAATCACCACCCAAACAGAATTCTTACCCTTAGGTGTATGAGGCAATCCAAAAATGAAGTCCATGGTGACCTCATAGCACTTCTAAGTAATAATGGGTAACAGTTGGAGAAAACCTAAGGGCCTTTGATGTTCTTCTTTCACTTGCTAGCATGTGTATCATCTCGACATGGTGTCTTCATTGTATCATCTCATACCAGGACACTAGAACTACAGACGAACATCATAATACATATTGGTGGCACCCGGATAGACACCCCATTGAGACTGGTGGCTATCCTACACCACCACCTTCTACAGATATAACGTCAGTACTGAACAACCCTTGAACCACATGATTCCCTCAAGAGATGACAACCAATCAGAAGACATATCCCCACCATGAATAAACTACTTTAACCATTAATAAAGATCATCAATAGGCTGTTATCACTGAACTAGCTCCCCCAAAGAAGGATTCACTAAAAGATCACCAAGAAAGCACCCCCATTTTGCTCATTGGTCTTCACATGCATCTGAGAAAAGAGTTCCATTAGATTCCACTCATCACTGGACTTCCACAAAAATTGCACTGGGACTCTTCTGCTTAAGGTGTCATCCACCATGTTAACCTTTCTTGGGGTATAGACAATGTCAAATTCAAACCCCTTCAAGTACTTGATCCAACGACGCTGCCTCATGTTGAGGTCCTTTTGCGAGATGATATAGGCCAATATTTTGTGATCTGAGTAGACCGAAAACTTCCCCCCAAAGAGTTAGTGATTCCAAATCTTCAAAGAGTAAATTATAGCTGCTAAATCCAAGTCATGGTTTATGTAATTATTTTTTTTGTGGTCAGATTTGGTGTGATCCATACATAAACATGTGATCATCCTACATAAACATGCACCCAAGAACTATACCAGAAGTGTCACAATACTCCACATACCCCTTTCCAGACTCTGTAAAAATCAGAATGGTGGAGGTAGTCAACCACCTCTTAATCTCCTCAAAGGATGCCTGACATTCTAGGACCTATAAAAACTTCACCCATTTTTGGATGAGCGTAGTTATCAGTGAAGCAAGATGAGATAAATACTAAACAAACTGCCTATAATAACCATCCATGCCGAGGAAACTTCTGATCTCAAACAAATTTTTCAGTTGTTAACATGACATAACTGCACTAATCCTCTTGCGGTCCAATGAAACCCCCTTCTCTAAGATCACATGCCCCATAAATTTCACTTCCCTGATCTAGAAAGTGCATTCAGACAACTTTGCATAAAGGTGATACTCTCACAAGGTGCCTAGAACGATCCGATGGTGATGGTCATGTTCCTCCTCAGATCCCAAATAAACTAGTATGTCATCTAAAAATACCACAAAAAAATAATTGAGATACTTATGGAACACCCTATTCATGATTTCCATAAAGACCACTAGATAATTGGTCAATCCAAAGGGCATGACCAAGTACTCGAAGTGGTTGTACCTGCTTTAGAAGGCTGTATTTATAATATCAGCATCTTTCACCCTGAGTTGATGATAGACTGAACACAAGTATATTCTAGAAAACCACATTTACCCATTCAACTTATTGAAAAATTTCTCTATTTGGGGAAAGGATATTTGTTCCTGATTGTTACCTTATTTAGCTTCTGGAAGTCAATGCACAACTAGAGGGATCCATCAACCTTTTTCATGAACAACACAGGAACGACCCAAGAAGAGATGCTGGGGTGAATGAATCCTTTAGATTCTAAGTCTTACAGCCGTATCATCAATTCCATCATCTCAGTGGGGGCCATGCAATATGAGGGAAGATATATTTATTCAGTTCCCGGCCCTAGATCAATCGAGAACTCCACATCCCATTTCGGGGGAAACCTGAAAAATCAACTGGAAATACCTTTGGAAACTCATCAACTACATGAGGTAGTCTACTGTTAGGATCATGACCATCATCCTCTATCATAAGAAATAGTAACTAAAAAACAAAATCTCCCAAATTTTGGGGTGTATGTCCCACATGACTCAATCAGGGATCCCATTCCCTATGAAAAACCTATCGACTCTCATCAGGTGTTGTGAAACTGACTCGCCACCTTTGGAAATTGATGTGTTCCTGGAAGTGCACTAGAAAATCCATTACAAGTACTAAGTCAAATATATCCATATCTAAGACAAATAGGTCCAACTCCATCTTAACCCCTAACATGGAAATCGCACAAGACGGGCTCCTGAGACCCTTCTCCTTCTTCTTTCCCAATGGCATCACCAACTCCATCGAAAAATACAACAACTCGGTTGGAAAATTGTACATGTCCATAAAACGGTAATAAATGAATGAAATAGAGGAAACAATATAAAAAAGAGTAGTAGCTATAGAAGATTCAATCAAAATGGTACCTCGAACTATCGATGGTCCTTCCTCTGATCCTACTAGTGCCTGATTTACTGCATGAAGATTTCAGGGCTCTTCTTGAGGATGTACGCTATTCTGTGGAAGTTCCCAAAACTAGATATACCCAGAGGATGACCCAAACCTACCACCACGACCACCAAATCGAGTTCCCCTCATCCTCGACAACTCTGACTGGGTTGGAACTCCTCTTGAAGCCACTGATCCTTCCCCACTCTGAAGTGGACATGAAACCCCAAAAAAGTGGTGCAAGTGACCCATACCTCCACATTGATAATAGGGATTCAGAGGAAATGGGCATGTTGGTCGGATGTTCTCCAGCCTCTCACACTAGGGTCACATGATAGATCTTGCATTAGAAGCCACAGATGAAATCTATATGGAAGAGTGGCTAGAACTACCTCCTACCTTCTTCCCCTACTCCTCTCTCTTACTTTTCTTCTTTGAAGATATGCCCCTGCCCACTACTGATATTGTCCCATAGAAACCATACCTTACTTTTTAGTCAATATCCACCATACATGCCCAGCCAACCACCTCAACATAGGTCCTTAGCTTAAACAAGAAAACCTAGGAGTATATCTCGGGTCATAAGCCTTTCCCAAACCTCTCTGCCTTCGCTTTCTCATTAGAGACAGTTTTAGGAGTATACCGAAACATATCAGCAAAATAGCTGGCATACTCCATCAAAAAGATATACTCCTGAACAAGATCTATGAACTCTCAGGATATAGCATATGCCAAGACTTCAGGGTAGTACTGTTCATTAAAGAGGGCCATGAAATCTCCCCAATGCATCTAATCATTCTTCTCAGTTTGAAGTACTGATTCCCACCACCTGTGACTGGGACCCTTCAATAGAAAAGAGGTACACTTCATCCTTACCTCCTCATATGTGTCCAGGAACTCAAACATGCTCTCGATATTTTCAATCCATTCCTCTGCTTACTGGGGTTCTATGCCACCTCAGAAAGTAGGAGTCTTATTTTTCATGAAATCCTGGGCCTTGTCCTTCCTAGGACTAGTATTATTTTCTCTAATAGGATATAGAATAGGTGAAAGTCCATGTCCTAGTGCTTGGAAATCCCAAACCACAGCCTCTACTAGCCTATGATCAAGCGGTGAGGGAGAACTCTCTTCGGCTTCTTCCCATTGGTGCATGTGAGCTTTATGGGGAGGCATGTTACTACAAAAAGAAAATAATCACAAGGGAAACAATCATCACAACAGTTCTAAAAAATTCCATCAATATAATGAAATATAATGAAGCCAAAAACATTACAACAATAAAATAAACCACTACTTCACCCCCACCCGATGTCCATGTGTAGTCTGCAATCCACACTTCCCACTTGGAAGTGAAGTCAAAACTGAAATTCCAATGCCCCATGGTGACACGAGGTCAGCCAAGAGTGGTGCGGGCCAACCATTTTACCCATGACCAAAACTCTAAGTCTTGAAAATCCTAACTCTTGTATTTCCTGACTCAACCCAAAATAATATATAACGCAAAAACATTAACCTCCTCTCATACCATTTTTTGATGAACTGAATCTTCTCGCCATCAAAACCAGCCCCAAACCCATCCAATGACATGTTCCGAAGGGCATTATCTATCCCCATGGGCTGGCACAAGTTCTTGGGTATCATATATTTTGGTTTGGAAATGATTTACCTGAATATGGATATATAAAACATAAAAAAAATCGATAATCTAATCGGAAAACTCATGCCAAACAAGATTTTAAACAAAATCCAAAACTGAATAAATAAGTCTAAACATATGGAAATAGTTCCAAATTCACATAACAGTAGCATAAAAATATCTCCAAGGACTCCACATGACAAGGGGACACCACCCACAAGTCATCTCCACAACACCGCACCATGGAAGGGAGCTAACAACCCGAACCGCCATCTCCCCTGGCCTTCCCTTTACCTATGTCAAACATGATCAAGTCTACTTACACCCAAAGGGTGTAAGTAGGGTGTGAGCCTAATACTAATAGGATTCCACCAATATATTCTATAGAGTAAACAATAAATGATAAAAATCATGCCATTTTTGATAAACAACAAGTGGTTGAAATAATTTCGAAAGAATAAAACTTTTGAATGTAAGCATTTTTCAAAGGGAATTTACCATGAGTGATCACATCTAAGTAAAACATGTAATCTACTATATTTTGCAGAAAAACCCATCAAATTATAGAGATAATTATAAAAGGGTCAATGAGCACTAATCTCAGGAACACCCCTAGGTACTAGTTATCCTCGGGCCCCATGTACCTTGTACCTCGGTGTAAAGTAACCACAAAAAAATAAAGTCTAATTCATGGGACACTTGTATAGAACATACCCATAAACTAGTGGTCC
This sequence comes from Viscum album, assembly GCA_963277665.1. Classification (NCBI taxonomy): domain Eukaryota; kingdom Viridiplantae; phylum Streptophyta; class Magnoliopsida; order Santalales; family Viscaceae; genus Viscum; species Viscum album. The sequence continues at coordinate 2,016,165,654 of OY728152.1, read as the reverse complement.
TCAATCATCATCAATATATTTTTGTTAGTGTTGTTGTTATCCATCATTCTCAGTGAAACAGAGATATAACTACTCCGGATCACAGGCGCACTAGTACATATCCACCCTCCAAGATACCTGGGCTTCCCACTCTGTGCTAAAACCATTATCTAATGATACCAAAACCCATTATCAATTAAAAAAATCATTTCTGGTCATAATAAATTCAAAATATTTTCTACACATTCTTTTCACCACTTACACCCCTCAATAAAATCTTCAGAATTTCAATAAAATAACTTTACAAAGTTTTACAATGTTTTACACACAAAATCCCTTAAAACCCCCACTTTGAATACCATGTGCATGCCCATATTCACGAAAACATAATTTTCAGCACCCAAAAAATTTCTATAATCCCATTACATGAGTTATAATACAACCCCAACTAGCATAACATAAAATAGACATGTAAAACACCCAATTTAATAAAAAATTGGTATCTAAAAATCATTTTCTTAACAAACGTCACCAAAACTAGATTTCATACAAATGATAATGAATGAGAAGTGTGAAAAAAATATAAATTAAGAAATTATAACTCATATATCATTGATTACCCATGAAATCACCTACCACAAGTGTCAAAAACCTCAAATATTTGTGTGAAATTTCAACCGCACCACCTTCGCACCCCAAAAGAGTTAAAACAGACATAAAACCAGAATTTCAAACCGTGAAACAGAATATCAAATACTATTTTATAAACCCAACATTCTAGACATTAGGAACTTCAAGAATAAGAGAATAAACCCTTATCAAATGGGAGAAAGAAGGAAGGAAACCCACTTACTTGATGGATCTTGAAGAACTATCCAAAACTACACCAGTATCTGAATTTCCAAATAGCCAAAAATAAAAGTGAGTTTAAAATAAGGACAATGAGGTCATGTAGTAATTGAAAATGGGGGAAAAGAGTGACAAATTGAGGATTTATGAAGGAAACTAATTGCCTCTTCAAATTTGGACGATTTGAGAAAGATTGAGAAGACTTTTCCTAATCCTTGATGGAAATGAGCTACAAAGAGTTAGAAGTGATTCCGGGGTCACTCCTAGGGATTTTAGCTTCGAGTAAGAGGTAGAATCACTGAAAAAGAGTAAAAAATGAATATATTATTAAATAAAAAATATATTTTTTAAAACAGGAAATGGGCTTACGGGCTGGCCCAATTCCTTAAATAAAAACAAAAATCCACCATTATTATGAATTCCTAATGGTTCAAAATTGATATAGTGGTGTTACTAGGTTAGGTTAGGCCATGTCGGAAGTGGAATGTGTAAAAAATATTAAAAAAAAGAAATATTTATAAAAGAAATAAAATTTATGTTTAAATTTGGAAATGAGCTCACAGTTTGACCGAAATTTTGAAAACCCACCATTTCCACCAAAATACATGGGAAACCACAAAAACAATAAAATAATGAAAATTAAATGAAAAATACCTTTAAAATAATTCATGGATGTGACATTAATCAATTCCCCCCAAAATTCCACAAAAACTGAAATCAAGGTATGCACCACTGGCCTTAGACTCATGGACATAGGCACGTCCGATATCGATATCAAATGCAAAGCCAATTGGTGTATATCGGTGTTTCCATCATTTTCCATGAAAATAGGGAAAATATTCTTAGATGGATTTAGTGCTCCATTAAGTGAAAATGAAGATGAAGGGAAGTAATTATGGGTTTAGTCTTATCATCATGGTCCTTTAGCCACCAACAGATCGAAGAACAGATCACAAATGAGGGAGATGGATCAAAACCCATGGGAGGTAGAAAAGGGACGGTTCTCCCTTCTTGTAAGCAACTGGGAAAGACATAGCTGAATTCTTGGATATTTTGATTTGGGTTTTCTCCTACTAGTGCATGAAAATTTGGGAGCATTATAATCATATTAAATCATAGTTCAAATCCATTTTCTAAATAAGGAATAGCTAGTTGGTTCAGTATATTATAAAATTGAGGTGTACATCGATCCCATAGGGTTTAGTTGGGATTATCAGCCATTATATCAGGTTTAGTGTGAGTACTAAGAGTTTCACTTGAATATATGAGGTTTATTTTTTCAAATAATTCTTGCAAGTTTATTTTACTTATGTTAGTTAGTATTTTTTCAATTTTAAGATCAAAATAAATTAATTAACTATTACAACTATGTTTCATTCAATCATAATTTATTGGGTTGTTTGTGTCAAAACCTCCCCTTATATGGTACCATGTTTGATGCCTGACTTATAATGTGGTATGGAGAAACAATTAATTACCTATATATAGTATATAAGTCAACCTAGGTAGTCTTCTAAAGAGGATTGTAAACAAACCTATTTGACAATTTTTGAGTTGGTTCATGGAAATTGATTTTAATTTTGTTCAAAAAATTAATAATTTAATAAAGTAACTTATATTGATTAATTTATGAAAAAATTGTGGAAGGGGGATCAGGTCTGTTTAACTGGACATATTGCACTGATATCATAGTTTTCCATTTTTTACACATCTTTTTCTTCCCAATGGTAAGAGAGAGATTCCTCGATTTATTCCTCTTTCTACCTAGGTGAAATGGTGATTGGTGAGAATTCATTTAACTGAAATATCAGGTTAGTCAACCCTCTTTCTTTTGTGTGTAACATTTTATTGGATCCTTCTGATTAATTAGAAAAATACCCAATCATTTATTATTGTTACCTAAAAAACCAATAGTTCTAACTTACAATTCCACACACATATTGAAGACCATTGAGCACTCAGCACCCAACTATAGCCTATTCCATCATATATTGAGCAAAATTGCATTGGGATATTGGGATCATTGAATAGGGAAATTAACATTAATATAATATAAACCTTTTACAATTGCATTTAATATTAGAAATGAAAAATTGATAATTGATTATAGATATAATAAGAAAGAAATTTTTTATTCAATTCAAGCACAAAACCCAATCATAAAAAAAGCATCACATCCTTCCCCTTTCCTATTAACTTAGAAAAGATACAACTCTTTTGGTGGGGTTAATCGAGTTAATGTGGGAGATGGAAGGAATCATAAGAATTGAAGAACAAAAATGAAAATAGAAAAATAAGGCAATAATAGTTCATCATCAAGAGCTTCCTCTCACTAATATATCCTCTTCAAAATCCCCCTAGTATTCTATTTGTAGACATTTATTACACTTGAGTAGTTTTAATTTCCTATAAATACAACCAAAAAATCATTCAATGTCAATTCTTTGGGCTTGTCAGTGGTTCTTTGTCAAAAAAAGGTGTAGTTTCATTAATTACATTGAATATTCCCAAAATAAGGCTTACCCATAGGGATTCGTGGCGTGAATAAATTTTTCATGCCATTATAGTCTCAACACCTTATGTTGGTTGTGTTTTTTCACAACCTTAATTGACCCAATGAAAAAATTTCAAGTCCTGGATTGACCTCATGAAAAATTTAAAAGCCCTGAATTGAATTTACGACATGAAAAACTATTTCACTGTAGTTTTAACCCATTTCCACTTTATTATTCATATCAAAGCTCCAATATTGGGATTTAAATTTTATTATTTTATGTAAAATGATTTTATGATGAAATAATCAACATTAAACACATTTTTTATAATTTATTGTATCCCACAAAAATAAAAAAATAAAAAATAGTATAATTAATTAAGTAATGTTTTAAAATAATGTGTTTCATGTTAAAATATGCATGAAAATATGGCTATGTCACATTATATCTATATCCCAACAACATATCTTTATGTCACCCATCTTAAAAATATAGTGAATTAAATTTTACTTTAAAATGATGTGTTTGGTATTTTGGTAAGATCAGTGTGCCTTGGTGTGAGAAATATCTCAATTATTGTAATAGTAAATCTTATTTACTCCCTTAATTATAGAAACCATTCTTATTTTAGTGCTGAAAATATTGATCAAAAAACAATTCTTCCCAATATCTAAGGTTTCAATGTGCCCAAAATCTATTTTTTAGTCTTCTATAGTGGCTTATATATAGTTATTCTAAGTGATTGCTCCAATGTTAATGAAATCCTTGAATCTTGGTTGAAATTTCATATCATTTTTTCTTATTTGGAACTATAATCAGTGTAAATATTTACAATGATCTCAACCACTCTTCCAAATACAAAAATAATATCCTTAATTATTTTCTCAAGTACTTAGCTGCATTCATAATTGTAATCAAGTGTCTTTCACCAAGATTAGATTAGTGTCATATTTTATTGATCAAAGTATAGGTGATATCATGTTGACTAAATTAAATTACATACATGATAGATACTATAGTGGTTGAATAAATAATATTATCCATCATTCCTATATAAGGATTTTTAATCTTCCTAAGATTCATTCCATGAAACACTGGTAAAGACCACTTCTTGGAGTTCTCCAAACTAATATGATTTTTTACTTTACCAATATATATGTTTTGACTCAGTCTAAGAAACCTATTTGTTTTATCTCTATAAATCTTTATAACCAGTATCTAGGTTGCTTCAACCATATCTTTAAATTAGAATTATTTCCCCAACCACACATTTAAAAAATGTAAATTTGATATTTTATTTCTTATAAGGAACATGTTATCAACATAAAATATCAAAATTACCACAATAATCCCACCAATATTCTTGTATACACTGAAATCATGCTTGTTATTTATTGAAAAAAACTATTCGATTATATCATTAAACATCATGATCCAACTATGAGATATTACTTTAATCCATAAATGTACCATTGTTACCTGTAACCTTAGTATACTCACACTGATAGAAATGGGATTAATACTAATGGACTTATCCCAATGGTTTTTTAAAATCATTGTTGTAACCTATTTATAGAAAGGTCATACAAATGGTTTAAAAAACCATTGACATAGAGGGGGGATATAATAATTGTTTTAATAAACCATTTTTATGGTCTTTGAAGTAAATCCCCATCCTCATAGCCTCCCCTCTCCCCATCTCACTCCTATCTCGATTCAACCCCACTAAAGAAATTCCCATATATTCCCCAAACCTAGGGATCTCTCCTCACTTGTTTTTTTGTTATTTTCTTCTTGAACATTGAATTGGTGAGTTCCAAATCCATCATCACTTATACCATGTTTCAATTACATTTTTTTTATAATATAAAACACTAACCTAGTTTCTTTTAAGTCTGAAATATTTATAATTCATTAAATGAGGGTTCATTTTGATTTTATTTATTCTAATATTCATTATAAAACTGTTTGTAGGTGATGTATTTTTAATTTATTTACCCACTACTTCTATATAAATCAAATATAAACCTATTATTATTTATGATACATAAGGTAGATCTGTAATTAGTTATTGTATAAATTATTCTGTTTTTGTAAATGTATTAAGTTGTTATGAAATTATTCATTTCAATTTTATATTTTAATAATTGAAATTATTCTTTTCAAGTATAATTTTTTTTTGATTTAAAATTTAATATATATTTTGAATATATAGATTGGTTTTGTTTTTATAAAATCTTGAATATGTATTTTATTTATTCAAGGAATTTAATGTTTATAATCATTTCAAAACAATATTTATTTTAGGTATTATTTTTCAACCTTAATTTTTTTCCTAGAAAACACATTCCCACTGAAAGATAATCTCTATATTTTTCGTAACTTTTCCTTTTTTAAAGGATTAGTTTATAATTACTTGGATATTAATGGATTTTTTGTTACATGAACATATTTTTAAATTATGTTAACTATATGGAAAACATATTTATATAATAGAACATATACTTTATTTTGATATGTATAATTATATTTTTTTCTATTCCTTATGCCTTATGTTCATTTTTTTAAGTAAGCATATTTTTGAAATATTCCATACAAAATAATTTATTAGTTTACTTACAAAATATTCTATTTATTGACCAGCCAAAACTAATACCATATTTGGTTTGTAACATGTGAGATTTATAATACTATATATATATATATATATTGGTTCATGTTTGATATACATTTTTTTCTTTTATATTATAATTATCCTACAAAGTAATTTTTTAGTTATACCATACATATGCATAAAATTGATTTATAATAGTTTGTGTTGATTGTTATAATTTTTAATGAGAGTGTTATATTTTTATCTATGTGTTTTTTTATTTCATTCCATATATTGAGAATGAGCTAAAAATTATTTTTCATGATATTTGATTATTTATGAGTCAACATAAATATTTGAAATCACATTTTGTGTAAGGTAGTCTTATGAAATTTGAGTGATTTTATTTTAAAGGTATGATTTATAGAAGATTTTTTTTTAAAATGTGGTGTTTTTAGTTATAATGTAATATGATTTTTCATGATTTCAAGAAACCATATTTTTTAAAACATTAATTTAGGGTTGTTTTCAAAGAAAATTGTGTTTATATTTTTTTGTTTTCTTATTTGGTTTTAAATCATTAAAGTTCCCTATATTTCAAGTTATGTTTCATAATTTAGGGTGTTTTTTGGTCACAATAAATTTTTATTTCACTTTATAAATTGCATTATTAAAATTTGTTTTATTAATATATTAATTTTGTTTAAAATTTGTTTGAATAAAATTACAAAATGAATATTCACATAATATGATTATAACCCCATTTTATAATTGTATTGTACTTTTTGTGTGGTATTATGTATATTTATTACTCATTGATATAATAGATTTAAATATTATTGTTTTATATATATGGCATTATGTTATCTCATGGTATGGAGTTATGAAATAAAGGATAATGGTGATAATTATATTGTATGTTTTTTTTATAAATGGACTTTTACCTTCTAAAATTTTAGTTTTCCTGATAAACTATGTTATTTTTTATAATTATGTATTCATGTATGTTAAATTTTGTATTTATACACATAAATGGAGAGTGATTTAAATAGATTTTATTTTAATCATATTCTAATGGTTTTCTATGTGATTAAAATAAAGTGAATAAGTCCTGTTCTCTTAAATTGATTTTGGATTTTATTTCATTATTATTTAAATGATTTTACAAAATGGCATATAGAATTGGTATATTTGTTTTTATAAGAATTGATATATATTGGATGTGTGACACTGATTAGATCTCAAGTGATTTTTAAAAAAAATTATTTTTAAATTTTTCTTTTTAAAAATATTAAGATAGAGGTCCCATACATTCAACATTTTTTTATTTTTTGGTGGACCTTGGATATTCCATGAAGGAGTCATCAACCATATAATAAAAAAAATATAATAAACTGTTATGTTTGGAATCACAATGGGGAGAAAAAGCTGTCTCAAAATGTACATGATCTTAATAAGAGTTTTGGATTAGAGAATTTATTATATGGCCAGTTTTTTATTAACAATTAGGGTAAATAAATTATTCTATTTAAATAGTGTAATAATAAGAGTACACATTATTCATGTAATGAAAATTTTGATTTTGAGGGGGTGAAAAAATTGAAGGATACTTGCATGACACTAGTATATTGGAAATTTGGTAAAACGAAAAGGCTGGTATTTTTAATAAGACTATTTCATGGGAATACCATGTATTGAATTTATAATACCTCTATCTATTATATTCTTACCTTTTTAAAAGGTCTTACTTCAAGATGATTCAAATATTCCATCAAACCTTTATATTCCATGGAAGTTAATTGACTAGCTATGCTTTTCTAAACACTAATTTCATGATTTCCTGAAAGATAACATATTATTATTGGAATAAATATTTGGCTCAAATTGTCACGACCCGCCCTCGGGGTCCGTGCCGTGACTACCCCAAGCCCGCCTTCCATAGGCCAGGGGTTGGCGACTAGCACCAAGGCGTAAATCCCGATAAAAAGGGAAGGCATTGCCTTTGAAAAGTAAACAAACACCACAGAGTAAGCAAGCGGAAAGTAAACACTAAACAAAAGCAGAGTACAACTAAAAGTGCGGAAAAGTAAATGGGCCAGAATACAAACCCAAACTGAAAGTAAAGTACAACTCGAAAGGGAAAACAGCAACTGAAAAGTAAAATCCACTACTCCGAGCTGTCCACTGAAAATCCCACCTGAAGGGTGGGTACAGATAGCTCCTCTGCTCCACGGGTCCCGCCGTCCGCTCCGAGCACGTCCCGCCCAGTGGTCCACCTCCGGGTACCGTCCCGCTCTGCAAGCCCCAGCTAAGGTCAACGCTGTCCGTCGTCTGCAACCAACACAACGTAGTGCGGGCAAAGCCCGTGCAGGGGTGAGTATAAGCTACTCAGTAGGGACCCCGAGACCCCTGAAGGTCTCTCAAATCCACTAAGGATAAACCAAGAAGAAAGGTACAATCACAAAGTAACAACCGACACTGCTTAGGTATATGCCCATACATATACCTAAGTCATCAATTAAAATACGCTCCAACCTCCGTGCCCAAGTACAACTCAGTCCACACAGGAAAGTAAACGTATTCCACACAGGAAAGCAAAACATAATCCACACAGGATTGCACAACACAATCCACACAGGAAAGCAATTGGATTCAGCTCACACAGGTATACTTCTTCGAAAGACGATAAAGATGATCACTGATCCATCTAAGTCGTCGGACCCACGAAGGATCGATAGGTAACTAAACCCCGCAAAGACCCACACAGGATCGGGCCCACACAGGACCTGTAGGCGCTGGCTCACACAGAACCGCTGAGCGCGGACCCACACAGGATCGGACCCACACAGGATCGGGCCCACACAGGACCTGTAGCACTGATCCGCGTAGGATCGCTGAGTGCTGTAGTAGTCGTCGTCGAATCCACACAGGATCTATGTACTGTCGTCGTCGTAGTCACAATAGCAGTCGTAGCAGTAGTAGTCACAGTAACAGTTGCAGTAACAGTCGCAGCCAACACTAGGGTTCCCGCACACAGCAAGCTTGTTCGGAGGGTCCGCTCCACGAGCCGAGAGGCTGATACATCAACTCAAATTTGTCACGACCCGCCCTCGGGGTCCGTGCCGTGACTACCCCAAGCCCGCCTTCCATAGGCCAGGGGTTGGCGACTAGCACCAAGGCGTAAATCCCGATAAAAAGGGAAGGCATTGCCTTTGAAGAGTAAACAAACACCACAGAGTAAGCAAGCGGAAATTAAACACTAAACAAAAGCAGAGTACAACTGAAAGTGCGGAAAAGTAAATGGGCCAGAATACAAACCCAAACTGAAAGTAAAGTACAACTCGAAAGGGAAAACAGCAACTGAAAAGTAAAAGCCGCTACTCCGAGCTGTCCACTGAAAATCCCACCTGAAGGGTGGGTACAGATAGCTCCTCTGCTCCACGATCAAGAATAAAAATAATTAAACAATAAACAACAACCCCTACCTCGAGTATAGGTTCGAAGATTTGTCTATGTCCGCGGAAGTCGACGTCGCGGAGATCGGGCGTCGCGGTAGTCGTTCGTCAATTCCGTTGACGAAGAGATGCGTCCGATGTGATACGTCGTTGGCGAAACCTCTTATGTCGACGAAGGAAATCCGAGGAGGAAGCGGCGTTCCCTCTCGTTGACACGGAAGATGAAGAAGAGCGGAGCGGCGTTCTTCGTCGGAACTTGAGCATTCTTCGTCAAGTTGAGTGTTCTTCGCGAGCCATGTGGCCCTGCCCGCCGCATGAGTAGCACTGTCTGCATCTCGAATGACTGGCTCCTCACTGTGTGCCCCGCACTGCTGAGCCAGTGCCCTGAGATCGTCTGCCCGAAGTTCTGGTGTGTCTGGACCCCTGAGTCATCCGTCAACTGCCTGCTGCAGATGACTCTGCCACGTGCCGCCCTGCGGTGGGTCGCTGTGCTGGTGTAGACTCAGCAAGGAAGCTCTCGATCAGAAGAGCCCGCTCCAGTACTCCTGTCTGAGTCGGTATGCTGAGGGAGATCAGCGATGCCCTGATCTCGTGTCTCAAACCCTGCTCGAAGTTCCGGGCCCGGAAGAATGGGTCCCGTACCATGTCGGTCGAGTAGTGCGAGAGATCGGTAAATCTCGCCGAGTACTTAGCGACCGTCATGCTACCCTGCCGCAGCTGTAGAAGCTCCTGGATACGCACCGCACGAAGGGTGGCTGGGACGAACTCCGAGCGGAAGAGGCTCTCAAAGTCCGTCCAAAGTAGAGATGCCTCATCGTGCACCTGGAGCATCAAGCTCCACCATCGTCCTGCTGCTGCGTGTAGTAGGCTCGCAGCGAGGATCACCATGAGGTCTGCTGGTGTCCTCACTAGCCTAAACACTCGAACCACTGCCTCCAGCCAGTCCTCTGCTGCCTGGGGATCCGTCTCCCCGCGAGACCTGGGCAGTCGCTGGAGCTGAAACTCATGCAGTGCGCTGAGGCGACGTGCATCGTCAGCGGCTGCTGCTGGAAGCATCGGGGGCTCGACGGGTAAAGCTACCGCCGGTGCCACTACTGGCAAAGGGCCCTGCACCGAGGCCTCGTCGCTCGGTGGGCTGTCGTCACGCTCGACTCTCGGAACCCTAGCTGGCTGCCGTCGTGGGGCCATCCTGAAAAGGAAACAGGTGCGCCACGGTTAGAACAGTATACCTGGTGAGCTGATATAAGTAATCACAAAGAAAACTTTGAAACACACACGCAATCAATGTTTTCGTGCATTAAGTCGGAAATCAGAAGTCAGGGTCCTGGTGTACGGATACGTCGGCCGCCGCACCAACACTGGACTCCCTGGACTGATAACCACACTCAATACGCTAAACATTATTGCTTCACATAGAAAAGATCAGAGTTCGCGGTAGAACCGAACTCCTCTGATACCAATTTGTCACGACCCGCCCTCGGCGTCCGTGCCGTGACTACCCCAAGCCCGCCTTCCATAGGCCAGGGGTTGGCGACTAGCACCAAGGCGTAAATCCCGATAAAAAGGGAAGGCATTGCCTTTGAAAAGTAAACAAACACCACAGAGTAATCAAGCGGAAAGTAAACACTAAACAAAAGCAGAGTACAACTGAAAGTGCGGAAAAGTAAATGGGCCAGAATACAAACCCAAACTGAAAGTAAAGTACAACTCGAAAGGGAAAACAACAACTGAAAAGTAAAAGCCGCTACTCCGAGCTGTCCACTGAAAATCCCACCTGAAGGGTGGGTACAGATAGCTCCTCTGCTCCACGATCAAGAATAAAAATAATTAAACAATAAACAACAACCCCTACCTCGGGTATAGGTTCGAAGATTTTTCTATGTCCGCGGAAGTCGACGTCGCGGAGATCGGGCGTCGCGGTAGTCGTTCGTCAATTCCGTTGACGAAGAGATGCGTCCGATGTGATACGTCGTTGGAGAAACCTCTTATGTCGACGAAGGAAATCCGAGGAGGAAGCGGCGTTCCCTCTCGTTGACACGAAAGATGAAGAAGAGCGGAGCGGCGTTCTTCGTCGGAACTTGAGCATTCTTCGTCAAGTTGAGCGTTCTTCGTGTTCTTCGTCAGAGTTGAAGAAGAAGAAGAAAATCTCCCAAAAGCTCTCAAGGTGGCCAAAGCTATTAACCAAAATAAAATAAGACACTATCTTATTTTATTAACACATCAACACAAAAGAATTTGCAAAGTTTGAAATTCAAAAGGATTAACTCCAAATTAAATAACTCAGGTCATTTAATGAGGGGTTAAGTAAGTTGGGAGAAGATGAAAGGTTTAGGGGTTAGTGTGGGCCCCACCACACTTAATCCTCCCAAGGGAGGTTAAGTGGGTGTGGGTCCCACTTCCAACCCCCTTTGGTAGGTTTTATCAAGTTATAATAAAATTTGTTCTTCACAAATTTTATTTAACTCAAACTAAAAACCCCAAAACTAACTTTCAACCCGCAACAAACGCAACTTCTGAAAAGGTCTCTTTAAGCGAAAATCGGTGCTGCGAGTTCATCGGTGCCCTCAGATTTCAATTCCGAGCACCGAATCAAAAGTTAGGAAAACCCGCTCGTTCGTTCACTGAACGTACCTGAGCCAAACTTCAGAAATTAATTCCGGGCACTTCGGGCCTCGGAATCAGGTGCCGTCTGAAACCGCGCTCTTGTAAAATTCTAAAGAAAATTAAGAAAAAATTTCCATTGAATTTTACGGGTCTTTACACAAATGACTATACAAAATATGAAACATATCAAAAGAAGAAAAATATTAATGGAACACCTTCTTTTTTTCCATAGAATGTATTTTGGAACTTTCTATTCATTTTCGAACATCAAAATATTATCATGTCTGATAAAATGTCAATAAATATGTAATTCTATGAAATTGAGAGAAATAAGGATAATGATGAGTTTGTTCATCATGTAGATGGACTATAATGGATTTTTTTGATTCTTGGTATCTTGATTTTGTATCCTAGGTACATAGTGTGATATTGGGTTTATCATGTGATGGTTTTAATTTATTATTTTAGATGTTAGCTTCACAAAACACAAAATCAATTTTCATTCACATTTATAATCTTTCTCTAGGGATGAGTATGAAAAAACTATTCAATTTATTATGTATACTCAAATTTGGTCCTTCTTATATTATAAATGATATATATTTATACGCCAAACCTTTAATAAAATAATTGAGGCATATTTGGATTGTGGTTTTAGACACATATGATGCTTGTTCTAAATACATATTTCAGATGTGTGAAAATATTTTGTCAGTGGTAAAATCTTTTCATGTTTCTGAAATGATGTTGGGATAGGGAACAAAGGGAAACAGTTTGTATCCTCTTTTCATGCAGAATACAAGATCTATAAGGATTAAATGTTTTCATATTTTTATTTTTATGGTACATATATGATTCTTCCTAATGGATCATCTATATATAAATAATTATTGAATTTTTAATAATACCATTAAGACCAAAAATCCACATCATTATAAGTCTTGAAAATACATGATTAATGAATTGAAAGAAGACAATTTTTCATTAAGGAAATTTTAAATGGAATCTATTAAGAGGAAGAATGTTTCCATTGGTTCTAATTTGAATTGGAAGAAGAAAAATATCTTCTTTGAGTTTCCTTATTAGAAAACTAATTTATCACGTAATTTTTTATTATGATACACATTATAAAAAATAAGTGATACATTGATTTTAATTATCCTAAATTTTAATGGTAAGATAATAGATGATTCATGAACTCAACATGAATTGGTGGATCAGGGTATCAAATCATAATTGCATCCTTTGTGTATTTGTGAAAATAAATGAAAAGTTATGTGTGCTTCTTATATGATGATGCCTTAAAAAAATCAATTTTTAAATGAATATAGACTATAAGGGTTCCTCATGGGTATTTTAGAAACATATAAAAATGGTTTATGAGAAGGAAGTTGATGTTAAATTCTCTAAAAACCAATGATTATCACATCCTTCTTCATGAGTTAATTCTAATAGAAATATATCATCTATTTTTCAATAATGTAAGGTTAGAAATGATTCTATTATGAAATATTTATAGGGATATTTTTTCAAAAAAGTTATTAAAGTATTTGTTTCAAAAAAATATATAAATATTCACCATTAACTTTGTGTGAGTTAGAGAAAAAAATCTTGATCATTTTCACATGCATGTTTCTTCTAACTATCCACATTCCAACTAAAATACTACATGAAGGAATGTTTTATATTTATTGGATGTATCCAACTAAATGAAATTTGTATACATTAAAATCTTACATCTAGAATAAGAATCATCATAAACTTTCCACTATGGAAGGTTGCTTGGATCAAGAATGTATGTTTATCTATTCACTGTATCTCTCCAATGTGACAATAATATGTAACCAACCAATGAGAAATAATGAAGATAAGTATGATAAAACTGAACCTATTTTTCCATCACTTCCCAAAGTAGGGGTAATTCCTAGATCATATATATTTACTACACTAATCTATAAAGAGAAAAAGGTGGCACATTACACAATCTTGTTTAAATACAATTTTTTATGAATACATCAAGTAAGTAAGTTGAACATGTATATGTTATCACATAACATGTAATTGTAAATATGTGTTCAACTATTTATATCTTTTTATAGAGGGAATATAAAAAATAAATATAAATCATCATTCATTATCTTTGTGAAGGATAATGACTTTTCATAGCAAAGAGTATCCAACATGGTTGAAATTGAAGGTATAAGTATTACTACAATAAAATAAAAATAATATTTTATATTTCTGTTATTGGATTTACCTATTAACTATGACTCTGAAGAAATGATATCGTTGGATTATGGTCCTAATTCTTTGGTTCATTAGTGAAAATCAATTGTGATCAATGAGAAAAAATTTATTATCATTGATTGAGTAGGGAATATGAGAACACATCATGATTGTGTTATGGTAACTACACTGATAGACTATAATGATCGTGCATCATATAATACACCCCAATATGAAAATTTTTCTTATTAAGGGTTGTTGAAAAAATAAAAATATTGGATTATTAATCTAATGGTTGATTCACTGTAATGAAGTTAAAATGGTTTGATTTAATGATGAGACATGGCACATTTATTGATGACTGTATATTCAATTTTATTAACATGATTCCCATTATTAATACTGAGGAGCTGTATATTTTTATGTCATTAGAAAGACACGTTTTTTATTTGAAAGATCATCTAAGACCTAAATTCAGTTTCATCGTTGAGGTAAATGCAAAATATATTTTTTATAATGGTGGGGATGAAATTGACATAATCATTGTCCATATTGGCCTCACTAAATTTATTAATTATTATAACTCAAATTTTTCAATTTTCGTTGTTGATTATAAACCTAAAGTTGTGTTGGGTAATATATAAAATCAACCATATGTTTTCCCAGTTCTTTTGGTTTAGCTTGACCTGTGGTTTTCAAGTTTATATTATTAAAATTTATTTAATGTTGGTTTTATTCTATTTTTAACTTTTCATTCATGTGAATTTTCAATGTAATATGTTTTCAGTTTTATTTTAGGTGCATTTTGTAATTTTAAATTGAACTTTATGAGAACTTAACCAACAAAAAAAACAAAAAAAAACAAATTAGAACAAAATAAAGATGAATTCAATAGAAACATATTAAACTAATTAGAATGAAAAAAACAAAAACATCAATCAAATGGCGTAACTCAAAAAATTCCAAAATAAACTAACCTAAAAAATGGCCACATAATGTAACTCAATATATAAACTAAATGACCTAACCTAAACGATTTACAAATGACCTAATCAAATAATCACAATGAACCAAATGACCTCACCAAATATGAATTTAATAAAATTTATAATAGAATAAGAAATCCTTATCATAAATATATTTTACATTCTAATTAGAAGGTGTTTATTTTTATATGAAACATCTTTTATGTTCTGTTATTCTTTTCACTAAATATGATCTGATTATGTTAAGTTATTACCTATCCCATTGTTGGATTGAAAATTGTTATCCCTTAATTAACTCGTTTCACATATTCTTTCTTATTTGGATTATACATTAATTATTAATTTATAATTAAATATATATTTCTTTTAAAATGACTAAAATTAAATTTTTTTTGAATAGATTTGATTGATGAGAATGACTGATAATATTTATAATATAAGAGAGGTGAGTATTCCCCCACTGGTTCCTATTGGGAGTATACTATTTCAAAAATATATATCAATAACATATAATTTCACGTCATTAATAATTTTTGAATATTAATTAGGAACAATCATCTAAGGGGAAACTATTCTCTAATCAGGTTAGCAGAAGTGATGTCCAGCATAATGACATGAGTGCGGAGGTTCTAGAGATAATTAAATCACTCATCATACCCGATTACACTAATACTCTTCATTAGATATATCATGAAGCACAATTTATTATCCCACAATTCCCTTAGAGTAAGACAAGATATTTAGACTGCCTATAATTTGGCCATCATTTACATCTAATCATACTTATATATCTTTTACTTTTATAATGATGGATCACACTCCCCATACATATTATCATCTTTCATATACATCTTTGCAAGATCCATTTTCTACTTATTAATTATCTCTAGGATTTTATGTTCACCCCCCTTCAACTTATACTCTACCATATCATGAAACTCTTGAGAAAACATTGGACCCCGTTGGTCCTACAAAAGTCATCGATCCTTCACAACATATGGATCTATAAGTACCCAATAATCATCCTAACTCAAGTAAATTTATAGAACCCTCATAAATTTTATGACAATGATTTATTTTTATTATCAAATGTATTTATTTTAAAATTGTTATTTTATTCTTTCATAGCATTATATGCCACTATAATGAGGCATGGGAATACACACATGTGTGGAACCACCACACATAGGTGATGGTTGAGTATAATGAGGATAATCGCATTATTGAAAAAACAATGATAGAATATAGGAGTTTTATAGCGAATCTTGCCATATACAGGGACATCATTCCTATGAAGCCAATCTCATAGAGACATCAAGAAAATAAAATAAAGTATAATTATAGGTCTCAGATATGGATAAGAAAATTAATTATAATTAATGTTATATTATTATTGTATTTATATGAATTTATATTTAGTTAGAAACTTTGTTATAATTTTCTCAATGGTGGGGTTTCAAGGACTATACAATTAATGGAATTAGGTGAGATATGGAGATCTTATAAACATGAGTTATATATTGTTGGTTTGATGGAGTTGGAATAGATTTAGAGGCTATAACTATTTGGAATTATTTCCCAAATTTTTTTATCATGAAATGATTTCTCCTTAGAAGAGTGATGAGTTTAATGTATTATTCAGACTTGAGGCTTTTTATTGAAAATGGTGATGATTTTCATTTATAATTTGTTTTATATTATTGAATATTATTTTTTAAAAGACATTATTAAGAAATAAAAAAGGATTCTATGAAGTATCTCCACACATTGGGGTGGATGAAGATGCCATAATGTGAGAGAAATAAAGTATTTTCATGTAAACTTGTGTTAAATTGGGTACCAACAGAAATGAAAATGAATTATACCTTAATAAATGGATAGGGTGTTACACAGGGTGTATTTTTAACTCATAAATTTTTTATTTTTCATTATCACATGCCTATTACAACCTAATAAAAAATAAAACATTTCTTCTTTTAATATTTTATCCACAAAACACCCCAACTCACTTATATTCTATGATAACACATAGAGTAGGTGTTATATAAGAGAACTCCCCACAAACTACCCACCTAACTCAAAATACTAGTGAAACCATAGTAGTAAGACACCAAATCTAATAATTATCTCAACATCTATGTTCCAAGGAATGGTTACCTTTATGCTTATTAATGGACAACCAATAGTTCCACTTCAATTTCAATTTCCATTATCGTCTTTGACACATAAAAAAATCCATTATTTAATATAATACCTATAAATTTTAACACATAACCAATACCTCACATTTCATAAAAATTATAACCAAATAACCCCAAAACAATCAACACACAATCTATCAAAAAACACTCAAATAATTCCTAATGAAAAACATTTCATCATATTAATTAAAAACCTCCTAATGAAAAAATTCACACAACTACCATTTTACATTCTTATAATGATTTTCCATTTCTAAAAGCTAATATCAGTATATCAATTGTAGATAGTAATGTTGTAAAACAATTTTTAAATATTTTTTAAGACTTATTTTAAATAGTTTTTGAAAATTTCTTGTAAACATACCTTTTAAACCAATTTTAAACAATTTTTTTTAAATGATATTAAATTGTACTGAAAACTACTGCAAATACTACTATTATATAGTTTTTAAAAAAAATTAATTTTTTTAAATAAAATTCTAAAAAAAAAAGAAAACTCCTTTTAAATAGTTTTTTAAAAAATTCTTTTAAATAGATTTTAAAATAGTTGTAAAACTAAATTTGAAACTAATTTGAAACTATTTATATTTTCAACCATATGTAAATAGTTTAATAGAATTATTTAAACTTTCAGTGTATATAGTATACAATTTATGATTAAATATTAATATATAAACATGAAAATATATTTACATAATATTAAGGTATAAATAGTTATAAATCTAAAACATATAAACCTGAAAACATGAAACTTTATTAACATGTATACATTTTTAAAAAATATTAACTTATAAACATGTAAGTAGAATAATTTAATATGAAGATGTGTAATTTTAAACTATAAATTGTAAATAAAGTTGTGGTAATATAATGAAAATAAATAAAAATAAACTTTACTATCCATAATAGATCAATCCAAATAGGACATAATAAAACAAAATTGAACCGAGAGGGAACAATATTACCCTAATAGACTTGAAAAAATCCGAAATAAATAAAATTAAATTGAACCAAACTAAAAAAAAATCCATGAATTAGATAAATTTTAAAAACATTTACTAAAGAAATATTAATTATATATTTCTTTGAATTGAATTACAACTGAAACATGAATTGATTGAAACTGAAATGACTAAAATTAAATTAAACCAAAAAATAATAAATTAGTCAAAATTGAATTGAAATTAACTTTCTCAAAATAAAATAAACCATATTTACAGAAACATACTCGAATTAATGAGTTTTCCTTATAAATAAACCAAAAATAATGATAAATTTGATCTATAAGTGTTGAATTAACCAAAATAATTCTTAATCAAATTGAATTCTTCCAAACTTTGGAAAGATAATACAAAATTAAATTGAGCCAATAGAATAATAAAAAACTAATCTAAATATAGTTTCACAAAAAAACCAAATGTGTTCATTTCATTTTGATCGATTTTAGTTTCCTTCTGGTGGGGATAATAAGATAAATTTCTATAAAATTTAGTTCAATTGGTTTTGGTTATTGTAAATTAAATATTTGTTATAATGAAATAATTTCTTTCAAAAATATAGTATTGTGGAAAAATTTTATTTACATTAAATTTATTTTTATAGGGTGGTATTGAACATTAATTTTCATGTACCTTGAGGAAAATTGTTTTACTCTGGTGGAAAGAAGAAAGAAGAAAGTGTTGTAAATGAACAGACCCAAAAACATTGTAATTATTATTTTTATTCTTTCAAATGTTTATATATATTTTGTAACTAAATATTTCATTTATATTGGAACCAGTGTTCTTTGTAGGCCCTTTATGAGTAGGAAGATGATAACTTTTGACCAGATGATCATTTTCATAAGATTTTAGGAGATGATAACTAAGGAAGAGTACATTGTCACTCAGGTAAGTGTAGTTTACCCACTTGATATTATCCAAATTTATGAACCTCTAACACATTTGGTAGTACTGAGTTATAAATAGAATGTGCATAGAAGATAGAGGCCAAAAATATATCCATGAAGGAGTATGAACAACGTCAAAAGGCCAATAATAAATTTATAGATGTTATAGCAGAACTATATCCAACAGATTCACCAAATACCCTCTTGGTATTTTATTCATTCATGTCAGTGATGCATTTTTATATGATACACTAGATGATGGTAAAAAAGGTCATTATGGTGGTCAGTATGATTACTTTCTTGGTGATGGTGATGGTCATGTTGATGGTGATGTTGATGGTCATGGTCATGGTCATGGTCATGGTCATGGTCATGGTCATGTTGAGGGTGATGGTTATAGTGATCTTGATGGTGATGGTGATGGTGATAATGCGGGTGATGTTGATAATGGGGATGATTATAGTGATGTTTATTATGATGGTGATAACAATGGGGATAGTAATGATGATGGTGATAAGTATGTTGGTGATGATGGTGATGATAGTGGTGGTCGTGGGAGAGAGATTAATCTCCTATATTTCTGACCGATATTTATAACACATGATGTTTGATGATTTAACATTTCCATTTATGTTGTATAATTTGTTTTGTAGTTATGAACTCATAAAATGTAACATGTGAAATATATTTTATGTTTTAAATTTGTATTATGAATGGTTCAATGCATTAATTTGTTTATTAATTTTTCAATATTGGATTAAACTAGTTTGGGGTGTGGGTGAAGGTGGCTTGGGTGTGTACAATTTCTCGACCATGATGGGAAGGGATGTTGGACTCCTTATTTATGGGAGGTTATACCCATAGTTTTATAAACCATTTGTTTAGAATTTATAACATCATTTTGAAATGATTGTTTGTTAAATGAAAATTCATGGGGTATATACCAACAATTTCAAGGAAACCATTAGTATAGGGATATCACTATAACTTAATAGCCAACACATTATGGAAAAATTGTAATAGGATATAACAATGGTTAACCAACCTATAACAACTATTTCAAACCATTTTCATAGGGTAAGTTTCTAGCAGTGTCATTTGGAACTTCAAAACCATAGAGTTATATCGTATTCACATATTTAACTAAATTCCCATAAAGGAAAATTATTTTAATATCTGTTTGATATATCACATAATCATAATGAGTTTCTATGGATACCAATAGTTGATCATACATTATCATAATTATTTCTAAAAATGTATCTTTATATATAATATTAAGATTTTTTTGTAAACCTATTCCATCAAGATAGATTTGGTGATAGAGAATCTACCATCAAAGTCAGATTTAATCCCAAAAACCCATTTATACTCTATCATTCTCACTTATTCAGCTGTATCCACTAAGTTCCAAACATGGATAGTGTATATAGATTCTATCCCAGATTTCATAGAATTTAGTAATTTATTTGAATAAAAACTCTCAATAACCTCTTTACATGTAGTGGGTTCATCATCTATGAACAAAACTTCATCATCATTTTCTACAATACATTCATATCACTCAAGATCTTGATTAAAACTACCATACATTCAATTTTATTGTTATAAAAACCCTTATATTTATAAAGTTCATCGCATTAGTATTTTCTTTTTTTCATCTTATATTTGTGGGTGTTGGGCTATAGTTGTTTGGGTTTTCACATTGGGTATTTTATTTGTAGTTTTGGGTTGTTTTGGAAGTCTTTTATAGGGAATAAAATTAGGAAAAACGATGTGGATTCCCTTGGTAATTATGTGAGAGAAGTCCTTGAAGATAGTTTTTCTACATGGTTAGTTCAGATTTTACCAAAACATGTGACCCAACCATGAAATCTAACCTAGTTTTGGAGAGTTTCTTCTACGATATTAGTTCATGGTTTGGTAAACCTTGTGGCTAAACTGTTTGTTCAAGATTAATTAATATGAAAATTATGATTTTAACATGAAACCTCCTTGAAAAATCTTCATTATTCCTCATATGAGTATGGATCTCAATCCATGTGTCTCATTTGGGATATTTTAGGTATTTGTTTCTATATGGGACATGTTTTGATTGGATCTTGGCTCGTTGGATCTAGAAATTGAAGTTATTCCTTTGTTATTCCATCCTCTCTATGGGCTCATCTTCTCTCAAAAGGAATCCAAGATCAAATCTATAATGCACATATATATGTTCTAAATCATGATATGATTAATCTTTTCAGTCATTTAATTAAAGGATTCTAGATCTTCCATAATTTCATCAATTCCCATGGGTAATACCAAATTCATTTTTTTGGGATGGGTTTTGTTCTATAATTCTAGTCCAATATTAACCATAAAATTTTCCTTCTTGTTAGATATTTTTCAAGAATCATTATGTGATTAATTTAGGCATAATTCTCATGATTTGGTGTATTAAAATTGTTTTAGTTAGTCTATATTTCATATTTAAATTTTAATATGATTGAGTTAGGTTGTTGTTTAACATGTTAAAAAAGTTTCTTTAAATATGTATGTTTGATCAGAATTTCAGTGTGTATAGCCTAGTGAGAACTACTTTTTGTGATTTTATTGGCATGTGGGTGCTTGTGTATCAATTTTATAACTTTAATGTCTAATTTTATTTTCTTGTTGGAGCAAGTGTATCCCATGATAAGTTTGTTGTGTGACTTGATTGGCATGTGGGTGTGTGTGTGTAATGTTTACTTGACTTTTTTTCCATGTTGACTATATGTTTTGTATGGTTGATTATATGGTGGTAATCCATCATGAGATGGTTGATTAATATAATAATTTATTCTAATTTTTTTTATTTTATGATTTTTATCCTAAGTAATTTGGTTAAGTCATGAAATAACGTATATTATTTGTTTTAATTATATTGTGGTTATACATCATGAAATGGTTGAGTCATGGATGATTTTTATAATCTAGTTTTGATACTATTGTGGATATGCATTGATTATATTGTTGATTCATTAGATTAATTGTGTTATATTTTTCAGATTATATAACTGGATTGATATAACATATTTTTCTTCATGGTGCTAAAGCAGGTATGACTAGGGATTATGGCAACCTGTTTAGCACATGAAGGCTTAGTTAGTTATATGGTCATTTACAATTATTTTCTAGTTATTTCAAATATATATTATATATATATATAACTTATGTTAATGACACATTTTTTGTGTCCTACTAGGTTTTTTACTCACACCTTGCATGGGAATCTCGATGCATATGAAATTTTTTTGGTCAAGGATCCAGTGAAGGACAAAGGTCCTATATCAGGAAGTTGACAGGTAGTAGGGTAGACTAAGTTAATGATGTTATATACATTGGTATATTTCATTATCATGCCTCATCTTCTGTTTTTATCTTTTTTTTATTTTGGTACACTAATCCACAATATGTGGGGATAATTTTTTATGAGTGTTACTTTTGTATTCCATCTTATTATTGTATGGGAAGGTATTCCTTTTTGATCTTTATATATTGATATGGGTTTTATTAATACAATTATATACTTTTACTTATTTTTTATTTATTATTTTTGTACACTTGTTACTCAAGAAATAACCTCCCCAAATTTTCTCTCGGTTCATTGCTGCTAGTCAGAAGCCTCTTGCATATGGTGAGATGCACATGAGGCCATGTGGTACCAAAGATCAGATCAAGTGATTCATTTTGTGGTGTCACTATGTGTTATTAGAGAAATTTTATTTTATTATGACATCATACATGAAAAAATGGTGATATTATGGTTGGCACTAAGGTAGGGAAACTATACAAGAAACTAGAAAGCACTCGTATAATATACCTCCAAGTTATAAGGGAAGTGAGATTTGGGTTTTGATAATTGGTATTAATTTTAATAAATTTCATCCTCGAGTGTTGTATATGAGTTTTTTGTTATGATTTATGGGATTGTTCGTGTCTCTATTGGAAGGAGTGGGTGAGTTCATGCAGCCTGGAGGGGTGTGTGGGTTCATATTTCATGTACTTGTTTCCTATGTTTGATATAGTATGAGCATGTTATAAACTGTAATATTTGTTATTATGAATAATGTGAATTTGTTCATGATATTGACATGATCCTTGCGTAGGTGGTAATTTTTTCTATGTTATTTGTTTTTCGGGTCATTATGTTTTAAATTTTTTAATGTTAAAAAAAGAAATTCACTTTGTAAACATATTTTTAAATTGTTTTCATGGGATTTTGGTTTCTAAAGAATTTTTTTCTAATTGATGGTGAAATTGTTTAAGTGGTTTGTTTGAACTATAATTGGGTAACTTTAAATGGTATTTGGACTGGTTTTTGTTGTGAACTTGGGTAAAGTGTTTGTTTTTATATATATTGTTTTTTATTGAAAAAATGGTTCGGATTTTCTCATGTTGTTGAAATAAAAGGGGTTTTTTATTTTAATTATTTTCAAATGATTTAAAGGTTACTTAAAATTTTTTTGTTGAGTATGTGGTTTGAATTTTGAATTAAAAAGGTATAAATGGATCTATGGACTGAGTTAGGACTTTAGAAAGACCTATTTGGATCATTAAACTGAGTTTATAGTGTGCATGCGTGACCCCCCTATGTAGCCAATTTAATGTTGTGATTAGTGGGAATAATAGAATAAGGTAAATTCTTTTAATTTGTGTGTTTCTCCCAATTCGATATGTTATGATTGTATGGTTTTGTGAATAGGTTCCCTTAGGGGATGGGATCAGAGGTGGTTTCTTGGATTGGCATTGAGCTTTGGTTAGTGATTTACCCCTGAAGGTGTGGTTTGGGTTGTGATGTTTCCTTCTTAAAATGGTGTGGTTTTCTCTATAGTGAGTAGAGTGGAGTTATGTAAGGAAGGTGGAAACAAGATCCTTGAGCTAGATGTGTACTCTCTAGTGATTAGGCTAGTGGGGTGTTGTTTTGGATATAAACCTATGGGAAAGATGGTTATTACGTGGTTTCAACCTGGACTATTTGTATATGACCGTAGGTATGATTTTTGATGTAATAAAAATGTAAGGACAATGGTTATTCTTATCATCCATTTGGCATATATCAAAAACTGAATGATCAGGCTCCATGTGCCTTTTGTGTCATTTTACTAGTTGTGATTATTTCTTTGAGTAGCAAGTGAGTGATTCATTGTGTTGTTAGGTGCTTCTTAAAATGTTTCCAGGGTTTTGGAGACCTTTAGTGGTGATTCAAGGTTGGTATGGAATGGGAATATAACCTTTTAGGTGATGAATTGAATTTATGGGGCATAAACTCAATTTGAGTTTCAAGGACTTATGAGCAATAAAATAGTGTTTTTTTGAAGTTAGACTAAATAAATTGCAAGGTAATACCATTAGAAGTGGTTCATTATTTTTAAAAATGTGTTCATGCTATGAAAGGGGTCTAGGGAAATTTATTAAAAAAATGGAAATAGTATGGTAGGATATTTATATTTTGTTTCGATATGGAATCTGATGAGAGGCCTTAAAGTAAGAGGATTTGTCCAAATGTTCCTTGGAGTAGTAGGACCAAAATAAAAATAGTTGTCAGGATTCATGATAAGAGGTGGAATTATTAGATATTGTGTTAAAATCAACATAGTCTTTTCATTCCAAGGTTTGAGGAACCCTAAGTTTTCATAATGGTAATTGAAAAATGTCTTTTGAGTGAGTTGTTTTTTTCACACAATATAATTGGACAATTGATTATTGAGAATTAAGTTTTGTTGGAAGTGTCATAGATGGGTAATTATCCAATGAAATACCTTTTATGTGGAAATATTTTATATCCTTGAATCTCTTCATATAGTGTTTTCCTGTTTGAAATTGGTGGTGTATCTTTTGGTTTAAAAGAAACTTGTCCTATGTTCATGGAGGAGTGTGGGATGATTTTGGAAATTATATACAAAACCATGGTCATGTGTTTTGTATTGAAATAAGAGAATTAGTTAATGTGGTGGTTGGAAATGTAAAGTAGAGACACAGTGTGGATTAATATTCGTAGTTTTTTACTGGTTAAAGGGGAAAATCTTAGCCAATATAGGCTCAAATAATAAAAATCCTTGTTGGAAACTCTATATGTGGAACATGGTTTATAATTTTGAGACCTTAAGCTATATATGGGTTAATAGTTGGAAACATCCATGGTGTTTACTTTTAGATCTCTGGATAAGGGTTCTTATAATTTAAAATTGGTTTGCGTGGTTAGTTGATATAGATGACTAAGGATCAATCAAGTTATGAAAATGTTGTTTAACAATATTTGTATAAAGTCCAAATTATTATAACCTTGTGAAAATGTTATTGGATCTTGTGGGAAATTATATTATGTAGAAAATGAGGTTACTCAAGCATAACATACATAAATATTTTTTCATTTTGATCATATTAAATACATTTCCTAATAATGCATGACTTAGGACCATAATGGTTTAGTTTCTTTTAATTCAATATATATTCAACTTATTTTATGATGAATAACATCTACCATGAATTTCTTCTCTAAAATTACTCTTTTTAAACATATTCTACTTGGAACATTTCACCATAACCCATGGAAATGGAAACATAATAAAGGGTGAGCTCAAGGGATTTGTAAGGGTAAACATGGGAGATATCAACTTGTGATCATATGCAACAATACGATAATAATAAGTTTATGAAATCATGATTATATCTCATTAATTTCATACCCAATCTTTGATATATTATAAAACATGAGCCATGGAATAATGATTTACTATTTCAAAGTACAAGAGTCGTAGTAGTTAAGAATCATTATTAATCAATAATGATCCAGGATAGAATGTCATAAAAATAAAAAATTTCATAGGAGTTGTGTGAAAAAATTATAATCATATAAAATCATTTCATTAGTCAAGTCTCATTGTCAGAACTATCGTAGTGGACAGAGTCCCATTGTGGGTTGGGTTCACTCTCCATTTTATTATTACATTTATCAAGGTTTACTCCAAAGACAACCATTGTTGTAAGTGTTGCTTATTGAACTAGGTTCATCCCCAATTCACATCCATGTTATCTCATGAGATGTCAATTAGTACCCAATTCATTGGTTGGATTTAATAGACCCA
This sequence comes from Viscum album, assembly GCA_963277665.1. Taxonomy (NCBI): domain Eukaryota; kingdom Viridiplantae; phylum Streptophyta; class Magnoliopsida; order Santalales; family Viscaceae; genus Viscum; species Viscum album. The sequence continues at coordinate 2,016,139,269 of OY728152.1, read as the reverse complement.
AAATTCACAGAATGAAAATAATACATTTGTTTACAACAAGATCATAAAAACATTCATAAATTCATCATAGATATAACAACCCTAGCCCTTATAGCCTGGATCTAGTGCCATACTTTATCATACTTGTATAGTTATAAGTAATTATATCCCAAAGAGCTTAATAGTTTACTACTTTGAGAGAACTAGATTATATACATTATACCCATATTAAATTACTAATAAAAAATAAAGCATAAAAAATTAAAATTCCATCATCCTTGAGACTCATTCCAATAATTCATCTTCATATCCTGGCGAAAGGAAAAAATAAGGGTGGTAAAAAATTCTCATTAAGGGTTAAGTACATGGGATGCTATCATAGTTCAATAATCATAATCAATATGGTATGGTAAATAACTGAACACACATTCTATTTAATCAATCAACTTAGAATGAAATACACCCATAGATAATATCATATCACAAATATCTAGGATAATAATGAATGAATTACCAAGGAAGGAAATGATTAATTATTGGATTTCATGTCTTAAGAATAGGAAAATCTCAACAGTAAAGATCTATCATCCGTAGAGTTTAAAACTATAAGTAGAAACTTGTTTCATTTGGCCAAATAATTTGTCTCATGAGACTTGAAAATGCATCAAGGGGTTATATAATGTTTAGGACCCACCCTTCACTTCATATACAAATAATTCCTCATATATAAAATAATCTATTTAATTCATGAACAATATTTATTATTATTAAATATCTATATTGCGTAAAGGATAAAGATTTATCAATATCTCCTTAGTGAAAAAAAACATTCAATGTAGACACCGTATATAGATATGGTATACAAATTAGACAATAATCATATAAATCATATAAGAATATGTATATTTAATATAAATTTAATGTTTTATGATAAATTATTATAATAAAGTGATTGTTTCAGGAAAATGTTAACAATCACAAAATAAGTGATATTGCACAATAACTCTTACCATTTGGTAATTTTCAATTCAAATCACATACGATGAAATAATTGAAAATGAAAATTTAAATACTGTGAATAATTAATTGTTCAAGATATTACATGTCAATGGGGAAGTAGAAACACCACCTAAAACTGAATTGGTGTATAATAACAGTTAAGTCCCAATAGAATGTAAATTGAAATGAAATCGTGTACCTCACATGTCATTTTGGGTGACATTTAATTAAATTGATTAATAGGGATTTTTAAAATGTTATTAACTTATAAAAGAAACATAATAATATTTATTATATAAAATATTATCCTTTTATAACATATTACCATCCATTTGTTAATAATATATCATTATTTTCATTGTTTCATGTGTTTATTTCCTTGTTTTCTCATCCATGTTTTGTCATGAAATATCTGATTATTGAACATATTATATAATTATATTATCTAAAAATAATAATAATTATTTTTTAATGGTATATTTTTATTCATTAAATTTTTTAAATCAATCATGAATGATGGTTATGAAAAATGAAGTATGTTATGATCGTGGAGACGGTAATTCATATGTATGCAAGAGAAATGTTTCCCATTTTTTAATAATAATTATAGAAAGGAAGTCAGTAATATTTTACCTTTAAATAATGATAATAATATCATTAATATCATATAATATACTTATATATATCATTCATGTGGTGTGTTTATGAAAATAGAGCCACGTCACTTTGTAAAGGAGGTTGTCCACATGTACATGAACAACGTTATCATCTTTCATTGGGTGAAAATATAGGAAAATAAAATGAAATATTATCTTTAGAGAATGGAAAATATTTCATTAAGTTAAATTTTTTATTTATATCACATATAATCATTAACATTATTCCTTATCACCTTCCTTGTAAAGCGTTAGTGAAAGACAACTCACATCGCTTCGCTAGGTGGTAGTTCACCGTACACACGAGGGACGTTATCGTATTTCTTTTAGAATGAAAGGTAATAATATATATAAGATATAATGAATCCATAAGTATAAATATTTTATAAATATAATATATATAGTTTATATCCATCATCATACCGAACCTTGAATGGTGGAAATGGAAGAACGAATAACATCGGTTCGCGAGGCGGCAGTTCGATGTGTAAATGAATGACGATTTCATAACCTAGTTGATGGAAGTGCGTGTTATTTTTGGTCTTCAAATTAATAAAAAAATCTCAGTATATGAAATATTCTTAGTTTTTTATATCATCATTGTTTGAAAATAATTGAAGGAGGTAGAGAATGAAATAAAATAAAGATATTTGTTGAAGAACATTACATCCCCTTCGGGTGTCCTCTGTATGTTAGCACGAAATCCTTAAAAGGATGAATTTATGAACAAAATAATTATTATATTATTATGGGATTGAAGTCTTAAGGTGAATTTTTTAGGGTTTGGATGATCCAAATTACTTGAGAGGTGTGAAGAAGTGGGGAGTGAGTGCCCTTTTGTTGTTAAGGAATAGTAAAATTCTTGTAAATACTCAAAAGTATTCACTTTTGGGTGGTCAATCTTATATAAACGGCCTCAAAAAATTCATAATTAAAAGATTATAGATATTATATAGTCTATAAAATCCTACAACACATAACGAAACACATGTTTTAAATATTCTTTCATTGACTTTTATGTTTCCTTATTTTTTTCCAATTTGGGTTTCACTATGGTAATTAGTTTTCTAACCTAGGTAATTTATCCATTAAGACTAAATTAATTTGATAATTTTTAGAAAATTGGTTCCCAATTATTATATATCTTAAAAATAATTTATAAAATAAATGCACCATGTTTTTTGGAAATTAATTTTAACAGAAGAGCATGTAACGTGAAAAAAGACTACTTTAACCATAACCGCTCAAACAAAGTTTTTACTATTTAAGGGTCAACATGATCATTATAAATGATCAATCAGTCAATTAATAAAAAATATTTTATATTTATTATCACTTTAAAATATCTTTGAATATGATAGGTCTTTTCGTAATTTGAAATCATTTAATAATATATCATTTATTATAAAATAACATTAATTCCAATCATGACATTATTTGTTTAATTTAAGTTTAACAAAATAAAGACAATTATGAAATTAAAATATATTAATTTAAAACATTTTTAACATGATTTAATCATCTAAAAAATTAATGTAACACAATAATTCATTCAATTTACTTCACTTTTAATATTTTTAGTATCATTTTTTATTTTTTATTAAGTAAATGATTCATGTGTTAGTGTTTCTTAATAATTTAAAGTGATTATATAATATATATATATTATAATTATATAAAAAATTATTTATATTTTAAAATAATTTTTATTACTGAACCTATAATGTTTTTTTGTTATCCCAAATCTTTATAGATATTAAAGGTAAAGAAGGTTCCTTTTTTGTCTTTTTATTTTATTAACTTATTATATAGGTTAATTTCCTAAAATAGTATCCCAAAAACTCATAAAAATATATTATATGGTGATAGTGGAAAAATTATGGCTATAAAATGATTTTAGACATGTTTTGGGTCATTATTACACCTTATATTCTAAGATTAACTACTTAGTAAACTCGTTTTTACCTTAATCACTTTAATTAATTTTAACTGTTCTCACTAATCATGATGGTAAAAACTTGAGTTAACCATATTAGAGATTATAAATTATTATGATTCCAAATATTCACTATGTTTTTACAAATTCAACTCACAAAATTCATATAATTTAATTTAAAATTAATCTTGATGGCGTAACAAGAAAGCATGTTTTTAAAGTGAAAATATTCAAAGGTTTTTATTGTTTTCATATCAAAATTCAATATGAAAATGATTAAATTTAACTAAATTGGATTAATATATGTAAAATTGAAATATTTTTATTTTAAAACCAATTTAAAATATAATTTAACATATAAAATTATTTAGATGAAAATCCAATTTTCAATTAAAATCGTATATTTTTAACTATTCATCAAAAAACAAAACTTCGTAGAAAAATCCCAAAAATTCACCCTAAGATAATTTTAGTATTAATATTTAAAAGATGAAGTTTATTTTTAATATAATTTTTATAAATTAGTAAAAAAAATTAAATTATGTGCACCAATCATGATTAAACTCTCTTTTAGAAAAATATATTTTTCCCTGAAAGAATTTATTTTTCTACTAAATGATGATGATTATTATAATAATCAATATATAACCAATATATGCGTGAAAACAATATATTTTTATAATTTACTTAATATTAATAATACCCTCTATTCCAACATTAATGCGAAAACGATCATATTAAATAATTATATTAATAATATATTGTTGTTCTGCAACACTTAGCCTTGCGTGTAACGCAAGATAAACTTAATGTTCCATGTGAAATAAGATTTTAAATAAAATGTTATCCTTTTATAATTTCATTATCCACACTTTAAATAAATTTATTCCTCACAATTTAAACTTCATCTTGGTAATCAAGGGGTTGATATTTTAAAATTCCTTCATTGAAAACCCCAAATCATAAAAGGGTTAATAAAATATCATCTTAATAAGGGAGAAAGGGAAGTACCAAGGTCATATGTAATAATCATATAACTAGGTTTCCAAGTAAGGTAATATAGGTTGTAAATGAATAAATAGACATGGTATAGAAAACTAACACCCAAATACTGATGGAAAGTGATATAGAATATTGATCACAAGAAAGTGAGTGATCTAGAAAAGGTTAACGACTACAAAACTATAAAACAAATAGGTTTGAAAAAGGTCATTGATATCATCTGAAATTATGTTTATAGAATAAAATTTTATTTCAATATCATGTTTCTAAATTTTATTAACTTTCATGTGAAGGTATACTTACACAATTTCATTCTATTTCATAAGAACAATATCATCCTTTGGTTGTTCCTTGAACAATTTCTAATTCATCCCTTACTCTAGGAAATGAATATACAAACTTTATTTTTTCCTAAATCATAAAAATTTAATTTTAATGAGTGAAATTTTATTTTTTGGGTGCCCTCATATTATTAATGGTTTTTGGGGTACTTGGGTGCAGTAGAGTGGCTGACCAAGTTCGTATCTCAAAGGAGGATGGAAATTAAAACAACTTCTTAAATGTGTTATAAAAATAAAATAAGAGATAATAAAAAAACTACTTAAAAGGATGGGTTTTTTATCATTTATAAAAATAAAAGAAATTTTTTATAAGTAGAATGCATTTTTTCTATTTTTAATTTTGCAATGAAATTCGATTAAAAAGACGCAATAAGAAGATGTTTTTTTAATATTTTAAAAGGCGCAATCGATATAACTCTACCTCTTCACTCAATTATATATCATTATCATCTAAATTAACATCCAATTAATTATTATCCTCTAACTCTTTAACCCCCTAACCCTACGATAATTAACTTTACCACAAAGATGAAGTGAATTAAACCCTAGGCTATCTTCGAAACATGAAATCGCAACACCCTGCTTTCATTGATGTTCTAAGGATAGCTTATGGTTAATGGTAAATTAGGGAACATATCCATTATTAAAAATTATGATGAATTGTGTTTAGTTATTATATTTGAAATCTAAAAATTTATCCCATGTGGCATTGTATTACTGATTAAGACAGCGCTCTCACAATTCACACAACACTCGACCTCATGTGTTTTTGTGTTAATTGTTCAATTACTTGCATAGTTTATTCTAATTTAAAAAATAAATTCATGGATCATATTAATTGAATTAAAATAGCTCAATTATTCAAAATAATTAAATGAATAGGGTATAATATAGATCAATCACTAATAAAACTACTCTTCTATGGGCGGTGTGGTCATCGTGGAGACATTTTGCATGAGAAAATGATTAAAAGGTTATAACCAAATATTGTCTCCACTATTGATTCCAACCCAATTAGGAAGATTAATAGAAGAATAAATTTGAACATAATAGAAGAAAATAGAATAAATAAAAGAATAATAAATAAGTTTATTACATAAATAAAAGTATTACAACATGAAGAAGAAGAATGAGAAGAAGAAGGCTTTGTCGAAGGGAACCTTGCTTCAAGAGCTACCCTTATTGAAATGGTTGGATAATTGGAGTGGATCCACTTATCCTCTTCTATCAACTTCCCAATTCATGTCCCAACCATTAAAAATGAGAAAAATACATATTTATATATATTAGGGGAGGCTAGGTTAAAAGTGGCTTCAAGTGCGAAGGGCAAGATTCTACAAAATATTTTAATCCCACTTGAACCACCATCTTTACCACATAAACTCGTGAACTATCTATAATTACAGAAGGATAATATGTTCTAAATTGGGTTTTTTTATCCTCTCTAAAAATTTGGGCTTCATCCATGTAGGGATGTAGAAGATATGGCACACACACTAAAGTGATGTCCAACTCGTGTGTCTAGCCCACCATTGACTTAACGACCCATTCACTCCCCCCAAATGCACTCTTTAGCTATAGTTACCTTAATAAAAGTTGTATAAAATCAAGTGATGAACACTTCTAAGAAATGTTAAGTTCAAATAAGTCATATTAATATATATATATGTGCAAAATACTACTGTACATTTTAAAAGTGTAAAATTGGATTTTTTATCAAATTTTCAAATGAATGATCTAATCCCAAATATTTCATAAATGAACATATTTAGCACAATGTGATGAAATTATTTCATTTATTATCAATAAAATATTCAAAAAATAGTGTTCTATCAACTCCCCCACACTTACCATTTTGCACTCCTAGTTAAAACCTCATATCATGTAAACATCAATATCAAATCAAAAATATTTTTAAAACCCATATCCTTGAGATCCAAAAATTCCAAATCTAGAAACAAAAGATATCATCTCACATAAAAACCCATTATTTCAATTTATCCATTTATATCATACAACATATTTCCACTTTATTTATCCTGTCATGCACAAAACACTTACATCACTTGAATTTTCTCTTATCACACAAATGTTAATTTTTTAGAAATGTCTTTATTATACAAACTTATACAAGGGTCACCATAGGCTTGATAAATTTCTAAAATTACACCTGATGTGAGTCAAGGACATATGTTTATCATGAGGACATTTTAGGGTTATTATGTGGCTTTCATTTGGTAGGATTTAATTGTGAAATTTTTTGAGGCTGAATGAAGAGGCCTTGACTCTTTTTGTAGAAAAATTGGATTAATCTAATTTTCACTTAAATATGGTCTCTTCCTCAATCCCCATAGAATCAATTAATCTTTATAATCATTAAAAATAAAAGAATTCTCACACCATTCAACATTTCAGTAGCAAAAATTTCAATCTTCTCAAACATGATTTTCTTGAATGCTTCAGATAGGCACAACTTCACATATCCTGAAAGCTCCTAAAAAGGCACAATTTCCAACATAATTATTTTTTAGCAGTAAACACATCTCTTCAGAATTTAATTTTCCACTTTAAGTATCAAAAAATGTGGTATCACAATACAAGACAGCTCCCCCCCACACTTAAGTTCAACTAGATTAAGCAATTTCACTTCAAGAGTTGGTTGGATAACAAAAATTGGCTTGTAATGTGGATAACCTAATAGGATTTTCGTGTATTATAAGGGATAAAAGGATTAAATGTTCAAGTTAGTATATTATAAAAATTATTCTTTGAAATAGGGGATTTAATACCAAACAATTTCCTCAATCATTTAAACATAAGTACCTCAAACCCACTAGTTTTGACATGAATAAATCAAATTCTGGTTAAATCATGAAATGTTTGGTTCTCTAAATAAGTGAGTTAAATGTAAAGAATATGAAAATAACGATTAATAAGCCTCACAAGAAAGTGTTTTCAAATATAAATATAGTGATATGTGGCATTGGATTCAAAATTTAGAGTACTTTTCATGAAATTAGTAAAGATTAGAACGTGAAACAAATTCATTTTCAGCATTCATTTATGCTTAGTTTCATGGGATACATTTATTAACTTATTGATATGGATATGAGAATCATTTCAGTTCAAAATTTTCAGAAACACACAAAACAATTGAAAAATAATCACCCAAAATTTGAAAAACATGCAAATGTTTTTTTTGAAAATCATTGAAAAACAGGAAAATAGTTGAACTTAATAAACTAAAACGTTCCCTCCACCCACACTATAAATATTTAATTTTCCTAAATGTGTACCCATGAAATGATATATTCATATTAAATGTATAATATTAAATATGACAAAGAATAAAAAATAGGAAGGGTTAGGAACAACCTGATATGCTTGAGTGATGATGGGGTCATGCAGTGTGATGAAATCAACTACATCAGTTAGAAGTCCCTAAATGTATTTCTTAAAATGTTTCCCGTTGACTATAAATATCCTTCCTGTATCCTCCTGTGTGATCTCCAATGCACAATAAGGAAAAACATTAGTCACAACATAAGGACCTAACCATCTGAAATGAAACTTACCAGGCATCAGCTTCAATCGTTAACTGTAGAGAAGGACTTTCTTTATAACATGAAACTCCCTTTGTTGTATCATTATATGATGATATTATTTTGATATTTCCTTATAGAGATTTTATTTCGCATATAAAGACAATCAAATCTCCTTAAACTCTTTAATTTGAAACTTTCTTCGGATTCCATCTTGTTCCCAATCCATGTTGCATTTCTTTATAACCCAATAAGCCTGATTCTCGACTTCCACGAGGAGATGACATGCTTTCCCAAAAACAATCCGAAATGGGGATATACCAATGGGTGTATTTTATGATATCCTATAATCCCACAATTCATCTTCCAAGCCCTTTCTCCAATCCTCCTTATTTGGATGCACGATTTTCTCCAAAAAAATTTTCAACTCACAATTTTAAACCTCAGCCTGGCCATTTGTTTGGGGGTGGTACGGTGTTGATATTTTTTGTGTCTCCCCATACTTCTTAAATAAGGGAAGAAAGATTATGATTTCATAAGTGTGTCCCTTGTTCAATGATTATGGATTTTGGTACTCCAAACCTGCAAAAAATCTGTTCTTTGACCAATTCCACAACAACATGAGAATCATCAGTCATGGTGGCCTTATCCTCCACCCATTTACTCACATAATCAATAAAAACTAAAATATATAGGAAACCAAATTAACTAGTAAAATCACACAAAAAATCAATTCCCCATACATAAAAAATTTCATAAAATAGTATGGGTTTTTGGGTCATCTCGTGTCTCCTAGAAATATTACCTATGTGTTGTAAACATGAGCACAACTTACAAAACACATGAGAATCATGAAAAAAACTAGGCCAATAAAATCCAGAGTCCAAAACTTTCCCAACTAGTCGTTGGGGTCTCAAGTATCCACCACAAGAAAGTGAATGACAGAATTGTAGAACAGAATCAAACTCATGATCAGGAACACACCTCCTAATACCTTGGTCACTACACGTGTGCCATAAGTAGGGATAATACCACACATAAAACCTAGAATCACTCTTTAATTTTTGGACTTGATGTTTCTTTAAATTTGTAGGAATTTCAAAGGCCACAAGGTAGTTAACTAAATCAGTATACCAAGGATGCGTACGTGAGATGGAATAAAGATGGTCCTTGGGGAAAGTATCCTGAAGTGGTACCTAGTCCATGGTGTCATCCTCTAGTGCTTGAGTAATCCTACTCATGTGGTCTGCCAGTAGGTTTTCTGACCCCTTCTTGTATTTTATCTCAATATCAAATTCTTGAAGAAGGAGCATCCATTAGATAAGTATGGGCTTTGCATCTGGCATCTTCAAAAGGTACCTCAGCGCTTTATGGTCAGAAAAAACCACTAATTTAGATCCTAATATATATGAATGGAATTTATCTAAAGAAAATATGATGGCTAGAAACTCCTTTTCTGTGGTTGTGTAGTTTTATTGGGCTGAATCCAATGTCCTCAAAGTATAGGCAATCACAAGTGAACATCCCTCCACCCTCTGTGATAAGACAACTCCAACTGCAAAGTTGGATGCATCACACATAAGCTCAAAAGGAATGTCCCATTGTGGGGGATGTATGATCTATGGAGTGGTCAAACGCTTTTTAAGATCATCAAATGATACCCCACATGAATAATCAAATACAAAATTATAATCCTTTTGATGTAATCGATACAAAGTAAGATAAATCTTACTAAATTCTTTGATGAAGATCCGATAAAATCCTGCATTCCACAAGAATGATCTAACATCACACACACACACACATGAAGGATAAGGTAGGGATGAAATAATATCTACCTTAGATCTATCAACATCTATCCCATGTTTTGACACTACATTCCCTACAACAATGTCAGGATCTACCATGAAATGAAACTTTTCAAAGTTCAAGACCAGATTCTTCTCAATACAACGATTCAAAACCTTTCCCAAACTAGAGATACAATCATCAAATGGAGACCCATATACTATAAAATCATCCATCAATACCTCCATGCAGGTCTCAATAAAATTAGAAAAAAAATACCCATTATGCATCTCTGGAAGGTACCTGGGGCATTGAAAAGTCCAAATGGCATCCTCTGGTAGGCAAATGTGCCGAAGGGAAAGGTGAATATTATCATGTACTAACCCTCTAGAGAAATGGGAACCTCAAAATACATAGAAAATCCATCCAAGAAACAATAGGGTGTTTTCCCAGCTAGTCTCTCAAGCATCTGATCAATAAATGGGAGGGGGAAATGGTCCTTGCGAGTGGACTGATTTAGTTTCCTATAATCAATACACACATGACAACTATTTTTTACCCTCATCAAAACTAACTCCTCTTTATCATTTTTAACAATAGTAACACCACTTTTCTTAGGCACAAATTGAGTAGGACTCACCCACTAGGAATTTGAAATGGGATATATTATACCCACCTCAAGCAATTTTTCAACCCCCTTTTTAACAACCTCCAAAAGTGTTGGATTGAGTATATTCATGGCTTTATAACTGGTTTGTCCCCATCGTCCAAAATAATCCTATGCATTCAAATAGAAGGGATAATACCTGATATGTCACCAAAGGTCCACCCAATTGCCTAGATGTTCTCCCTCAAAAGGTTCATAAGTTTTTCTTCATGTTCAAAAGAGAGATTGTTTACAATTATAATGGGTAATTTCTCACCACATAAAAAGTATGAGTATTTTAGATTTGGTGGTAATGGATTAAGTTCGAATGTAGGGGGTGATGTATGGATGGGGAAATTGAAATAACTGAAATATGTGCACAATGAACATCAGTATCAGAATATACATCATCAAAATCATAGAATAAAGCATCAAATACATCAGTATACTCCACAGCCATGTCATAATCAGATTGAACATGATCAAAATAAAAATATGAATCCATTTCAAAATAAAATCTAAGAGAGTCTTGTGAATTTGAAATAGGTGTGAAATTACTCTTAGACATCAAAATAGAACCAATGATCATAATCTTCTTAATCATAGGACAATCAAATTCCATGGGGTTTTTATTTGGGGGTTCAAAATAGGATATAACAATTGCAGAATGGTTCTATGAGGGGTACTTAATGGATTCTATATCATTAAATATCACAACTTAATCTCCAAAATCCATGGAAAGTGTACCCTGATTGACATTTATGATAGTTTTTGTAGTTCTGAGGAATGGTCTACCTAATATAATTGGATCATGTGAACTTACCTGATCATCTCCATGTTAAACATGAAAAAATCTACTATAAAGATCATGTATTTTACCTAGAAAAGTACATATTCAAGGACTACCACTAGATATGTTGTAGCATTATTTTCCAAATACACCACTACTCTCATCGGTTTCAACTCACCAACCTGTAAAGAAGAGAATACAGCGAGGAATCACATTTATAGAAGCTCTTAAATCACAAAGAGCATATGAAAAGTGTAAATTCCCTATGGTGCATGGGATAGTGAATGTCTCGGGATCATTGCACTTTGTTGGAATTATTAGAGTTCGTGTAATGAGTGCTGACACATCGCTTCCAAGATTGATCCTCTTATTTCCCTTGATCTCTCTTCAGTTGGTACAAAGTTCTTCTAAAAATTTAGCATACCTTGGGATTTTATTAATGGCTTCAAGTAAAGGGATGTTGATCTCTACCTGCTTAAATGTATCCAAAACGTGTTTTTGAATCACCTATTCATACATATTTTTATTTTGTACAAATCTGTTTAGAAATGGAAGGGGTTTTGGAGGAACATCATCAATCATTTTCATACCTTTATCTTTATCCATGGGTTTCTCATTAGCTGGTTTTGAATGGGGATTATCAAGAGTTGAGGTGAATCCTACTGGAAAGACAGGCACAAATGTATCAGTTTTCTTCTTCCCACTTATCAATGCGATGGAACTAACATTTCCCTTGGGATTTGGAGTAGGTTGGGAAGTAAGATTTATGGAATTATTACATACCAGTTCATGGAGGGAAGTGGCAATCTGGCTCATTTGTGTCTTCAACTCTCTCAGCTTTGAACCTTGACTCTTCACCTCATTCTATTGATTAACAAAAATTTTATTCAAAAGGTCATCAGTGTCAGAATCTACCTTGGGTGGGGGATTCCCTCATTGTTAGCTTGATGATTATTGGGCTTCAAATCTCTTTTTGGGTTGTTGGAAAATTTGTTGGTAATATAGAGGCTGTTGGATGTTTTGTTGAAAAGGGGGCCTTTTTTTTGTCTAGAAACATACCTCATGTCTGATTGATCCTTCCACCCTTGGATTTATATTGGAGCTAAGGAATCAAATGAATTTTGGGAATATGATTTTTTTGCTACTGATATGGTCTCCTAGGAAACACTGCTACACAATCTTCTGTTTCTTGTAGTTGGGGGAAACATTTAGTTAGGTGGTCTGTTTTAGGGAAAATGAAACATGGCCTCATAGGAGTGGGTTGTGATGTTTTTTATGAAAAAGCAATCTGCCTCACCATAGTGGTCAATTCTTCTCTCTTGGTATCAAAAAAATGAATCTCAAGAGAAGAATGACTTACCTGTTGTACTCCCCTGACACGTGGTGTACCTGGATCAGTAAATTGTTGGGAGTTTTGGGCCATCTTGTCAATTAATTCATGTGAAGCCATTGGGGTCTTGACCATAAATGCTCATCCATCCACTTCAACCACCATGCTTCTCTCCATATGTGTGGTTTCTTTATAGAATTATTGTATGAGAAGTTGATCACTGATTTGGTGATGTGGGCAGCTTGCGTACAACTTCTTGAATCATTACCAGAACTCATACATTGCCTCTCCTTATGATTTCTTGATCCCCAAGATCTCTTTTTGAATGGATGTGTTCCTTGATTCTAGAAAAAACCTCTAAAATAAAAGACATTTCAAATTGTTCCAACAAGTTATATCTTCAGGTTGTAAATAATACATCCAATCTTTTACAGCTTCATCAAGTGAGAATATGAATTCTCTTATTTTGATTTGATATTCAGAAAAATTTCTTGGTTTTAAGGTTTATAAAACCACATTAAATTCTATTAAATTTTTATTTGGATCCTCACAAGATAATCCATGAAACATTGTAAGAAAATGAATTAACCCAGATTTAAATTTAATGTCAGATTCAAGATTTGGGTATGCAATGCAATTTGGTTGATAATTAATATAATATGAAGCCAATTATATAATGGTTATATTAAGTTCATTTCTATTATTTTCAGAAATCGGTTCTTATTTTATGTTTAAATTTGAATTTCTTTTAATTTCAATTTTCTGAGAGTGGAGTAATTTTCCAACTGGTTGAATGTTGAAACTTCCCATAGAATGAGAATGTCTGATTCGAGTCTGAAGGATACGTTCAATCTCAGGATCAAGATCTAAGAGATCTTAGAGATTAGTTCATTTCATAAATAATATTAAAATAAAAATAAGGAAAGTGGACCGTAATAAAAATTATAAGTTTGAGTTGATGGACCAAAAAGAAGAAGAAGAAAATAAAAGAGGAAAAAAATCAGATTGGGTAAAGAAGTAAGAAAGAAGAAAAGAAGAGAATAAAATATAAAATAAAATAAATACCTATAATTGGTTGAAATAATTACATTCCACCCCGGAAATGACACCAATTTTAAAGGTTCTGTTGTGGGTTCCCTCAAATTATTAATGTTTTTGGGGTACTTGAGCGTAGCAGAGTGGCTGACCAATGTCGTCTCTCAAAGGAGGAAGTAAATTAAAACAACTTTTTAAAGGTATTCTAAATATAAAATAAAATAGAAAAAATACACTACTTGAAAGGATGAGGGATTTTTTATCAATTATAAAACTAGAAGATGTTTTCTGGAAGAAGATTTCATTTTTTTGTTTTTAATTTTGAAATGAAATTTTATTAAAAATACGCAACAAGAAGATATTTTTTTTCGAAAATATTTTAAAAAGAGAAATTGATTTAACTCTACCTATTAACTCAATTATTTTTCATTATCATCTAAATTAAAATCAAATTAATTATGATCCCTTAAATTTTTGACCCCCTAACCCTATGAGAATTAACTTTACCACAAATATGAGGTGAATTAAACCCTAGAATATCTTCCAAACATGCAATCGCAACACCCAGATTTGATTGATGTTATAAGGATAGCTATGGTCAGTGGTAAATTAGGGAACATATCCATTATGGAAAATGAGGAAAAATATTGGTTAGGGGTTATATTTTAACTCCAAAAATTTATCCCGTGTGTCCTTGTATTACCGATTAAGATCGTGCTCTCACAATTCACACAATACTTGACCTCACGTATTTTTGTGTTAATTAGTCAATTTCTTGATTAGTTTCAAATAATTTAAAACCTCAATTCATGGATCATATTAAGTGAATTATAACATCTCAATTATTAAAAATAATTAAATGAAGAGGGTAAAAGATATATCTATCACTAAGAAAATTACTCTTCTGTGGGCGGTGTGGTCATCATGGAGACGTTTTGCATGGGAAAAGGATTGAAAGGGTAAAATCCAATATCATCTACGCTATCGATTCCATCCCAATTAGGAAGATTAATATAAGAATAAATTTAAATAAAACATAAGAAAATAGAATAAATAAAAGAAAAATAAAGAATTTTATTACACAAACAAAAGTATTACAGCACGAAGAAGAAGAAGAAGAAGGAGAAGGAGAAGAAGAAGGCTTCATCGAAAGGATCCTTGCTTCAAGAGATAACCTGATTTAAATGGTTCGATAATTGGAGTGGATCCACTTATCCTATGCCCTAAAATTCCCAATTCATGTCCCAAACCTTACAAATGAGAAAAATACATATTTATAGAGTGGAGGAGAGGCTAGGTTAAAAGTGGTTTCAAGTGTGAATGAGAAGATTATTCCAAATATTTTAATCCCACTTAATCCTCCTTCTTGACCACCAAAACGTGCGAATTAGTTGTCTTTCCAACAGGATAAAATGTGAATAAATGGGTTTTCAATCCAATCTCAAAAATTGGGCTCCATTCATGCACATATGTAACAATATGGCCCAAACACTAAAGCGATGTCCAACTCACGTGTCCATCCCACCATTGACATAATATCCCATTTTATCCATCCAAATGAAGTATTTAGCTCTCGTTCCATGAATAGAGGTTGTATAAAATTAAGGGAGTAACACTGTTACAAAATTTCATGTTCAAATAATTCATATTAAAATATTTATGTGTGAAATACTAGAGTGCATTTTAAAATGGGGAAACTGGAATTTTCATCAAATTTTCAAATGAATGATCTAATCCCAAATATTTCATAAATGAACATATTTTGAACTATTTGAGGAAATTATATAATTTATTATAAATATATTATTCAACAAAATAATGTTTTATCAACTGGTTTTAATCCCATAAAGGAGTGACCAATATTTCTATATGTCTCAAACTATTTTCCAAAACAACTATAGTTATAAAAAGTTATCCAATATGCACTAATTTTTATATGGTGAAGTAATGCATTAATATCTAAAACCTCATAAATATTTCAAAAAAAAAAACCATTCCATAAATGGTTAAGCTTATTAACTTTCCAAAATATAAATATCACTAACTTTAAAAAGAATATCACTAAATTTCTAAAAATGAACTTACCATTAATCTTTAAAGAAACATGAAGTAGATCTTAATCTTCTCATACCAAACATGTGAATACCATCATAATTTATTATTTTTAAGTATAATAATAACTATAATTTTAAAAAAACCTTATATAAAACATGAAGGCTTTAATATTCCTTATTTAAAACACATGATATTTGATATATTCCTTAAATAATTTTTTTTGACACTATCAAGAATAAACTACTTTGTCAAAAAATCATTAATCAGTTATAAAATTTTCAATAATATCCAATTTATTTTGTTCATATCAATTATCCTTTTATACAAGAATTATTATCTCAATAGTAGGAACATATTATGTTTTATATTTTCATCAATCATGCGTTTTACAAGAAGATCAACTTTCCACTGAATAATTTTTCTTATTTATTAGTACCATTCAACATACACTTTTAAATAATTAATAAAAAATTAATGTAGTATAATAATTATACATTTAATAATTCTTATAACCAAGATATACTAGATAAAATACTCAAATGACATAATTATTAGATCCAAACATGAGAACATTAATCATTCCTCTTCTTCTTTGGTAATCACATAAGCTTGAAAATTATAAATTATATTCTTTTGAGATACCTTCCTTTGATGCTTGGGGAATTAAATTTCATAGTGCCTCATTTTATTATATTTGACACATTGAACATTGGAAAACTTTTCCTTTCACTTTTTATGATCAGAATGGTGGCCTTTTTTTACAAACTTGAATCAAAATCTATTTCAAATTTGAACATGTAGCAAGGTGTTTTTTCTCACATGTATCACATTTTTGAAAAAAAATTCATTCTGTTATTCTCTTTATCCATGTTTTTCTCTATCATCCTATTATTTCCTTAAATTACTTAAAATCCATAATACTTAAATAATTCTTTCTTTATCTTATTATCACTTGATACTATTTATTAATATGATGAGAAAGTTTGGGTGGCTAGTTCCCTTCAAAATATTTGTTTAAGACCATAAAAAATATGATCATCATGTCCATTGGTGAGGTTACCATCAATTCTAATAATATATCTTTCTAAATGATGAAATAAACTTGATTATATCATATAATTATGAAATATAATGTATAATCTCAATAATAGTGAAATGATTAACATAAATTTAAAATTCTATGTGTTTCTGATATCATAATCATAAATATTGTTTCCTTGGGGATATATTTAATTTCAACCCATTGATAGTGGTTGATAAATAAAATGTGAATTATCCTAAGAAAATACCCTAGGAGTTTCAAACTAATTACCTGGTAAGGTCTATTTTCGGGTACAAGGTAACACTAATGTAAATACCAATGCACATTTTTCATAGTTATTACCCCTAGGTACCTCTATAATAGAACCACGCCCACATTTAATATCCATATAGGTATTTATTTTCTAGGAAAACCCACTTAATATATTCCTAACCAAAAAATTATTTTCTTCTTCTATGCTTATCCTCAAATTCTATCAAAGGGTTATATTCTCTAATCTATGTTTTCGAAAATATAGTTTCCAAGGTTTCTACAAAACATCCTCTCATACCAACTGTAACAACCCCAATGCCAGTAGCTCAGATCTTGTTCCTTACTTTTTTACACCAACATACATATAAGAAATCACATCCCAAAGGACTGAATATTTTATTATATTATGAAATTTAGATTAAATACATGATACCCGTATTACGTTGGGAATAGAAAATAAATCATAACAAAATTAAAATCTATGAATCCTTGAAAATAATTCCCATGGTTCATCTTAATATCCCAAGGAAATGTGAATAAATAAGGGTGAGCTCAAATTCTTGGTAAAGATTAATTATAGTGGAATATATCATGTATTAATAAGAATAATCAGTATGGAAAGTTAAATAAATAAAAACAAGTTCCATTTAATCGATATACCGAGAATGTAATTCTGCCACTGATAATATCATAGTGAAAATATAATGGAAAATAATGAATTAAATCTCAATGAATTAAATCTCAATGAATTAAATTATTAATTATTTAAAATCATGTCTCAAGTACATGAAAACATCTACTTTCAAGATCTACACTTTAGACAGTTTAAACCTATAACTAGAGGCTCATTTAATTTGACCAACTAATTTATCTCAAGATACATGTTGATGGATTGAGGGGATATATAATGTATAGTCCCCACCCAAAATTTTATGTCCAAATAATTCCTCATATATCTAATAATATATTTAATTCATGAAAAATATTTCTTATCATCAAATATATTTATTGAGAAAAGTATTCAAATCTATCAATATTTACACAGTTAATCAAATAACATTCAAAGTGAACACTATATGTAAAAATGGTATATGGTTTATGAAATAATTATATCCATCATACAAGAGTGTGTATATTTATTAAAAATTTAATGTCCAATTAAATTTTATTACAGGAAAGTGATTATTTCAATAGAAAGTTAACAATCACAAAAGAAAGTGAGGTTGCACAATAACTTATACCTTTTGGTAATTATAATTTCAAATCCCCTTGGATGAAATAATTAAAATTGAAAATTAAAATTACATGAATAATTAGTATTCATGATATTTTATTTCAAATTTTATTATATAAACTGCATAAAACTAAATTTGGACATAATAACAAAACAGTCTCAATAGAATGTAAATTGAGATGAAAGCCCTTACCTCACGTGTCCTTTATAGTGAAAATTATTTAACTTTTTTTACTGTTGTTTTAAAATTTTAATTAACATATAAAAAAACTATATTAATATTTTTTAAATCATATATTATCCTTTTTTGGCATCTTACCATCAATTTTTAAATAATCTCTCATTAATTTCATTATTTTTGGTGTTAATTGACTTGTTTTCTCATGCGTGTATTATCATGAAAGACCAATTTATTGCACATATTATATTGTTTTATAAAATAAATAATTATAATAATGATATAATTATCATATTTTTTCATTAATTATACTCTATAAATCAATTAGGAATGATGGTTTTGAATAATGAATTATGTTACGACCATGAAGATGGTAGGTTATATATACGCATGAGTAACGTATTCAATTTTTAAATAATGAATATAGAAATGAGTTAAGCGATTTTTATATTATAGTTATAATATTATCATTAATACAATATTATATACATATATATTTCATTCATGAAGTTTGGTGATGAAAAGAGAGTCACATCGCCACGTGAAGGTGATAACCCACACGTACATGAACAATGTTATCGTCTTTCATTGAGTGAAAAAGTAAGAAAATAAAATGATGTATTAATTATAATTAATTATAAATATGTAATTAATATCATAATTATTTCATTTATATCACATATTATCATTAAAATTATTCATTATCACCTTCCATATAAAGCATTTATGAAAGACCAATCACATCGCTTTGCGAGACAACAGTCTGTCGTACACATGAGAGATGTTACTGTTTTTCTTAAAAAATGAAAGGTAACAATATATATATGATATAATGACTAAATTTGTATAAATATATTATAAATATCATATATATACTTAATATTCATCGTCATACCCAGTAGTGAATGGTGGCAATGGAAGAATGAATGACATTAGTTCGTGAGGCGGTATTCCTCCTTACACACAAACGATGATTTCATAACCCATTTGATGGAAGTGTTCATGGATTTAGGTAATACATGTAACCTAAAAAAAATTATTAAATTTAGTATAATTTTTTTATTATATCATTATGTTTTAAATATAATTGAAGGATGTGTAGAATGAAATAAATAAAGACACTTATCGACGAACATTTCCTCTAATTCAGGTATCCTCATTAGGTTTTCAAAAAATCCTTAAAAGGATGTATTTATTCCCAAAATTAAGAATCTAGGATTCATTTAGGGAATTTTTAGGTGATTTTTCAGGGTTTTTATGATCCAAATGGCTTGAGATGTGTTAATAAATAAGGGGAGGTAGTTTTACTTTCCTTAACTTCTAAGTTTCCTTATTATTTACCATTTTGGTTTTTTACTAATGTAACTAGATTTCTGACCTGGGTAATTTATCCATTGAGACTAAATTAAAGTAAAAATTATTATAAAATTTATACCCAATTATTATAGATATGATATATAATTTATAAAATAGAAAAAAATTGTGTGATGGAAATTAATTTTAACAGAAGAGCATGTAACGATAAAAAACACAGCTTTAACCATAATTCCTCTAATAATGTTTTTACTATTTGAGTGTCAACATGTTCATTATAAAAGACAAATAGGTCCAATAGTGGTACATTTTTTATATTTATTAAAATTTAAAAATCACTTGGATGAGGCTAGAGTTTTTAGTACTTTTAAATCATTTAATAAAATATCGTTTATTATAAAATAACATTAATGTCAATTTTGACATTATTTATTTAATTTAAATTTAAAAATAACATGAAAATTATGGAATTGTTATATAATATTTTTAAACATTTTTAAAATGTTATATCCATATAAAATAATTAATTTAATATAATATTTCAATCAATTTACTTTAATTTTAATATTTTTAGTATCATTTTTATATTTTATTTATTAAGTGAATAATTATTACGCTTGTGTTTCTTAAGAACTTAAAGAAATTATTTAATATATAAAAAATTAAAATATATTATAATGATATAAAAACAAATTTATTTTTCAAAATAATATTTCTAACTAATCTTATGATGTTTTTTCACTATATCAAAACTTTATAGATCTTAAAGGCAAGGAAGGTTCCTTTTATGTCTTTTTCTTTACTTAACTTATTATATATGTCAATCACATAGAATATTATCCCAATAACTCATTAAAACCAAGAATAATATGATAAGTGTTTAAATATTTCCATAAAATGTGTTTTGGAAAAATATTGGGTTATTCTTACCCCTTATATTTTAATTTTAACTACTAAGTAAACTCATCCTTACCTTAATTACTATAATTACTATTAAGTATATTCACAAATAATTATGGCCAAAAATTAAGTTTACATTATTATTTAATATAAATTATTTTTATTCTAAACATGGAATACATTTTTTCAAATTAAACTCATAGAAGTTTAATAATTTAATTTAAAATAAATCTCACAGACATGATGAGAAAACACGTTTTAAAATTGAAAATGTTCAAAAGTTTACAATGATGTTATATCAAAATTCAATATGAAATTGAATAAAATGACCTAAATTGGATTAATATATGTATAATTGAACTAGTTGTACTTTAAAACCAATTATTATATAATTTAACCTTATAAATTATTTATATAAAAAGTAATATTTCAATTAAAATCTAGTATTTTTCACTATTCGTCAAAAAATAAGACTTCTTAGTAAAATCAAAGAAATTTAACCTAATATACTATTGGAATTATGATTTAAAAATGAAGTTTATTTTGAAATATAAATTTACTAAAATTGGTAAAATCTAATTTTAAATTATGTGTATCAAGCATGATTAAACCCCCTTTTAAGAAAATACAGTTTATCTAAAAACATTAATTTTTTTTCATTTAAATGATATTTATTATTCTTTATAATCAATATATAATGAATAAGTGTGTGTAAATTATATACTTTTATATCTTCTTTAATACTATTTATACGCACTATTTCAATGGTTAGGTGATAACTATCATATTAAATAATAATATTAATAATATATTATTGTTTGTTAAATCTAAGTCTTTCATGTAGTGAAAAATAAAATCAATGTTACGTGTCACATATTCTATTGAATATAATTTTGTTCTTTTAGAATTTCTGGATGTTACATTCTCCCCACCCTGAGTAAATTTTATTTTTGTAATTTAAACTTGATCACGGTAATCCAGGGTTTGATATTTAAAAATTACTTTGTGTTGAGAAACCCACATCGTAAAAGGGTTAATAAAATATATTCTTAATAATAGAGAAATTGAAATAAAAAGGACATATTTAATAATCATATAACTAGATTTTCGAGTAGTATAACATGGGTGGAAAATGATAAAATTTACATAGAATATAAAAATAACACCTAAATACTGATGGAGATTGATAGAGAACATTGATCCCAAGAATGTGGGTGATTCAAAGAAGGTTGACGGTCAAAAAACCATCAACCCAATAGTTATTAAATTGTTCATTGATATCATCAAAAATGTTGTTTTTGGGATGAAATTTTGTTTTAAGATCCTTTTTCTAATGTTTATGAACTTCCAAAAAAAGGTATACATACTTGATTTCATTCAATTTCATAAGCACAATATCATCCTTTTGTTATGGATTGAAGAATTTGTAATTCATCCCTTACTCTAAGTAATGAATTTCTAAAAATGATTTTTTCTACACGAAGCATTAAAATTCTCATTTAACCAGTCACAAGACCTATAAATAAGTGGAAATTATTCCTGTTAATATCAAACTATTTTCCTAAACCAATATGGTTAATATAATTTATCCAATCTGCATAAGTCTTTATATGGTGAAGTAATACATTAATCTCTAAAAACTCTTACAATGTTTAACCTAATCCATTTCATATATGGCTAACCATATAACCCTTATAAAATATAAATATCTATAAGTTTATAAATAAAATCACTCGATTTCAAAAATTTACTAAAGAATAATCTCTCAAAAAACATGAAGTGCCTCTTAATTTTATGATAACAAACATATGAATACATTCTTCATGTATTATTTTTAAAAATGGTAATAACATAAATAACCATAAAACCATATTCAAAACATTCTTGCTTACTTATTACTTATTTATAAAATAGGTTATTGGATATATAACTAAATTCCAAAAGTGTTTTAACTCCATTAATAAGAAACCACTTTGTTAAATTATCATTAATCAGTTTCAATGTAGTCAGTACAATTTAATTTACATTATTCATATCAATTATCTAATTATGCCAACAGTATTGTCTCAATATCAAAAATATATTGGGGGTTATATTTCCCTCAATCATGTATTTTCTAAGAATATAAAATTTACACTAAATTATTTTTCTTATTCATTAGTACCATTTAACATACACATTAAAATACCTAATGAAAAAAGTACTATAGTACAATCCTTATACATTTCATCATTCTTGTAACCAAGATATCATTTAAAAAATACTCAAATGACATAATTATTGGATCCAAGAATGATCACATTAATCATTTATCATCATCGGTGGTGATCTCATAAGCTTGAACACAATCCATTAGTTTCTATTGACATATATTCCATTATTTCTTGGGGAATTCATTTTCATAGTTCCCAGTTTCATTATAGTTTAAGCATTGAAAATTGGAAAATGTTTTCTTTGATTTTAAATTCTATTTATCGTGACCTTTTCCCCCACACCTGATGCAAACTCCTTTTTCTTTTATTCATGTACCATGGTGTTTACTCCCATGTGTAGCACATGTTGGAAAATAATTCGTTCTCTTCTTCTATTTATCCATATTTTTATCAGTTTAACTCTTATTATATTACTTTCCCTTGAATCCATAATACTTATATAATTCTTAACTTCCTTTTTATCAATTTATATTTTTTCCTCATATGGTAATAATGTTTAAAGACAATAATATACATCATAATTATTACTATTTAATTCATGTGAATTAGTGAGGTTCTTATTCATTCTTCTAGTCCCCATTTCTAAATGACAACATGCAAAAGATTAGATCATATCATTTTGAAACATAATGTATACTCACAAAAATAGTTAAATACAAAACACAGATTAAAAAAAATTATGCATAGCTAATCACATAATAATAAACATGATTTTTTGGGGATATCTTTAGTTTTAAATCCTTCATGATGGTTTGTAAAGAAAATGTTAATTATCTTGGGAATATCCCCACAAGTGTGTCAAATCAGTTGTGAAGTAAGACCCATTTTCAGGAAGCATGTATTGCTCGATTCAAACTAGACCTACCTTTTGGAAGTTATTACACCTAGGTACCTCTGTTCTAAAACCACGTCCACTTTTAGTATCCAGATAGGGATGCATTTTATTATAAAAACCACATAATATATTCCTTTCCAAAAAAATCAGGATGTTCTTCAATACTTATCCTCAAATTATATAATATGGTTATATTTTCTAATCTACATTTTCCTAAATATTTTTTACAATATTTCTACTAAAATCCCTATAATACCAACTATAAAAACTCTGACCCCATTATCCAAGATCCAGTGTCGTAGGATACTACATTGTCATAGATATAATGAATTTCATCCTAAAGCACCAAACAATTTAACATTTTTGTACAACCAGATTATATTCATAAAACCCATATTACATAGGGAATATAATATAAAGCATAAAAAAGTAAAATATCATCATCCTTGGAATAAATTCCGATAATTTATATTTATATCCATGGGAAGGAAAAAAATAAGGGTGATCTAAAATTCTTATTAAGGGTTAAGTATAGAAAAATCTATTAGGAATCAATAAGCATAGTCAACGTGGAAAGGAAAATAACTGAACACGCATGTCATTTAATCCGTTAACTAAGAATTAAATGCATCCATAGATAATATCATAATGAAAATATCATTGATAATAATGATTGAATTATCAATGAAAAAAATTCTAAATTACTGTAAATATTTTTTTTAGGTACATGAAAACCACTATTGTCAAAATCTATCCTCCAGATAGTTTAAAACTACAAGTATAAACCTATTGAGTTTGGTCAACTAGTTTCTCTCATGAGACTTGTTTATGAATTGAGGGGGTATATATTTATGTGCCCCTCCCATCACTACAAGTGAGAATAATTATTTATATATTAAATAATTGATTTAATTTATAAAATTTTTTCCTTATCGTCAAATATATGTATTGATTAAAGGATATTTATTTATCAATATTTCCTGAGTTAATCAAATAAGTTTCAAAGTAAACACCGTATATAGAAATGGTGTACAGTTTATAAAATAATAATATCTGTTATACAAGAATATGTATATTTAAGATAAATTTAATGTTTGATGATAAATGGTTAAAAGAATGTGATTGTTTCAAGATAAAGTTAACATTCACAAAAAAGGTAATATTGCACAATAACCCTTACCATTTGGAAATTTTCAATTGAAATTCCCTTGGACGAAATAAATAAAATTGAAATATAAAATGACATGGATAATTATTTATTATTCTATTAGATTTAAAATGTGTATTATATACCCCAGATAAAACTAAATAGGAGCATAATAATAAATAATTCTCAAGGGAATGTAAATTGAGATGAAATCCATTTCCTCACATGTCCTTTTTGGTAAATGTTCTTTAACTTCCTATATAGGGGTTCTAAACCCATTATTAATTTATTCCATGACCATATAAATATTTATGATATCATATATGATCCTTTTTTTCATATTACCACATATTTATTAATAATATCTCATTATTTTCTTTGTTTTGGCTCTTAACTACCTTATTTTCTCATTCGTGCTTTATCACAAAAGATATGGTTTTTGTGCATATTATGTAGTTATATAAAATACAGAATAATAATAATCAAATAATTATAATATTGACACATTAATTATAATTTTAAAACAAATCATGACTAATGGTTATGAAAAATGAAGTATGTTATGATCATGGAGAGGGTAGGCCATACACATGCATGAGTAACGTTTTCCATTTTTCAACAATCACTATAGAAAGGATGTAAGTAATATTTTACCTTTATATAATGACAATAACATCATTAATAACTTATTATATATATATATATATCATTCATGTGGTGTTTTCATGAAATGTGTCACATCGCTTCTTGAAGACAACAACCAACATTTACTCGAACAATGTTATCGTCTTTCATTGAGTGAAAAAATTAAGAAAATAAAATAAAATATTATCATTAAATAATTTTATATATGTAATTAATATCATAATTATGAAATTTATATCAAATTTAATCGTTAAAATTATCTCGTATCTCCTTCCATGTAAAGGATTAGTTAAAGATGAAATAAATCGCTTCACAAGGCAGTTTTCCACCATACACATGAGAAACATTGGCATATTTTCTATGGAATGGAGGATAACAAGATATAAATGATATAATTACTAAATAGGTGTATGTATTTTATAAAGATCGTATATATAATTTATAACCATCATTATAGCAAACATTGAAAGATTAAATGATTGAACAAACAACATCAGTTTACAAGGTAGTAGTTGTCATACACACAAAATATGATTTTATAACCCATTTGATATATGTGTGTGAAGTTTTAGTTCAAAACCTTAACCTATAAACATTTAATTATATGGAAGATACTATTTTTAAAATATCATAATGGTTTTGAAAATAATTTAATGGGCTATTGTAGGAAGTAAATGAAGACACTTGTTGAAGAACATTACCTCTCCTTCAAATATCCACCTTAGGTTTACACTAAATAAATATTCTTTTAAACTTTTGAAAAAAATAAGAAATATAGTATTATGGTATGTAATTTTAGAGGTTATTTTGCTAGGTTTTTTACGATAAAATTGCTTTATAGGTGTGAATAAGTGAGGGTAGTGAGTGCCATTTTATAGTTGAGGAGGAGTAACATTGTTTTAAATACTCAAAAGTATTCACTATTAGGAGGTAAAACATATCTAAAGTGGATAAAAAATTTATAATTAAAGGTTTTTATGTATTATATGGTCTATCCACACCTCCAAAACATAATTAAATACATATTTTAATCATTTTTTTCTTAACTTCTAAGTTTCCTTGTTTTTTACAATTTTGGTTTTTTACTAAGGTAACTAGTCTTCTAACCTTGCTAATTTATCCATTAAGACTAAATTAAAGCTATATTTATTTTAAAATTTATAACTACTAATTATAGATATTATATATAATTTATAAAAAAAAACTCAAGTCTTTTGCACATTAATTTTTACAAAAGCACATGTAACGTGAAAAAACACTACGTTAACCCTATCAGCTCTAAAAAAAGTTAATACTATTTAGGGGTCAACATGTTCATTTTAAAAGTTAAATAGGTCCATGAAAATAACATATTTTATTTTTATTAAAACTTAATAATATCTTTTTATAGGATAATATTTTTATAAATTTTAAATCATTTAATAAAATATAAATTATTATTAAATAACATTAATGTAAATTTTGTAAATTATTAAGTAAATTTAAATTTAAAAATATAAAGAAAATGATGGAATTAAAATATATTATTTTAAAACCTATGTAACATTATTTAGTCATCTAAAAAATAAAAAAAATAATTCAGTCAATTTACTTCTCTTTTAATATTTTTTGTATCATTTATTTTATTTTATTCTTAACCAAATAATACATGCATTAGAATTTCTTAAGAATTTAAAGTAATTATTTAATCTAGAAAAATTAAAATAAATTATCATGATATAAAAAACTCATTTATATTTCAAAATAATGTTTATAACCGAACCTATGTTGTTTTTTCTTTATCCCAAAACTTTGTAGATATTAAAGGCAAAGAAGGTTCCTTTTTGTATTTTTCATTAATTAACTTATTATATAGGTATATTTCATGTAATAATATCTAAATAAATAATAAAAATAAATATTAATGTAATAATGGTTTAAATATTACCATAAAATGTATTTTTGGACATGTTTCTGGTCATTCTTACACATTATATTCTATGTTTTCCCACTAAATAAACTTTTTTTACCTTAATCACTTTAATTAACTTTAACAATTTTCACTAGTAATTATAGTAAAAATAAATTTTATTTTATTATATAATGTAAATTTTTATTATTCTAAACATGGAATCCATTTTTTTGAATTAAACTCACAAAAGTGGCGGAATATAAATTAAAATTAATCTTGCAGACGTGGTGAGAAAGCGGATTTTTAAAGTGAAAATGTTTAAAATATTACAATGTTTTTATAGCAAAATTTAATGTAAAAATGATTCCAATTAAATTAATTGGATTAATATATGTATAAGTGAACTATTTTTTTCTTTAAAAACAACACAAAATATGATTTAATATTATAAATTGTTGTGATGAAAAGGCAGTTTTCTTTTAAAATCTTGTATTTTTTACTTTTCAACAAAAAATTAAGCTTCTTTGAAAAATAAAAAAAATCGCACTAAGATAATTTTGGGTTTTCACTTAAAAAAATGATTTTTATTTTTTTATATATATTTTATAAAATTAGTAAAAATTAATTTTAAATTTTGTATTCCAGACACGATTAAACCATCTTTTAGAAAAATGTAGTTTTCTATGAAAACATTCCTTTTTTATTTTAAATGATTCTAATTATTATTTATAACCAATTGGTAACTAATAAATGTGTGTAAAATTAATATTTTATTATGTTATTTAATCCTATTAATACACTTTATTCAAATAGGTAGATGATAACTATCATATTAAAAAATAATATTAATACTATATCGTTGTTTGGTAAAACTCAGTCTTGCATATAATGCAATATAAACTCTATGTTTCATGTCGCAGTCTCTATTGAATAAAATGATATTATTTTTGGATATTGGGGTGTTGCAATAGCATAAACCAAGGAAAAGAAATGGGTTTTAAAAAATATTATTATCACAAAATCATAATCCATCCAGAGAAAGAACATGGATGGTGTCACTATATCATATCCCCAATGAAGTATAAGAAACATTATTGTGTATTTACATAGATTAAAAATACCTAAAAAGGGGTACTTAAATTTTCTTTGAAAATAGAAGAAAATATAATTTTCATTTAGTGTGTTTAAAACTTAAAATTCTCAAATATTGAGAAAAATGTTTTCTATAAAACTAAACAAAAAAACTTTTAAATTAATCTTTGATTTAAATAATTGTTATGATTATGGGTAAATCTGTTTTTATGGTAATCATTAAAACAATTATTTATTTCAAAATTTTGGTAAAATTTCCAAAAGTAAATCATTCAGAATGAAATGATATTAGTTTAAAAACATTTAAGAGAAAGTAAAATATTTTTAAAAATAAATTTAAATAATCATTACATAATATAAAATAACATTCTTGAAAATAATTTAAATAAAATGGAAAGGGGAAGAAAAACTTTTTCTACCAAAGAG
The DNA here is from genome assembly GCA_963277665.1 of Viscum album. Lineage (NCBI taxonomy): Eukaryota > Viridiplantae > Streptophyta > Magnoliopsida > Santalales > Viscaceae > Viscum > Viscum album. The sequence goes on along the minus strand of OY728152.1, from coordinate 2,016,110,001 downwards.
AAAATATGGTCTTCATTCCATAAAATAAATCTCAGTAATTTTAAGTTTAAAATAGAGTAATAATGATCTAAATTTTAGAAATAACATGAGGAGAGTAAAACATATTGGGTTTAAAGGATAAGTCTCCTATAATTTCCCTTAATTAATATTTAACATAGACAATCCCAAAAATAAATGAGATCGTAATATAAACACTTAACTCAAGTAAGGTAATTTTCATATGAATTATTAAGAAATTTTTTAATCAATTTAGATTTATTATATAGATATACTAAAAAAATATTCATACTTTTCATAAAATATAAAATTATTTTATAATTTTCAATTACCTATTTATTAACATTTTTTCATTAAAACCAATATTCGATTAAAAACTGGCCGGTTTTCCATGCATGTTTTAGTTCGAGAGTTCTGGCCCTTAAACCTTGGTCATTATTTCATGATATACATAATTTAATCATGTTATAATTATTATATTTATTCATTATATAAACTTTTATTACTATTCATATAATTTGGTGATGAAAATTTAATTACATCACATCGTGGAGATAATGGTGTGTATTTTGGCACGGGTGATGTTTTCACAATTCAAAAAATGGAAAGAAATAGAGAAAATTAATAATACATATTTCCTAGCTCATAATAATATCATAAATATTATATATATATATATAATAAATCCATTCATATGATCATCAATGCATGGTATATGTGATAAAGGGTATCACATCACCTCATGGAGGTGGTAGTCCACAGGTATGCATGAACAACATTATCACTTCTATAGGATGTAAATGAGGAAGAAAGTGGTTATAAAATTAACATAAAAATATTTATGTATATTGATTATAATTATTTAATAATTTTAATATCGTTTTATAATATTTATAGGAGGTTAATTAAGAAATAAACTCAAAAATATTAGTAAATACAACAACAACTTTTTTGAGAAACCTTCTTTGGTTTACACCTTAAGCCTTCTTAGTTTGGTGTTAGGGGAAGACCGTGATCTCTCATAAGTAGGGAATGAAGTTATAAAGTTTTATAGGAAGGTATTGGTTAATATATATATATAAGTATTTATGTGAGAGAATAAGTGAATGGAGTGGGTTCTCATTTATAAGTGAAGCAGGTGTCACTATTGTAAATACTTAATACATAAAAATATAATAAAGGCATATTCAACTAAAAGTGGAACCAAATGAACCCAAATTTAAATATATGTTATTTTTTAGTCAAAATTAACTAAAAAATAGTATTTAGATATGTTTATGGTTATTTTAACCCTTATCTCTTTAGTTTTACCCAACAAAAACCCTGTTTTACCTTTACCGTAGCAATGAACTTTTAGGATAGTTTCCATGAATAATGACCAAAAATGAAAGTGGAATCATTATGAAATTTTAACATTATGATTTTAAATCTAGAAACCATTTTATTAAATTTAATTCCTATAATTGGAAGAAATTATTTTTAAAATAATTTTGAAAAACATAGTAGAAACTATTTAGAGAAAAATGCATTTTTAAGAAAAACCATTAATTTATTCCAATTCTATATATAGTATAAACCATTAAATAAATGTAATTTTTTTTGAATAAATTATCTTAAAATTTCATTAAAATTATTTATCCATATGGATTAATTTAATTTATAATGTAAAAAACATTTTCGCATAAAATAATTGTTTTATAAAAACATCCCATTTTACCATCAAATGTTTTTATTTTCATTCCTAAAGTATTTATCATAAATGAATTATTTTTATTAATATTTAAAAAACATTTTTCCACATGGTTAATATTAAAAATAATTGTCATTAACAAAATAATTCAAAAGTGTTATTTAATATTAATATAATTTCTTTAATGAATTAAAAATTATTTACAGTAATTATATTTTATTTAAATACCCTATAATGTGCTTCATTTTATAATGTATAAGAGGTAATCACAAAAGTTTGGGGTTGTATACTTAAAAATATATCAAACACATAAAATTATAAAAGATTAATATATTCTAAAATCTCTGGGTGTTACATTGTACCCCCCTTATAAGAATATTTCCCTCAAAATATCATCACTCTAATACAAATAACCAAGGACACTTATGACACATCACCTACTTGTGTACCCACATAGATTATTTAAATTTAGGGTTTTACCACAAAAAATATTGACCATTTGAGTGGTCTTGTTATATAAAACTATCTCTCTTTTATCCAAATTTCCATAAGTTGTTCTTCACAAGAGATATAATGCTCTAGTGGTATGACCTATGAGTTAAATACATTTGAAGGATTAGGTTTGTAATTTGTCAAGAGAGATGCATGGAATTAATCATGTACATGGGAAAGTATTAGAGGAATACACAAGAAATAATATACCATTCTATTGTGATCAAGAATTTTATAAGGACTAATATACATGGGGCTCATCTTCCCTTTCCTTCCAAACCTCATAACCTTCTTCCAGAGAGATAACTGTAGGAACACCTTATCACCAACTTTGAAATCCAAATCACATTAATGGTTATCATCATAACAATTAGGTAAACATTAAGATTTCTTAATATGTTTATAAATATCCCTATCCTTATATGCCATTTCCTTAGCTAGCTTAGTTCTTTATAGCCTTTTTTCTTAATCTCCATCCTAGCATGTTGCGGTCATGCACTTATTTTCATATAGAGATTCATAAGGATCCATCTGATTTTTTTTACTAAAATCAACTATTGTAATTAAATTTGACCAATCAAACATTTTTATCCTGAACTCCTTTGAAACCTACAAATTAATATTTTAGTGTGTCTTTGAGGGTATAAAAGATCCTCTCAAACAAACCATCTATATGAGCATGACATAAAGTACTAATGATCAACTTATTATTATATGATTGTTGAAGACTTCTACAGAACTTTATATTAAACATAAAATCTAGATCTGATATAATTTAGAGTGATACTCTATAAAACCTTACATGTATCACCCCAATACTTTTATAAAATGTTTTTTTAAATAATTTTATTTCTTTGATAGCTTACGTTGTATGAAAAAACTAGATCAGACGAACCGAGAAATATTATATATTCATTATAACCTTACCATTAAATTTTAAAGAGTAAATATAAATAAATATATTATGAAATAAATAAAAATGTATAAATCAATATGAATGTATTAGTATGTTTTTATAAAAATGATCACATAATTTTTAATAAGTCACTTTCTTCTTCAAAAATTTATTTTCTTCACAAATGAGTCTTTTTTATTTTTATGAGAGAATATTAATTTCAAAAATTCATAGAAAATTTATTTAAAAAAATTTAATTTCATTTTTGAATTCATAATTTAAAATTTTATTAAAATTATTTTTAAATAATTTTTTGAAAATATTTATTTTCCATAGAATAGTGAAAATACTGATTTTTGTCGAAAACTGCATCTTTTTTAAATTATTTACATAGTATAATTATATTTTGAATTATTTTAAATTTTAATTAGTTATTTTTTATTTAAAAAATATCTAATAATGGTTTGTCAAAATGATTTTATACATGAATTTATTATAAAAATACTTTATGATTAAAAATGGCATTTTTCCGAAAAACTCTTTTTCATAGTGTTTTTAAATATAATTATAAATTAAATTATACAAATTTGTTATTTCAAATTTTAAAAAATAGATTCTATATTTGTATTCATGAGTTCAAAATTTATTAAATAGGTCCCTTTTATTTTGGCAAGAATGAATAGTATCCTTTGTACTTTTTGTTGCCATAGAAATGGGTAAATTTGGTAATTTAGGTAAAAAATAAAATGATAAGGACTATAAAATGAATATAAAGCTTGAGAAAATTTATTGGATGAATTTAATTTTATAATTAATACCTGAGGATTGAAATTGGGTTGTTTAATGGAAACTTTTCAATGAAAATGACTTATATATTATTTAAATGAAGGAAAGTAACACAATATCCATTTTATTATCATAAATGTCTCTTATGTGTCGATATGGGAAAGAAATAGGTTATGAAATAATATAAGTGTATATTTTTATTCATGATATAAATTTATTTATTGTGTTTGGGCCCACTTATTTGTGATTATGATGTTTATAATATTTTATTTTATAAAAAGTAAAATATGTCATATACATGTTTTAAATACTATAACAATTTTAATATAGTTTTATCTAGAAGAAAAATTCAACTATAACTATTAATTTGATATATAAAAAATATATCTTCATCATGTTAATTTATTTATAATTTTTAGTAAATAAATAATTACCATAAATCCCCGCATAATATTAATGAGGTAATTATTTTATTAATGGAAATAACAAATAAACGTTAATAAAAATGAAAATAAAAATATAATTTGAGACAATTTATGTGACCAATGATTTATATAGATTACCTTAATTATATATATATATATATAAATATTTTGTTTGAAGATATATTTTTGTGTTGATATTTTTAAATGTCAAAGTAATGAATATTGTCAAAATTAAAATTAATGATTTGTTAATATCAATTTAATATTTTTTGAGTTTCCATAAGTGCCCCTAAACTCAATTCAAAAATTCCACTCTTACAATCATCTATTTACACCAATTTTCATCCATATAGATCAACCAACCTATGAAAATGTCTCTTTTATAAATTCTTGGTTAATTTATTGAGGTTATTGTCCTTCCAAAAGACCAACCTTAGTGACCCTAGGAGGATATCTAAAAGAGGTTTCCCAAGAGGTAATCATCTTGACCAACTCTTTCTATTTTAATTCTTATTCTAGTTACTCTTAATGTTTTTTCTATAATAATGTAATAATTCCATTATTATATATATTATGATATATTATTATTATTATATTACAACTATAATCCACATTTTATTCATCCTATGAAAAAAATCACTGTGCGTGCATGCGTATGACTTGCCATCTCTACGCCATGGTGTAATTTGTTTTTTATATCCATGTTACTTGGATGGTTATAGTTATTGAAATAATAGATATATATGATAATTATGAAACTATATTATTTATGCAAAAATAATATTCCATACACTTCCTTAAACTTTCACCATTAAGGGAATGATATCATTGCTTGTGTGTACATACGACCAACCATCTTTATGACGCGATGTGATTAATTTTCCATGTTCCCCATTCAAGAATGATTATAAAAATGTATATAATGAATAAATATGAAATATGTGACCTTAATATAATTCTCGAGATAACATAACTCTATCCTATTAACATGAACTAGAATTACATGAAAAAACATGCATAGGTAAATAGAGTTATTAACACCCAAAACATGGGCAATAACAATATATTATTAACAAACAGGTGATAAGATGATATATGAGGTCATATATAATACCATAAATAATAATATTTTTCTATTATAAGTTAATAACATGTTTAAACCCACTATAAATTATGTTAAAGCATGCCCAACTAAATGAAATCTTAGGTAAGGGCATTCCTATCTCAATTTCCATTTATTGGGTTAAAATACTATTTCATTGATTGTGACATTATATGATTATGAATGAAATAAATTTTAATTATATTATATTTTGTTTCTAATCTTTATGTAGTTAATACAAATAATTAATTCATTTAGTTAATTTTCACTTCAATGATATGATATTTGTTAGGGTTTATTTTACAATCATATCATTATTCTAGATTCTTTCCATTTAAGTCTCCATTGGAGAATATTTCTATTACATTTCCATGTTTTTAAACAAAATCAAAAACATCTTTTTTACTATTTCCCTATGAAATTCTGAAGTCATTTTTACCCATTTGTTACAATTTACAAAACAGGTTGAAAAGAATGTTTGTTTCACTTTCTAAACAAGGCACTTGGTGGTTATTCTAACAAAAATACTAAAGGAATGTTTTTTTAACTAATAAGTAATGACCAAATTTTCTAGCTTTCAAAACATATTAATGTCTTAAGGTATCATTTAAAATCATAAAAGGTTATTTTTAAAGAAAATATTTTCATTTGTGATTGTATGAAATTTAAAAAATAAATATGGAAAATATATTTTTCTTTAAGAAAACATTATTGGATGTTACTTATGTTTTACTATTGTATGATCCAAGTATATCATTCTTATTCGTTATTTGAATGTTTTAAGTCTATGGTGGCATGATTTTTATGAATTCAGTTTCTTTTCCATGATTTATATTATAATGAAATGTTTATGAAAACCATTTTCATGGGTTTTGATATTTTTAATGATTTATATTCTTGTGAAACACTAGTTTTCACTATGTGATGGGTGGGAACTATAATTCCCTCCAATGCACTGGGTATTGATTTATATCTCATGATATAGACAGGACTATTAAGGGGAGTGAACTCAGTTTAGTGAGGGAATTTTGACACCGTGATAGTATTAGGAGTGAACCTTTATTGCTATAATGGTTTGGGGAGGGAACCCATTCTACTATAATAATATTGGAAATGGTCCTAGACTACTGATGAAATTATTTTATATGCTTATGTTTTTTCCCAAATTTCTATGTTTTATGCTAATATTATTTTCTCATGGATCATGTTCCAATATGATCTGTGTCTTATGAATTCCAAGATTTATTCCATGACCCATAATTATGATATATGTTATACAAGGAATAATTTTGAAAATATTTTTGTCATGTTTTTATATCTTTATGCTCATGTTTTGTTTGATATCTCCCATGTTTACCCTTACTGAGCATATGATTTTACGCTTTTCTTATGTTTATTCTCCCTAGGTTATGAAAAATTTATTTAGTATATAATCATATAATGTGTATTAAGTGGGAAGATATTTTTGTGAAAATTTAAAGATGTTTCAAAAAATTAGAAATTTGTGTTCCATGATTCTAATGGAACTAAACTATTACGATCCTTGGGTTTTATTTTGTGTAATAAAATGAATATTTATATTAGATGATATAATATCCATGTATGAAAATCCCAGGCTGTTATAGTTGGTATCAAAATAAAGTTTTATTCGTCCTTTGGAAACAATGATGAGAGAACCTTAGTAAGATCACTAATTATAAATCTATATATAGGTTACAATCCTATAATTTTGGTAATGATCATGAATAAACTAGGATTAAAACTATTATATTATATATTAAAAGTAATTTCTCATGATTATGTGGTATTCCCACTCAAATTAGTGTTATTCAGACTATAATTTTTTTGTCAATTTTTGGAATTCAAAGGAACCAAATTAGTGCTGAGTGTGATGGGAAATGAAATTATTTTCCTCATTAGAAATATAATGTTATGGAATAAGGAATTAAAAATCATTTTTGTAGGCTCACACAACTTTCTTAAGAAATGAATAAAGCTATAATTCCAAATAGACTATATGGGGAACAATATTCTATTGATTCCTTCATGAGGAAGCATACACCTTATTTCATTAGGTCTTATGATAGAATATTGGATGAGTAATGGATCAGTACCACTAGATAAAAAAATTGGTTCTCTAGTGTTCAGAAAATGAAAAATTCATTTTGGTTGTCTATCATTTGGAAGATGAAGAGAATCAATAGTGTAATCTTATGAAGAATAAAAAGCGGTAGGATAAAATTAACCCCATGGAATGAGATGAGTTCAGGAACTTATTTTTCAATAAGTACTTTCCTCCTATTCTTCATATGAAAATGGAGAAGGAATTATTCGCATTAAATTAAAATTATTTTGAATCTGTAGGAACCTATGGATAAAATTTTAAAAGACTTGTGAGGTACACTTCGGGAATTGTCATCCAATATGAAAGTAAGACTGATCGATTGTTTGTTGGCTTAAAACCAAGTCTCCAAAGGGTGTTATCCATAAGGGACCTTAGTATCTATGAATAAATTGGCTGATGTACCATCAATGGGGAAATTTATGTTGGAGTTATGTATCAATCTCATGATTTTGACTAGAAAAGGAAATGGATTTTAAAGGAAACTATAAAATCCATAGATAAGAATAATGAGTTTTCCATTATGTATAAAATGTGGGAAGAAGAATTGTTGAAATTTTATTAAGGGGAATGGTAATTGTTTCAAGTGTGGTAGGGTTGGTCATCTAGAAAATTAATGTTTAATTAATGGGAAGAAATTAGATCATTATGAAAATGGATAGAAGGTTATACAAAATTTACCCCACACATAAAAGATTCAAGTGTAAGGAGAATGTTTATTTTTTAATCAGTTTCCAAATCCAAGGGTTAACAAGGATAATCAATATCAACAACCCCTTAATGTAATAGAGAAAGGTAAATCTCATGTGTTGACTATTTTCAATGTGGAGTATGAAAACAAAGTGGTGGAATGATTGAGTTTTTATGTATTGGAATTAAAGAATAATGTTGTAGAATTACTTTTATGGTATTATGGAATAACAAAAAATCTTATGATTTATCCATTATAGTTTGTCCTTAAGGGTTTGAAAGCATATTTTTAATGGTACTGGTAACAATGAAAATCTATTGAGGTGGTAAGGTAATAATCGAAGGGAAGGATAATCCTTAATATGTTCATGACGTTGGGATAATGAGAGAAATAGATGCTTGATTATGATAAAATAAATGGGATAGTATTTATGAAATTTTAACTAATTAGTAACATGATTATAAGGTGTCTTATGATATCATGGATTAATTTTATAGAATTTTTAAATTTATAGTATAAGTAAAGACTTAATATTTGAAAGGAAACATGTTTTCAGTATAGTTTTATGGTAATTCAATTTATTACCATGTTTCAATAGAATACATGAAAATACCATTCACATGTTTGGGGTGTGTAAATTAAGAGCAATATCGATCTTTTTGGGGAATAAATGTTGAGTTGATTTTTGAAATTTAGTGACCTTCTTTTTAATGTTTTGGATTTTAATCTTTTGGAAAGTACATGAGGGAAAAAATTTATGAAATTATTTAAGTTAAAATTTTTATAAGGTTTTAGAGATTAATGTATTAATTCACCATATTAAGATTTATGCATATTGAATAACCTATTCTAACCATTTTTATATAATGATAACAAGATATAGAAGGAATGGCTTATCATCCCATTTTGGATTTTATGATCCACTAGTTCTTCAGGCATTACAAGTCGGTCTTCATTTATTGGGGTCAGAGATGAAGAGGTAATTGATCAATTTATAACCAAAGAGTGAGAATGTAATTATGAAATTAAATCTAGTAAGTATATCTTATCAATGAATTTAGTGAAATAAAATGTTATCCTATTATCATTTCTGATGATATTAATGACCTTTTCCAGAGCTATTTGGTCTATGGTTTAGTGGTCATTAAACTTATCTTAGCCATCTTTTAATTAACTATATTTGTTATTGTGGATTATTTTTCCCTTCTAAATCTATAATTTAAGGCTGTTCCTATGTGGAAACCTAGTTATTTATTACTTCAGGTAACTATTTTTTCCAACTTTCCATTTCTAAGGAATGTTTTATCATTCATTTTTTATGTGGGTTTCTATAAAATAATTATAAAATATTAAAACCTTTGATGACCATGAAAATTTTATAAGGTGAAATTAATTTTATTGGGGGTATAATTTAATACCTTTATAATTTTATAAAATGAATTTTTAAATAATCTATGTTTTTTTATACATTTTGTTGCATGCAATAACAAAATTAGACGAACTGTAAAATATTATATCTCTATTATAACCTTACTGTTAAATTACTAGAATAAATATGAATAAATAAATTATTAAATAAATATAAATTTAAAATTAAATATGAATGTATTTTTAAGTTCTTATAAAAGTGATCACACAATGTGAAGTAAGTCACTTTATTCTTGAAAAATATGTTTTCATCAAAAATGAATTTTCCTTCTTTTTTGAGTGAATGTTAATTTCTAGAAGTTCTAGAAAATTTATTTAATGAAATTAATTTAAATTTTGTTTTCATAATGTATAATTTATCTTAAAATTATTTTTTTATATTTTTTTGAAAAGATTTAATTTTCCTGGAATAGTGAAAATACAGATTTTTAATGAAAACTATATTTTCCTTTAAAGTAATTAAAAGGTAAATTTATGTTTTGGATTAGTTTTAAATTTTAATTAGAAAATGTTGATTTAAAATAATCAAATTATGTTTTCCTTAAATTATTTTTTACATGAATTTTTAATAAAAATCACTTTATGTTAAAAAAGGTCATTTTTTCGAAAAGCTTTTTTCTTTGTGGCGATTTGATGGTTTTATTTTAAATTAAATACTGAAAATTCTATGTTTTAAATTTTGAAAAATAGAATCTGTATATTGATTCAGTAGGTCCAAATTTATTATATATTTCCATTTTATTTTAAGCCAATTTGAATAGTAACCTTAGTATTTTTTGTTATCACGGTAATGGGTAAATATGGTAATTCCGGATAAAAATTTGATAAGGACTATAAAGTGACCCTAAAACCAGCACACATTTTATTAGATGAATTTAATTCAACTTAGAACACCTAATTATTGAAATTTAGTTGTTTAATGGACACTTATCGATGAAAATGACTTATATATTTTTTAAATTAAATAAAGTTGAAAAATGTCACTTCTTTTTATTAAATATCTCTTATGTTTCCATGAGGGAAAAATTATAGGTTTTAAATGAATATAAGAATCCATTTTTAACTTAAATAAATTATTTTTATGATATTAATATATTTATAAATTTTTGGGTGATTTTTATGAGATTATGGTGTTTGTAATATTTTCTTTAATAAAAATTCAAAGATATCACATTCATTTTTTAAATACTATAAATATTTTAATATAGTGTTATAATGAATATAAATTCGACTAAAAATAGTAATATAAAAGATAAAATATTTATATTAATCATGGCAATTCATTTATAATTTTTAATATGACCTTGTAATATTAGGGATATGATAAATTTTTTTTTCAAGTATATCCTGTTGTTTTGATATTTTCAAAAGTCCAAGTAATGAATAGTTTCAAATTTGACATTAATGATATTTTAAAATACATGATAATTTATTAAATGATATAAAATTCATAAAAATATTATGTTTGACAACATAATAGTTTAAAATTTTAAAATTTTGTAAATTATCCTTTTATGGGTATTTTTTCATTTTATATTAAAAAAATATGTCCCATATGTAGTAAAATTCATGTTGTCATGGTAAGAGTTAAAGGGGTTAAATATGGGTTTAAAATAAATTATAAGTATAATAAGGTGACCTAAAATGGTATAAAAATTATTGGATGAGATTATTTATACCTATACTCATATTATATTAAAAAATAAGTCACTTTTTATTCATTTACAATTGAAAATTAATTTATATTAATTTAATATTTTGAGAGTTTCCAAAAGTGCCACCACTTAAATTATAAAAGGGAACTCTTTCCTTCGCTTATTTACACCACTTTTAAGCCATCTATCTCAACCAAAATCTTCCAATTTATCATATAATAATCTTTAGTTAATTTTTTTAGGTTATTTTCTTTCAAAAGACCATACTTTGTGTCCCTAAGAGGAGATCTAAATGATGTTTCATGAAAAATAGGTAATCGTCTTTACTGACTCTTTCATGTATATTTCTTCTCCTAATTCCTATTAATTTATTGATTAAACTATAAAATAATAACCATAGTATAATATATATTATTATATATTATTGTGATAATATTAAAACTATATTCTACCTTTTATCCATCTTATAAAAAATAAAAGCACCGCACATGCGTATGTACCACTTACTGTCTCCACATCGTGGTGTAGTTTTTTTAATCCCCACTTTACCTATATGGGTATAATGATGTAAATAATAGATATATATGATAATTATGAAATGATATTGTGTCGTTAAAAATAAATATATCATCCACTTCCATACCCTTTCTTAATTAAGAGAATGATACCATCGTTCGGGTGTACGTACGACCTACCATCTCCACAACGCAATGCGATACATTTTCCATGTTAATAATTGAATAATGATTATAAAAATTTATATAATGAAAAAAATATCATATATATGACCGTAATAAAATTTCTAATATTATGGAACCATATACTATTCTCAAGAACCCATACTTACACGACAAAAGATGTATAAGAAAATGAACCAGTTTACACCAGAAACAATGGTAATAACAAAATATTATTAAGAAAAAGGGGATAAGATGATATACAAGGATCATATATGATATCATAAATATTAATAATGTTCTTTTATAATAAAATAACATATTTAAAAACACTATGAATGTTTTTAAATCACAGTCAAGTAGAGGAAAGTGCAATGTAATGACATTCTTAACTCAATTTCGATTTATCAGGTTAAAATACAATTTCATTGATTTTGTAATTATATGATTATGTGTAAAATTATTTTTAATTATATTATTTCATATTTATACTTTTTATGTTTATTTACATAGAATATACATAATCGATTCATTTAATTAATTTTCCGTTCAATTATATGATATTTGTAAGGGTATGTTTCACAATCTCATAATTATCCAAGATTGGTTTTGTTTAAGTCTCTACTAAGTAATATTTCTATTCCATGTCCATGTTTTCTAAAAAAATTAAAAAATGTATTTTATACTCTTCTCCTATTAAATTTTCAATTCATTTTTACCCATTTTTGACTTTTTAAAAAATTGGTTGAAAATAATATTTTGTTTATTTTATAAATAATGCACTTTGTGGTTTTTCTAACAAAAATATGAAAAGAATATTTTTTAACTTATATATAATCTACATATTTTCTTTATTTCATGATGCGTTAATGTCTTGAAGCTTTCTTTACAATCTTATAAGCTTATTTTCAAAGAAATCATTTTCATTTTTAATTGTGTGTATTTAAAAAATGTTTTCAAAATTGAAAGGATATTTTCCTCAATAATTATTTCAAGTGAAATTTGTAAATAATTTCTATATAAAGAAATATTATTTTATGTTAATTATGTTTTAATCCATTATATTACAAGTATATCATTCTTATTATTTTCCTTAATGGTTTATGTATGTGTTGGCATGATTTTTATGAATTTGTTTTCTTATCCATGAGCTATGTGGTGGTGAAATGATTATGAAAACCATTTCTTTTTATGGGTTCTGATAGGATGAATGATTTATATTCTTGTTAAAAAAATATATATAGATTTCATTATATGAGAGTTAGGACCTATATCTCTCTACAATTAATTGGGTAATGATTTATATCTCATGATATATGAAGGAATTGAATGGGGAGTGAACTCGGTTTAGTAAGGGACTTTGTCAACCATGATATTCTTGGGAGTGAACCTTGACTACTATAATGGATTAGGTAGTGATCCCATTTCAGTACAATAGTCTTGGAAAAGGTAATTGAATAATAATAAAATAATTTTATATAATTATGTTTTTTCACAATTTTTTTCTTTTATGTCGTTGTTATTTTTTCATGGATCATGTTCCTTTATGATTTATGTATTATGAACATCTAAGATTTATTCCATGACTCATTATTATGATATATGTTATATATTGTATGATTTTCAAAAGCAATATTCATTTTTTATATACTTATTCTCATTTTTTGTTTGATATCTCCCTTTTTTACCCTTACTAATCATTTGAACTCAAATTTTTCTTATGTTTCTTCTCCCTATGATATGAAGAAAATTTATAGTAGGTATTCTTAAGAAGAGTACTATGAGGGATGATCTTTGTGGGAAAAAATGAATATATTTCACCAGACATGTTGTTTTTGTTCCACATTTCCAATGGCACTAAACTATTATGGTACTAAGTCATGTGTCAGGGTAATGTAATGACTATCCATCTAAAAATATTTAATATCAATGTATGAAAATAATGATTTGTTATATTACCAATTACTTAACATATATCATGGTGAGTTGATCAAGGTAGAAATCTTCTTTGATGGAAAGGAAGTGGGATAATTTCATAAGGTGGATGATAAAAACCCAAATAACATTGTTCCATTTTGGTTTATAGGGGATTCTCATGATGAAACACTTAGTGATGTTTTCTCATTTCCTATAAAGTATAGGTAATGGTTGTAACAGATCATTATACTTCTATTTCTCATCCTTTAATTACTATCATACCAGGAACTGATATATGAACTCTATAATATCTCTCTTCATTCCCCCCCACCCCAAAATACTCTTTGAGATCTATATGCAATTTTTACTTCCAGGATGAATAGTTTATGATGAAATATGAGATTCATATTATATCTCATTCAAATATGGTATTTATGGTTCACAGACCCAGTTCTTGAACTTGATCATTCCATAATTTTTAGGGATGAACTCCAAAATAAACCTAACATTCTATTATAGCTCCACAGACTCATTCTCTTCCTTTTTAATCTCTTCCATGAATAGATGATTCAAAACTAATATGAGAAAGATAGGTTATTTATTCCTTTCATGTGATTTCAATGTGTATCCTCTACAAATCCATTTTTATTGGACCTCTTTCAAACCTCATCATAGGGAAACTAGCTTGGTCTTTCCGACTAATAGCATCAACCACCTTGATCTCCATCCCAAGGTGGAAATGTATTGAGTAGTTATAATATTTTATCAATTCCAAACATCTTCTTTGGATCATACTTAACTCTTTATATGTGAATGTATACTTCAAAATTTTATCATCCATATATATATATAACAACTTTAACGTAAAGATAATACCTCTATATATTCAAATAAAAAACCAATTCAACTTTCAAATCCCGAGTTAGGTAATTTTTATCATAAAAATTAAATTTTCTTGAGACATAAGATACTACCCTATCATTTTTCATGAGAAAAAAATATCATTCTCACCTTTGATGTATTAATCTAGCTTACAAACAATTCTGCGCTATATGGTTGTGTAACCATTGGTTCAATGACCAGCTTTCTTTTTTATTCTATGAAATTTTATTCATGTTCATTAATCTAAAAGACATTTTCTACCATTCATTTCAACTTGGTTAATGGATTTGATATTTTTTAAGAAAAATTCTAAAATATTTTTTAGTATATGGACAAACTAAGTAAACTATGGATTTAGGTCACCATGGTTAGTCTATTCCATTAATCAATAACTTATTTATTTGATGGATCCACTAATATTCCCTCTCTTGTAATTATGTGACACAATAATGATTCTTTCTATTGATACAATTCATAGTTAATAAAATTTTCATACAAATTCTCTTTTATCAAGGTCTTAAACACAATACTCAAATAATCATCATGATCGTCTATGATCTGGGAATATATAATCAAATCGAAAATAAATACTACTAAAAACTAATCAAGTTAATCTATAAAGTCTATATTCATTAAATATATGAAGATATATAGGTAATTGGTAAGTCCAAGTAGAATCACTAAAATTAAGTGTCTATACCTCATATGAAAGGATTTCATCATTATGTCCTATTTTTCACTCTCAAATAATGATATCCAAATCAAAGTTCAATTATTGAGAAGTATTTAACTCCTCAAAGCTGATAAGACATATCATTAATATGAGGGAGATGATACTTATTATTGATAGTAATATTATTAAGATATCTATAATCAATACAAGGAAACATTGACACATATTTTTTCTTAAAAAAGAACAAGTGGATCCCATTGTGACACACTTGGTTGAATAAACTCCTTATCAAGATTCTCTAACAGTTTATTTTTCAATTTTGAAAACTCAATCAGTTCCATTCTATATGTAGTCTTCAAAATAGTTATATATAAAGGTATGAGTTCTATTGAATAATCAACTTCACAATTAGAGGGAAGACTAGGAATCTCTTTGAAAAATACATCAGTATAATCTAGCATGATAGGAATTGCTTCAATGTTGAGATTCTCACAATAATTTGATATAGATACCCCTCATGGATAGGTAAAAGTTCATATACAATGTCATTTTCTTCCATTTTAATTTTTTATTCTTTCTCACCCTAACAGAGAGTCCCGAGTTGATTTCAAATATCAAAAATGACTTACCTTTATCACCAATTGACATGAGCTCTATGTAGAGGGATCCAATCCATGACCAAAATCACATAAAATTCAATTATAGTGAGAATCATAATATTAATATGAATTAAGTTCAAATAAATTTTTTTTATTAAGGTGTTATAGATTTAATAATTGGTCATTGATAATTTAACATCTAATTATTGATGTAGTTATTGGATACCCTTAGAATTTTTTTTGGATATAAAATATTGGGTAAATCGAAATCAAAAAAAATTCAGTTCTAGGGTGGATGATAATTGGAAATTTCACCACATAGTTCTTATGTCCCACTTTGGATGTTATGATCACATGAAATTTCCCATAATCTATTAGATTAAGAGGTTGTTGACACTGACTTTCATCATTAACCCTTATATTTGGGAACTATTTTCCACAATTCCTATACTCATTCCAGTTATAGAATTGGATTATGGGTGGTGCATTTAGTTTAGCTCTATCTCCATTCTTTTCATTGGATTTTTTCATTACATCTCTTCAACATTCACTTGGTCGTTGGGATTCCTTTCCACACTCAAAACATTTTACAATCCCATGGATAAAATTTAGCACATTCTTATATCCACAATTTTTGAATAAGGGAGATTCGTTTTCCCTCCTCCATGGTTTTTATTATTAATATTTCCTTGAAAATATAGATATATTTTCTTATCAAACCCATGAGAATAATGGGGAATATTAACTCTATATTTCAACCTTGAAGGTGTATAAAATTATTTCTTTATAATTATTAAATTCTGTTATGGATAGTTTCTTTTTTAGTATTGGTGAAAGAAAAAATCAATTTTTCTTTTAGGGTTGATGCTAAAACTAGAAGCATGACTCGTGCATCTTGAAAAATTATCCTCACAAGTATCAAAAGATTCATCATCCTTCATATTAAGCTTAGGAAATTCCCTTACTATTTTTATGTAAAGAGTTTAGGGAAAGTGCTTGCTAAAAATAGCTTATTAAAATCATCTAGTTTCATGGAATAAATTTAATACTATTTCCTTATATTCTTAATAATATTCTATCATTTATCCTCTTCTCCTTCCAGATGATAATATTCTTGGATTAATGTTTCATGCTTCAAGAAATTAATAATTGAAAATATATTATCAGTGGTATAGATACATTTCTGAACAACTTGTTGATAATTGGACCCATTGAAATAAGGTGGATGTTTCCTCATGAAAGGATCAATGGCGTGCTATTACTTACTTTTCTCATTTGGAAGCTCAGTATTATTCATGGATTGAGATAATTTCATGATCATAGAAATAATATTTTTCCTTCCAAATCCCATGTCATTTGGTTTTTAAAGAGAATAATAATTTCATTGTTCGCCGAAATCATTTTTATCATGATTAATCCAAGTTAAAACCATTTAATAAAACCAAAAATCATAATATAAGAATCAATATACAATTATAAGAGTGAGAAAGTATATAATATTGAAAATCATTATTGAGATATCCTAAAGTATGACACCTTCCAATCAACCTATAAAACTTTTAAGTTCAATTTATATTACTTTAAATTCATCATTGGTTATATTTATTTATATATTTATATAATCCATAACCTAATATCTAAAAATAAATAAGCCCTCATTTGATGGAAATTTAAGTGACATAATCATAACATAAAAAAATATTTCCTTATTTCAAATTAATATTTAATAAATTTCAAAATAATATACACTCAAGGACCCTAAAAGTTTAGTTAATTTTAATACTAGATATATAATAAAATTATTTCATGACATATCTTTAATCTATGCTATAAAATTATTTTATCTATGTAACTTTCTTAGACATGTTCTACTTAAAATATTTCATCATAAATAGGGTAAATGGAGATATTATAATGGGTGATCTCATATGCATAGTAAGGGAAAAAATGGTAGATATCAATAAATGACATTATTCAAGAATAATATTAGAATAAGGGTATAAAATCAAGATCATTACTTATGAATTTGATACACAATTAGTAATAGATCGTAAAATATGCTTCACAGAATAAATATTTAGCATTTCAAAAGACTTGAGTCATAAGAGCGAGGAATCATAGTTAATCCATAATGATCCATGATAAAAATTAATAATTATAAGATAATTTCAAAGGAATTGTATAACAAAATAATAAGAATATAAAGTCATTGTATTTTTTAGGGCTCACCACCAATACTATTTGAGTGGATAGAGTCCTTTAGTGGATTGGGTCCACTCCCCATTCAATCATTTACTTAGTAAAAGTAAACTCCCATGACTATTATAGTAGATAGAGTCCCATGTTTAATTGGGTTCACTCTTCATTATAGTCCATATTATCTCATGAGATATCAGTCATTACCCAATTCATTGGGGGGATTCAACAAAACCACTCATCACTTAATGAAACTCATACATATGTGTGCCAACATATCATAAAAATATTCATCAATTAATTATAGCATAACTTATGGATAATAAACAGGTTTTATAAACATTCCATTATCACATAATCACAATAAATTGAGATAAAGAACATTGATGGTATCATATGATCATATCCATAGTAAAGCATAATACATATCAAAGTATTTTTACAAATATGAAAAATACCTTTAAAATAGTATCTGAACATTTCTTTGAAAATGGAGGAAAATATCATCTTCCTTAAGTATCATTAAAACTAAAAATTTCTAGAATATTTAGAAAAATATTTTCACTAAAAATAACCATGGAAATTTTAAAGTAAACATCAACGAAAATAATAGTTATGTAACATCATGCCACCACAAACCACTGACCAGTGCCTGAACTGACAGTCACCACTATACCCCCCAACGTATGCTAGAGGCAACCGACTAGTAGTGTGAGTCTAATATGGTACTTTAGGGAGAATATATCCCCTATCTTAGATTAAGAAACAAATTAAATGTAAAATATCAAAATTATATCCCCAAAAGTGAATAATTAGAAAGTGGAAGAAAGAAATATATATAGAGAAGAATAATAAATGAAATATTGTAAAGGACCAAACTTCCATTCCATATATACAAATGAAAACCCTATGGTATAGTTACATATACATTCAAAAAAAAATGGTGGATCCACAACATCATCGATCCATACCATATCCCAAGATCTAAATATTAATTTGAGCCATCCAGATTTATCATGTCATCCTCAGCCTCATTCCAACCTAGTCTTCAAACCAATTCAACCTCTTATTGGGTACCCAAGTGTAGTTGCTTCCCAAGAAGGGTTTCATTAATGAACTCAGTAGGGAACTACCAATGTGGTCCTGTGAAACTAGAATATGCAGTGATATGTTCATGTTATATGCTCAACCAAAATAGACAAACACCTGTTGAGAAATAAATAAATTATTTTTGATGCTTATGACCATACCCTCGATCAACTATACCTAATTTGGAAATTTCTTGAGTGTTTCTGAGCATGTTTCCATGACCATTACTTCCAAGTAAGATATAGGTTTCAAATCCATTGAAACTACAACCTATCATCATTACTCCAGGGATCTATATCATAAAATTCCTATCTTCTAAGATCTTAATCCAAGGAATCCCCGATCATATCCTCATAACTCTACAAATGAGGTCCATAGTAGTCAAATCGTCCAAGATCCAAATAATTGAAATCCCCTATCATAACCTCCCCCCAAATCCATGGAAGCTCCATCATTAAGCTCTAACTTCATAAAAGTTACAACCATATATTGAGATCCTATTCCAGGGAATCTCCAATCCTTACCAGACTCCAAAGCATGGAAGCACATCCATATTGACTTCAATAATGTAATCCCATCTATATACCCAACATCATAACCTTGGAGTCCCAATTGATGAAAATCCATTCCCAAGAAACATTCCATAAATAAATAAAATAGATGGGTTGGTCAAAATACCATGACTATCATCACCATCTATATCCCATTAGGCTCACTAGTATAGTATAGTTTTCACGATGAGACCCTCTACCATATCACATACATCCACTCAAGTTCATTATATCATCAGGGCACCTAGTGGGTCCCCTCTATCTTATCATGGTAGAGGTACCCTCACATTGTTTCTCAGTCTCAATCATAGTCTCAGATCAACACCTCATGCACCTAGTACTTTGTATCCCACGGTGTTATCAATAGGGTATCATGGCCTCTCCAACTACAAAGGGTCTCATCTCATAGTATACATATCAAGAGATTCCACATGACCCATCTAAATCCTCAGGGTTTCCGTGGGTCAATCCTCTCACCCAACCTAATCTTTGACTACCTAAGGCTTTTTCACCTAGTTCTGTTCACATTAAATAGAATAGTATTTCCCATACCATCTTATCTCGATTATCCCAAATTTCATTAAGTACATCCAGGGGTCCTCTAAGGCCCATGGGGCCAAGGATCACTCATTAACCCTCGCCTCCATCTCAGATTTATCTCAATACCTAACACATTCTCTTCTGACCATCATCTATTCTATCTTCACCACTCATTAGGTATACAGGACACCTGATTTCATAAGGTTCTCAACATTATAAATCAGTTTTTGAAGCATCAATCTAGCACACATGGATTTTTTATAACCCCTAGTGCTTGTTCTTTTTTTTACATTCATTTTAAATTGAAATTTTAATTTAAATAAAATAATACCCAAAACAAAAATGGTTCCCTGAATAAAATTTTGATATTATGTATCATATTACACAAAAAAAAAAATCATAACACCATAGGGTGGGTTTCTGACACTATATACCTTTTAAAAAATCTTTTCCACTTTGGCACCAAGGTTTGGAAGTAGCTGCCAACTCCCAACCAAGCTCTCCCAACCTCATCCTTAACCAACCGAGCCCTTCTCAAATAATCAATACCCTAATGTAAAAAAAATATTTATAATTAATTAAATATCAAAATTATAATTAATTAATTAATTTTAAACCTTGTATAATCCCTGATAACTCACTAAGCATCCAATTATCACCAATTCATTGAGCAACAAGGTTCCAGTCACCCCTGGTATATCCCCAAACCCAAGATTTGTGAGATTCCTAATCTATGCTTCCAATTTAATCATTAAAAAGTTTAAATATTAATTAAAACCCAAATATAAATAAGGTATGGTATACTATGCTAGAAACAAGAAGCCATCACGTGTAGAGGAAATCTTGGGGCATCCTCTTCCGAGGAAGAGAAAAATCCCCATCATGCTTAGCTGATTTCACCTTGCTCTATTGGAATTGAACCAAACCCCAAAACTGAGAAAATAAAAATTAGAATGGTAGATAGCATAAGATAACCATAGTTTATCGGAGTGAAAAACACACTATAAATTTTTGAATAATGGTCTCAAAAATTCCCCCTAGTTAAGGGAGGAGAGGACACAATGAGATGGAAGAGGGTTGGAAACTCATTGGGAGGAGAATAAGATAATGGGGGAATACCCCCATAAAATTTTGGGGGATGGTAAATTACCCCCTTAAATGTGACAAACAGTTTTATTAACAATTGAGTAACTATGCGATTAGAATTTCTTCAGCACCCCCCACATCCCATGGAGTGTCTACATAGTTTTCCAAACATTGTTATAATGATGTAGTGGCTATATAACCTTTGAGAACCTCACATGGTTTACTTAGAAATTTCACAAGATTTTACCTTAATAATCCACCGACCATGTGGGCTATCAATTATCATTACAAAATTAATTGAAATTTTATTCTGCATCACGGTGTCGCATAGTCTCCCAAAACATGTGTAACAACCGAAAGTTTTATCAATGGAAATTCCCTTCTTATAATTTTTTCACATAAAATCACATTAAGAAACAAAATTATACATTATGATTAAATTAACTAATAAATGCTACATGACCTTTATAGCCTACCCATTAAACAACATTTTTTCCACTTCTCTATTTTGAATTTCAAAAATCCAACCTACACAGTTGTGATTAGTAAGATATTTGGAGTCTGAAAGGAGAAACTTCATTTTTGATAAATAGTAACTTACCTTTATGAATAGTAATGTTACCCTTATGAATCATAATATAACCTTTATGAATATTAAATCATCCCACTAAATAGTAATATTATCAATGATAATACAAATAAAATTTATCCATCTTATAAGTGACAATATGACATAATAGTATAAGTAAATAAATATTTTAAAAATGTTAATTAAGTGTTCGTATTTTTATAAGTCATAAATATTTTATGATTAATTGGAAAGAAAAATTTATTTTCCAAAAATTTATTTTTAAATTAATATTTTCATGTATTATGATTTTAATATAATTTTACGTGCCCTTAAGTAATTTTTTAAAGTGTTTTAATATCAGTTATAATTTTCAAATTTGTATTTTCCAAGTAAATGATGATTTCAATTAACAAATAAATTACTAATATTTAGAAATTTATTTTCATTAAATGATGTGAATTTATGAATTCTACACATCAAAATTTGGTTAAGGTGATTTTTTTTGATTTTTCTAAAGTAGTTGAATTTTTGGTGAAAAGTAAAAATGATAATTTACAATAAATTCTAAGAACCTAAATTTTTGATTCATTATTGAGTTATGGGTGATTTAAGTGACCATTGGTTAGAAATAACATGCATTAATTTCTGTATATAGTCCTGATAAAATTTATTATTTATTTTCTTGAGAAAAATAATTAACTAATGATTAAAATAATACAAAAAGACCCTTCTCCTTCACTATAAATACCAGCCCTCACACCCTCTTCTCCTCACACCTATAAAGCATTGATACTTTCCTATAATCTGATCAATACTCTTACCTAGTCCCTCCCCCACATCCAAGTTCTCTTGGACTCATCAAAAGGCCAAGCCTGGGTTTCTTGAGGAGGATCTCAAGAGGAGAATTCAAGAGGTAATTCCTCTCTCTTTTCTTTTAATTTCCTTTCAATTTCAATTTTTATTTTCTTATTCTCTCATCAACACGCTTAATAAAAATGGAATTATAACTCTATTACCCTAAATATTCTATAATTATATCCCGATCCAACCTTAAACTCCTCCCTCTCTCTCTCTTATCTTAAAAATGAAATCATCACACTTGAAGTGTCAATTTATAGACATCGTGGTTGA
This sequence comes from Viscum album, assembly GCA_963277665.1. Classification (NCBI taxonomy): domain Eukaryota; kingdom Viridiplantae; phylum Streptophyta; class Magnoliopsida; order Santalales; family Viscaceae; genus Viscum; species Viscum album. Next base: position 2,016,086,806 of record OY728152.1, on the reverse strand, counting down.
TGAACTTTCATTTTCCATAAATTCTTTCAAGGATATTCATTAAAACATTAAATGGTTTAAAAAATACTGTAAAGTTTATTTTTGGACCCCTTTTTTGTTCTTCGACTAACTTATAAATATAATAATAAATGATAAAACTAAACAAGTTCGTTGTGATAAAAAACCGCAAAAATTTACCTAAAACGATCATTATTAACTTTTATCTAATGAATCATCATCATGGTATATAAACAAATCTTTAATAAGATCATTTTATCTTATGTAATATAATTAAAATTATTTAATAATAGTTTTTTATATTTATACACATCTTAATTGAACATCCATTTATGTATACAAGTGAACGGATCATGGAAACTAAGAAAACAAACACTCCTGAACAATAAATTTAGACTCTATAACTCATACAAATGGCCATAAAATAATATAATAATATAATAATGAATCATATTCATGTATAAAAGTTTCTTCAATTATTAATTAATTAATCAAATGTGATTATTCATGATATTAACATGAAATAATCTTTTAGACAAAAGGTAAGGGGATTTCTCAAACCCAACTCTCATTCTTTGGGTTTTCCCTATTTCACCCCATTTTCAGTATTTTTATTCCTTAAAAACAATTTATTCATCGTTATATTATCTTTTTTCAGATATAGGTGTTTTCTACTTGAGTTTATGACAAAAAAGATAATTTCTAAAATAACTCTTCTTTGAAAACACACCTTTTACTTCTAACACAAGGCTGATGATTCTTATATCGAGTATGTTATTTCCCCTTACATTTGGGAACCCAAAGTTTATGAATTTATTATTATGAGATGAAACCCAGTTCTTTACATGGGTCATTTATGTTTATGATTTATATATTTTCTATTTGGAATGCATGATAATGTAAATGTTATGATGTGATGGGTGCGCCCAGAATTATATAGTGAAATGTAAATGTTATGATCTGATGGGTTCACCTAGAAGTATATAGTGCTCCAATTCATTGGTTAATGTGAATAACATCTTGATTAAAGTGAAATATGCATGAAAATGATGTTATCATTGTTCAAAACTATGTTTGGTAGTTGAGCACTTGGACATGATGTTTCATTTATATGCATTGCCACATTCCATTTATTCTGTTAATGCTTCATCGAATGATTATGATCTTATTCCTATGTTATGATGAAAATGATTATGACCAACCCATGTTATATTGGTTAATGTTATTATATATCCTGTTACTAGGATTTTATCTCACCCCTTTTTGATGTAAATCCTCAGGTGAATACTTTTGGTAAGGAGAATTCAAGGGACAATAAGAAGCTAAAGAATAAGGAATTAAATGAATGTTTATATTTTATGTTGTAAAAGTTATGAATTGAACCCGTTTTCCCAAGAAACTAAACATTTGGATCCTTATTTTTTAATTTTTTTTATGTTTTTTATAATTAAAATTATGTAATAGTAATGTAATAAAAAGTGGGGTCGCTATAGTTGTTATCAGAGGACGGTTTAGTTAATTTGGGAATTATTATTAGAGAACCTTAGTGAAAACATTTAGTATGTGACTAAGTATAAGTAATCACCTCTTACGCATTTAAAAACATAGTAATACCACAAGATATGCCTTTAGACATAATTTCATAAAGGAATAAATTATATATTCACTAATTGTTGACTTATGTTTTGTTATAACCTTTTCTATTTTTAAAAATGGTGTGAACTAAGAGAAACTAGGCCAACAACACGTAAAAGGGACAAGGCAACGGTTTCCATAATGACATCCCCAATGCTTTGGGAGGTGGAGTTCAAAATTTCATAGTGATTCTTACCAAGTTGTCTTAGGTTATTAACAAGAACCTAAATAATTTTGAATGTCCACCTTCACCAAAGAGGTAGAAACTAGATATCGATCATTTTATGCGGCAACGACCACCAGCATTCAGTGGATCTACTGATCCACTAGTTGAGGAACAATGGGTCAACATGATGGAGAATATATTTTATGTGTTTCCTTTTTATAAGATGGAGAAGGTGGATATTTTTTTTATCATCTATATGGAGAGGCTGATCAATGGTGGGATTTGATTAATAACACCATGCCGAGGGACAAAATTGAAGATATAGAGTGGGAAGACTTTAAGATAATGTTTCCCTCTAACTATTCAAACTAATATAGAAAGAGAATTCATAGATCTGAATAAATGGGAAGTAGAATTAGTCACAACATATGAATCAAATTTCATAGGGCCTTCAAGGTATACTTATTAATTTATTATCAACAGTGATAGAAAAACTGATAAATTATTTAGTGGTTTAAAACAACACCTTCGAAAGTCTCTTACAATTCAATAATTTGGGAGTTAGGAAGAAGTTGTTTTATGTGATCTAAATGTGGATATGGAGTTTGGAGAATGATTCCATGGATATGGTGATATGAAATGAATGATGGAGTTTCAATTTAAAGGATCTAATGATAAAGGTGTAATGAAAACTCAACCACCCACATGTTAGAAATGTGGGAAGAATAATCACGGGAACAACCTAAAAGGGATGTTGAAATGCACCAATGTGGGAGAGAAGGACACTAGGCTCGTGAATGTTGAAAAGAGATGAAATGGTCAGACAATGTGTTGTAGTAAAGGAGAGAACCACCAATGGTCCAATGGTACAACTATAGAAAGTAAGGGAACTATATAAGCCAGTGCACTAAACCTCGAGTTCTCAAGGGTAATCAGCGCCATCCGCCAACAAATACAAATGATAAAGGGAAGGATTATTTCATAACTACTGTGGAAGTGGAGCATGAAAATGATATAGTTCAAAGACAACTTCATATTCACTCAATAATGGAAAAATATTTATTTGATTCTAGTTCTACGCATTCCTTTATATCTAGCGAGTTTTCTAGAACTGTTGAATTGAATCCCTGAGACAACTTTATATTCACTAAATAATGGAAAAATCCTTATTCACTCAATAATGGGATGATTCTTCCAGTAAATCTCATAATACTTCCCTTAGTGGAATTTGATGCTATAATGGGAATGGATTGTATCTCTTTATATAGAGAACATATAAACTATCAAAAAAAGGAAATATATTTTCATATTACAAACCATCCCATACTCCACTAAAAATTAAAGGAAGATCATGGATCTCCTTTGAAAATTCCTTCCATGGTTTGGGTGTTGATTCAATATTAATAAGAATAACTCGCTCAAATGGTTGAGTCAAAGGAAGTTATCCTCCTCGGGAAAATATCCATCATGAGAGAATAAATTTATGTATTTTTTGAAGAGTTACCCAGACTACCCATGGTTCATGAGGTTGAGTTCTCAATAGAAATCATAGATTTTGCTACTCCTGTCTCAAAGTTTCCCAATAGGATGGCTCCTATAGAACTTGGTGAGTTAAAAAAGCAGTTACATAATCATTTGGAAAAAGGGTTCATACACCCCAGTACATCACCTTGGGGTGCGCCATTTCTCTTTATCAAGAAGAAGGATGGATCAATGCGGCTGTGTGTCAATTATCGAGAACTCAACAAGATCACTATAAAGAACAAGTATCCTCTTTTTGTGATTGATGACGTGTTTGATTAGATGAGATGAGCTTAGTACTTATCATGGGTGGATCTATGTTATGGATATCACCAGTTAAAGTTGAAGAATGAAGATATTCATAAGACAACCTTTTGTACAAGGTATGAGAACTATGAATTTTTGGTGATTCCATATGGACTTACTAATTCCCTTGAATTCTTCAAGGATTTGATGAATATTCTTTTTAAATTACCTTGAAAAATTTGTGGTAGTGTTTATTGATGAAATTCACATCTGCTCCAAGATAAAGGAGGAATATGAAGAACATATAAGACTTGTGTTGGCAACACTGAGGAAGGAGAAGTTGTATGCCAAGTTAAAAAAGTCTGAATTTTGGATGCGGTAAGTCACGTTCTTTGGGAATGTGATCACAAGTGAGGGAATTTATGTAGATGCTTCAAAAACCAAGGTAATAGAGGAATGACCCAGACCATCTAATTTCAAATAAATCCATATATTTCTTTTAATAGTAGGGTACTATAGACGTTTTTGTGAAATTTCTCATGATTGTCATGGCTTCTAACTATGTTAACAAGGAAGTGGGTAAAGTATTTCTAGATGGAATAATGTGAGAAAAGCTTTATGGAGCTAAAGAGAAGGCTAATCACTACACTTGTACTCACACTACCAAAAATTGGAGAAAGTTTTGTGATATAAATTGATGATTATAAGAATGGATTGGGTTGTGTACTCATGAAAAATGATAACGTGATAGCCTAAGCCTCATTCTAGTTTAATATCCATGAGTAGAACTACCTTATATAGGATCTAGAGCTAGCAGTTGTGTTTTTTTCCTTGAAAATATGGTGTCATTACTTCTATATTGAGAAGCGTGACATATATTCCAATCACAAGAGCCTAAAGAATATATTCACACAAAAGGATATCAACATTCATCGAAGGATATGATTAGATCTAATAAAATAATATGATTTCTCTACTCACTATCATCCAAGCGAGGCAAACAAGGTAGCTGATGCTCTATGCAGAAAATAACCTTCTACTCTATCCATGATGTGAATTGAGAAAGACTCTATATTCTTGGACATGCAAAGGATGGATTTGGAAACCATAATAGTTGGGAAAACATCCTACCTTGACAAAATTATTACCCAACCATCTATCAATGAGAAGATTATGGAGACTGAAAGGGATGATCCAGAGTTTCAAAAGTAGGTGAATGTATTAAAGGAAGGTAAGATGTAAGAGTTTCATATTGATGATGATGCTGTAATTTGGTTTGGAATAAGGATCAGTGTGCCTTGATCACCTAGGATAAAGAAGGATCTATTGGAAAATGCACATAGATCAAATTTCTCTATCCATCCTAGTAGCACCATGATATATCGTGATCTTCAAGAAAACTTCTAGTGGGATAACATGAAGAAGGAGATTGTGGAATATATCTCAAGGTGCTTGATATGTTATAAAGTTAAAGCTGAGAAAAAAAAAGTCCAAAGGAGTGATGCAACCATTTCCAATAACCATATGGAAATTGGATAATGTCACCATGGAATTTGTTATGGGTCTCTTGAAAACATCCATAGGAAATAAAGAAATATGGGTTTTAGTGGAATGACTCACCAAGACTGCTCAATTTATCTCTATTCAAGAAGATCCCTCACTAGAAAAACTTGATAAGATATATGTGACAGAAGTGGTGAGTCTACATGGGGTTGCACTCTCAATTTTCTGTAATCATGATTCTAGGTTCACATCTAAATTCTAGAGGAGTATTCAACATTCCTTGATTACTGAATTGAATTTCATCACAACCTATCACCCAAAAACTAATAGCCAATCGACAAGGACTATTCAGAATATTGAAGATATTCTAAGAGAATTGTCATTAGAATTAAATGTTGGATGAGATCCATATATCCCATTGGTTGAGTTCTCATACAATAATAGCTTCCACTCGAGTATTCAGATGGCTCCATATGAATCTCTGTATGGAAAGAGATGTAGAACTCCAACCTATTGGGATAAAGTTTGAGAAAGAATACTACTTGGATCTGATCTTGTACAAGATATAAAAAAATGTTCAATTCATCCAACAACATATCAAAGTTACATAGAGTCAACAAAAGAGCTATTCTGAAAACTATTGAAGGGACTTGGAGTTCGACATTGGTGATAAAGTCATCCTTAGAGTATCACAATAGAAGAGAGTTATGTGGTTTCAAAGGAAGGGATGGTAAGACCGAGGTACATTGTACCCTTTGATATCCTCAGTCACGTATTAGGTGTGGAATATCGGCTTGAACTTCTACCGAATATGGAACAAGTTCATGATGTGTTCCATGTATCACTCTTGTAGAAGTACATACCATGTACCTCACATGTACTGAACTCATTGGTGGTACAACTGGAAGATGATCTCTCTTGTGAGGAGAATCCATTAGAGATTCTAGACCAGATAGATATGGTTCTATGAGAAAAATACAACAGACCTTTTAAAAGTGTTATAAAGGACCCATAAGTATGAAGAAGAAACTTGGGAATTAGAGGAGGCGATAAAGGATGAGTACCATCACCTGTATTTTTAATACGAAATTTTGAGGGTGAAATTTTAAAAATGGGTAAGAATGTAATGGTTTAAAGCTTAATAAATGGAAATTCAATTCTTATAATTATGTCACAAAAAATAACATTTGGAAAAAAAGTGTCATGTCATTATTAAATGAACTACTAAATGTTATGTGACCTTTATATCCTAGCTATTAAGCAATTGTTTTTCCACTTCTGTGTTTTGAATTTAAAAAATATGATATATGCAGTTGTGATCAGAAGATATTTGGAGTCTTATTTGACAAACTTAATATTTGGTGAATAGTAAATTATCCTTATGAATAGTAATATTACCCTTATTAATAGTAATATGACTCTTATGAATAGAAAATCATCCAAGTGAATAGTAATCAAACCAATGATTGTATAAATAAAATTTATCCATCTTATATGTGACAATATGATATAATAGTACAAGTAAATAAATATTTTAAAAATTATTAATTAAGTGATGGTATTTTTATAAGTCATAAATATTTTATGATTCATTTTAAAAAAATTATTTTCAAAAAAATTACTCATAAATTAATATTTTGATGTATTATGATTTTAAGATAATTTTATGAGGCCTTAAGTAATTTTTCAAAGTATTATAAAATCAGTTATAATTTTAATATTTTTAGTGATTTTAATTAAATATTAAAATACTCATATATAGAAAATTAATTTCATAAAATAGAGTTCATTTTTTAATTCTACACATTGAAAAATTATTAAGGTAATGTTTTTGGATTTTTTTGAAATACTTGAATTTTTTGTGAATAGTAAAATACGATAATTTACGATAAATGCTAAGATACTGAATTTTTTAGTCATGCATGAGTCACAGATGAGGTAAGTGACCATTGTTTCAAAATCACATACAATAATTACTATATTTAGTCTCAATAATCCTCACTATTTCTTGTCTCGAGGAAAATAAAAAACTGTTGATTAAAATAATGTGAAAACATAGCTCTCCTCCACTATAAATACCACTCCTCAAACCTCTCAATATTTGAGACTTTCTTATATTCTAAACAATACTCTTACCTAGTCCCTCCCCCACATCTAGTATCTCTTGGTATCATTAAAAGAATAAGCCTAGGTGCCTCGAGGAGGATCTCCAGAGGAGAATTCATGAGGTAAATCTTATCTCTCTTCTTTAAATTTTATTTCATTTTCAATTTATTTTCTTATTATGTACTCACATAAGTTTATATAAATGGAATTATAACTCCATTATCTTATATATACTAGAATTATATCATGATAAAATATTAAAATCCTCCCTATCTATCTCTCTTATCATAAACATTAAATCGTCTCCTATGAAGTGTCAATTTTCCGACATCATGGGCGATGAACTTCCATTTTACATAAATGACTTCAAGGATGTTAATAAGACCATTAAATGGGTGAAAAAATATTGTAAATTTTATTTTTTAACCCCTTTTATTTTCTAGATATAATATAAACACATAATACTAAATGATAGAACAAAACAATTTTTTTTTGATAAAAAACCTCCAACATTAACATAAAATGATCATCATTAACTTTTATCTAATGAATCATCCTCATGGTATATAACCAAATCCTTAATAAGATCATTTAAAATTATGTAATATCATTAGAAAAATATAATAACAATTCTGGATGTTTATTTTTATATTACACGAACTTCCATTCATGTATAGAAGTGAATCAATCATGAAAACTAAGAAAATGAACCCTTCTAAACCATGAATTTAAACTCTATAACTCATTTCAAGGCCTATAAAAGAATCTAATAAAACCATAAATGAATCATATTCATTTATAAATGGGTTTTTAATTGTTAATTAATGAATATAATGTGATTATATTTTATATTAACGTGAGGGAATATTTCAGACAAAAGATAATGGGATTTCCCGAACCCAACTCACATTCTTTGGGTTTTCCCTCTTTCACCATATTTTTAGTATGGTTATTCCCTAAAAATAATTTATGCATTATTAACTTATCTTTTATGGGAGATACATGTTTTCTAATATATTTTATGACAAACATAATTTTTTCCAAAAGAACTCTTCTTTCAAAATGCACCTTTTACTTCTAACACACGGTTGATGATTATTATATCAATTATGTTATTTAACTATTCATTTGGGTAACCAATGTTTATGAATGTATTCTTATGATATGAAACTCATTCCTTTAAATGGGTTATTTATGTTCATGATTGATATATGTTCTATGTGGGTTTCATTATAATCTAAAAGTTATGATGCGATGAGTGAGCCCAAAATTATATAGCACTACAATGAAATGGGTAATGTGAGTTACCTCACGAGTAAAGTGAAATATGCATGAATATGATGCTATATTTTCTCACAAATATGTGTGTTATTTTACCACTAAGACATGATGTTTCATTTAAATTCATTTCCACATTCAAAGTTTTCTTTTATTGCTTTCTCTCATGATTATGATCTTATGCTTTTGTTATGATGATAATTATTATTATCAACCGATGTTATATTGTTTAAAGTTATTATCTATCATATTATTATACTTTTATCTCTCCCCTTTTTGATTAATATCATCAATTGACTACTTGTACTAAAGAGAATTCAATGGCCACTAAGAAGCTAGATTAGAAGGAATTAAATGAATGTTTATGTTTTATGTTGTAAAAGTTATGTATGGTCCTAGTTTTTCTAAGACACTAAACCTTTGGATCCTCATTCTGTAATATTTTTATGTTTTTTATCATTAAAATGATGTAATAGAATTGTAATAAAAAGTAGGGTCCCTATACAATGCATCCCAAAATGTGCTCCTTGTCAAAAAACCTCAAAAACCTATTAACTTACTTGAAACCCCCGAGGATCACCCGATAACCAGAGATACCTCTTTATCCTTATTATATGTTTAAAAAAATCACCTTGAATAATTTTAACTCTTATAATTCCATTCCAAATCTCTAATAAAAATATGAATCGTCTAGTACTTGAAATTTTAAATTCCTTTAGAAAATTTCAAATTGTTTGGACATGGGATCTTAGAACCTCCCCACCTTTATACTTCTCGTTACTAGGAAGCCTCAGTGGTTATCCAAAAAAACATCTCAACCTACATTGTTCATGTATTCACACTTAAATGGTTTTTATTTCATCTCTCAACACCCAATTCACTTCCCAAACACTAATTTTAAACTTTAACACATAAACCATGAAAACCTGATCCAATGCTCATATCAAACTCCAAAATAATAAAACAATGCTTACCTGAGCTTTCCTATACTAAGATATGACCATGTCATCATCCAATTAATTAATAAGCCTATGGTTCTCCCCGCCATATGACGTATTCCCTAAAAATATATTCTAAGCCATGGGACTTCCCACCATCAGAAACACCTATCAAACCACCCATCTAGTGTTCCAATGGTGTTCCTAACATGGTTTCCAAAACCAATTGCCATTCTTGTATGAGAAATTCAAATCCCTCATCTATTCACAACCTGACCATGTATACCATTCCACAAAATGCCTCATCCAATACCTAAAATGGTCTTATTATATCAAAAATGGAATGTATGTTATGGTTTGAAACCAAACAAATCTATTTATAAATGATAATAGTGTTCGAAACACCTCTATTTGATTTTTCCTAAAAATACATAGGTCCTATTGTCGATGTTCCTAAAAAAACTATCACTATATGATCAACTCAAAACCATCATGAGCATGGCACCCAAGCTTAGATTCTATACATACTATATTTTTTCATATTTATACCTATAATTCATTGATGAATCCAGTAACACATTAGTCCTTTTATCCCCCATCATTTGAATTCCATAAAAATCATCCATGACACATCTCACATGAAGGTTACTAGACCATGACTGATGTCTTGCTCCCACATTAGGTGAATATTTTTCATCTCACTTCAAAACAGTTTTCAAACAATCAAAACCCATGCCTTGATCATGAAACAAAACAAATAGCATGGACAAACCTTCTCATTATCAAGAACCAACTTGGAACACCAATTAAATAGGAACTTTTCCAAAAAAGTGTGTCACTCAACCTATGCTATGATAACCTCATCTCACCAGTACATGACTGGGATTTACCTAGGTCATCTATAGAACTACACCTGATCTAATACTGATGTATCTTCTATTATGGAATGACATCCCAAATTTCACCAAACTCCGAGCCACTATTCCCAAATTAATATCATCAATTTTCATTATCCCTCACCCCACTCATAGATATTGTAACATCCTAGGTAAATAAAGAATAAAACATTTTCATATTTATTAATATTTACAAATTAAAGATTAATTTTACTTTAAAGGGGTTGCTATGTTCGATAGCATACCCGATACGCAACAAAGAGTTTCTTTGAAATCTTACATTGCACACTAGTAATAAAATAATATTATTTTATATGGTAGTTAACACGTAGCCGTTGTATTGGCGGGAATGAATATAAATAACTAAAATATGGTAATATATGTTTGTTAAATGTTTTTATATTTATCCAATAAAGGATAAAGGCTTAATATTCGAAAATCATTTTATAATAAAGTAACCTTTTATAACTTTCCAAGAGTGCCCCTCCTCTCCTCTTATAAAAGGCCCCCACCTCTACCACCTTACCCACACCTCTCAAGCCTTTGGCTCAGCCAAACCCTGCCCATTTTGTCTCTCCACATCCCTCTCTTAATCCTAGAATCCTCACTTTGGGCATAAGTCTTTCCAAGGAAGCCCTTGATCTCAAATCAAAAAGAGTTACCTGATTTAAAGGTAGTGTCTTCTCTTGTGTTATTATGTTTTATTTTGCTTCTCAAACCCTCTAAAATATTTCTATTCCTTTATTTTCTAACAGAAAAAGTATCTTAAATATACTAGGATGTTTTTATAGGAGGGATTCGAGCTACACTTATACACACCTTCGTCTAATGGTTAAAGAACATAATGTTTCTGTGGATGGTGAATTTCTGCCTCACGAAACGATGATTGTTCAATATTATTTTAACACCATTCATGGTGGCCATTAATATGTCACTCTATTTATATATGATATATATTATGTTTATGTTTTCCTTATGCTTCTGTATTTTTCATTTGTGGCATACCTTTATGGTTTCCATTGTGGGTAAACACGATAATTTCATTTTAGGAAGTGCGGACTACCGCCCCCTCAAAGTGATTTGATTCGTTAATGCCATATGTGGTACGTATAAAGGATGGAGTTAATGTTATTATATATGATGTTATACTGGAATTATAATATACCCTTATATAATTATTATTTCACTCCATTAGATAGGAAATATAAATGAAATTAGCGCTCATGCGTACGTATGACTTACCGTCTCCATGAACGGTGCATTTCATTTCTTATCTCTAAATGTTATGTACTATTATAAATACATGTATATGCTGTATATATATGAAATATATGATATCCAAATCGTGAATATCATTCTGGATATAATGAACCTTTGACCATATAAACAACATGTATTTTTAAGAAGTCCATTTTTGACTTAAGTACCAAATATCGATGAAATGAACTTTATTAAATTAAATGATTAAATAATGTTTATAACATGGAAATAAGTTACATAAAAGGAATAATAAACTAGAAAAAGGTTCTTAAGCAATTATAAATTAACTTTAGTTTATTATTCAAGAGATTAAAGAGCAATCGAGTCACGTCGGACACGAGGTAAGGGACTTCGTCTCAATCTCCTTTCATTGAGGCAAATTTTGATTTATACACAACTTTCTTTTATACGGTGTATAAACCACTTTGAATTTTACGTTTATTCAAAAGTAATCTTTTTATATGAAGCGTTTACTAAACTAAAAAAGGGAATGTTTTTTTTGTCGTACGTATGCAGCGACAACTACTTCTCCACCGCCATGACCATTATTTGAGTTTCAGCTTCCTCTACAAGCCATAACTTTTTTTAAATGAAAAATAAATACCAAGTTTTAATTTTATTTTATTTTGGTATTGGAAATGGTTTTCATAATGTTTTTATTATATCAATTTTTTGTATTGATATCTTGTGATTGAAATGTGGAAATGTTATGTTTCCTTTATGCATGTTTTATGTGATACGATTATGTTATGGTTCTTGGGAACTGTTTATGAATATGGGTGGTTACATGATAAACTATGGGAGTGTGAGCCCATTATAGATCTCCAATGAATTGGTTAATGCGAAGGAGTTAAACATTAAGGTTTCTCTAAAGAGATTTAGGGAATATACTGTGATGGGTATTCCAAACGTAACCATGGGGGTTACTTCCTACGTAAGAATATTATGAATGCCTCAAGTTACCTTATGTCTTATGATTTCTAAGATTTATTCATGATTTGATGAGGTATGTTAAAGTGCTTATGTTTTATGAGTAAAGTATGATTTCGTACATGGACTAATGTTTTCATTTCGTACTTTTATATCCCTTACTGAGCTGTTTATACTCATCCCAAGTTTTTGAAATGTTTTTCACAGTTCAAAGGAAGGGTACATGATGTGATGATAGTGTCAATGAAGTGTCAAGAAAGAATCCATGTTTTATTTTAAATATGTTTCCGTTGATGGGAAAAATGAGTACTATCTTTTATGTAACCACTTTGTTTAAAGATGGAATGTATTGCATGTTTTATGATCTAATTCTATAAAACTCTAAACCTGAAAAGATCCTCAATGTGTATTCTTGAAGTAACTCAATATTAAGTAATGTTTAAGGCCGGGGACTTATAGTTGGTATCAGAGGTCGGTTTAGACAACTTTAGGAGTTAGAAAATTGTTAAATTATAAATTAATTTATGGTATGACTGAAATGATATAGCATTTAAAGATTACAATGTTGCTTCACCTAAGATATTTCTGTGCTCAGAATGGTTTTCCGCAGAGGAAACAAGGCAGCTATGTTGGGACGACATCAGGAGGAAGTCAACCTTCCAAATCAGCAACCTGAGATGGTCGGAATTGGAACTAAACGGTTTGTTCAGTAATGGCGTAGTTTACTCAAGCGATAAATGGTGGCAGTATCCATGGACGGGATCAGCCAGATCAACCGCAGAGGAATATGTCAATGATTGAAAATTTCATGAGGCAACATCCCCCATCATTCAGAGGATCATCAGACCCCGTGCTAGCTGAAGGGTGGATTAAAGCACTGGAGAAGATTTTCGATGTCATGGGGTGTTCATACAATCAAAATGTTAGTCTTGCTATTTACGGTTTGGAGGGTGTGGCAAATCAACAGTGGTCGATGGATAAAAATATCTGGGATGTTGATGAGATTGATGCTCTCGAATGAGTTGAATTCAAAGGTATGTTTTTTTGATAAGTATTTTCCTAAGTCTTTTCGACTTAGGATGGAAAAACAATTCCTGGAATTGAGGCAAGAGGAAGACTCAGTGGCTGCCTATGAAGAAAGGTTTAGTCGATTGGAAAGGTATGCTCCAAATTTTATCCAAGACCTTGATAGTAAAATCAATCGTTTTTACTCAGGATTAAAGCCAAAATATCGAAGGGATTTAGCTTCTCGCGAGTTCAAGAGTTATGAAAAGCTTGTTCGATGTGCTGAGAAGGTGGAAATGGAGTCTGCTGATGATCAAGTGTTCTTTTACAACCAATAGAAGAAGAGACCGACTTGGCGGTAAAAGGAAAGAATTCTTCAAAAATGTCTGACGGTATAAAAACTAAGTTTCTAGTTTGTGATAAATGTGGTAAAAGGCATACTGGGGAATGTCTTTTGAATTCTGGAAAGTGCTACCGATGTGTTAAGATGGGACAAAAGGCTCGCGATTGCACTGAAAAAGATCAAGGTGATGGTAAGTCCGAAATTGATTTGCAGTTAGTGAAATGTTTTAATAGCAATGAGATGGGTCACTATGCAAACGAGTGTCCGACAAAGAGCTCGAGTGATGGGAAGCAGTTATACTACAGGCAGAAAGCGGTGGTGAAATCCTTTGCAACTACTTCAGCAGATTTTGGGCCATCAAATGATGTTTTATCAGGTACTTTGTTTTTTTTTTCATATTATGCCAGTGTGTTGTTTGATTCGGGGTCTACACATTCTTTCATCTCTGAAAAATTTTCTAGTAAAATGGGAATACCATCTCTAGAAATTACACATGAAATTGTGGTAAAAACACATGGGGGGAAATATTGAGGTGAAAGGAATTTATAAGAATCTTCCTATCCTTATCCATGGAAAGAACCTACTTGCAAACCATATTATTTTAAGTCTAGTAGAGTTTGATGTTTTCCTGGGTATGGATTGGCTCTCTATTTACCATGTTAAGATTGATTATAGAGCTAAAGAAATTTTTTTTCAGAAAGACTTTCAGTTTGTGTACAATAATGAACCATTACTGTTGATAACATATCAAGAGGCCGAGAAAATTTTAAAATATGGAAATGAATGTTACCTTGCACGTATTGTCGAAAACGAAGGAACTGTTCAGATTAATGATGTGCCAGTGGTAAATGAGTATCCTGATGTTTTCCCTGATGATTTTTTTGGAATAATACTAGATCGGGAAGTTGAGTTAACTGTTGACTTTGTTCCTGATGCTAAGCTTACTTCAAAACCCCCTTATCGAATGGCTCAAATTGAACTTTTAGAGTTGAAGGAGCAATTGCAAGATTTATTAAAGAAAGGTTTCATTCGACCTAGCACATCACTATGAGGTGCTCCAGTTTTATTTGTTAAAAAGAAAGATGGTTCAATGAGACTTTGCATATATTATAGATCCTTGAATAATATCACTATTAGGAACAATTATCCTTTGCCTCATATCGATGATTTGTTTGATCAGCTCCAGGGAGCTCAGTTTTTTTAAAGATTGACTTGAGATCGGGGTACCATCAGTTGAAGGTAAAGGAAGCATATATTCTGAAGACCACGTTTCGTACAAGATATGGCCATTATGAATTTGTAGTAATGCCTTTTGGGTTAACCAATTCACCTACTGTATTCATGGACCTTATGAATAGAATTTTCCATGAGTTCTTGGATAAGTTTGTGGTTGTTTTCATTGATGATATTTTGGTGTTTTCTAAAAGTAAATAGGAGCATGAAAGACATTTAAGGGTTATTTTTAAAACCTTAAAAGAAAAGAAATTGTATGGTAAATTCAGAAAGTGTGAGTTTTGGTTGCAACAAATTTCTTTCCTTGGTCATATTGTTTCTAAATATGGGATAACTGTTGATCCTGAAAAAACAAAGGTTGTTGAAGAATGGCGAAGACCCACAAATGTAACTGAGATTCCTAGATTCCTTGGTTTGGAGGGATATTACAGAAGGTTTGTTAGAAATTTTTCACGGATATCTAGTCCAATTACTTAGCTAACTCGGAAGGGTGTTAAGTTTATATGGAAAAAAGAATGTGATGATTGTTTTCAGTAACTGAAAAGAAGATTGGTGAATGCTCCAGTTTTGGCACTTCCTTCCAGGAATGGTGAGTTTGTTATATACAGTGATGCTTCGTTGAAGGGACTTGGCTGTGTCCTTA
Organism: Viscum album; assembly: GCA_963277665.1. Classification (NCBI taxonomy): domain Eukaryota; kingdom Viridiplantae; phylum Streptophyta; class Magnoliopsida; order Santalales; family Viscaceae; genus Viscum; species Viscum album. The sequence continues at coordinate 2,016,071,106 of OY728152.1, read as the reverse complement.
TGCAGAATGATCAGGTAATTGCATATTCTTCACACCGTTGAAAACTCATGATGCAAATTACCCTACACATGATTTGGAATTAGCTGCCGTTGTTTTCGCTTTAAAAATTTGGAGACATTATTTGTATGGAGTAAAGTGGGAAATATATACCGATCACAAAAGTTTAAAGTAATTATTCACCCAGAAATAATTGAACATGATACAGAGGAGATGTATAGAATTAATCAAGGATTATGATTGTACAATTCATTACCATCCCGGAAAATCAAATAAAGTGGCTAATGCTTTGAGTCGAAAAAGTAATGCTTCATTAACAATGTTGCGTTTGGAACGTGATCCTTTGGTTAAGCATTTGATGAACTTTGGCATAGAAGTTGTTGGTGTAGGATGTCCTTCTGTTTTGTTTCAGGTATCAGTGAAATCTTATCTATCACACAGAATTAAACAAGCACAGAAGCAAGACAGTGAGTTGCAGAAAAAGGTAGAGCTGGTTCAGAAGGGTAAGTTGCCTGAATTGAACATTGATAATGATTTTGTTTTGAGATTTGGGAAGAGATTGTGTGTGCCTTGTGATTCCCATTTGAAGATAGAGTTGTTATGTAAAGATCATATTTCTCCATTTTCAGTTCATCCAGGCAGTACTAAGATGTATAGAGATCTTCGAGAGTATTACTGGTGGGACGGAATGAAAAGGGATATTTCTAATTTTAATGTGAAGTGTTTGACATGTCAATAGGTTAAAGCAGAGCAGAAGTTACCGAAAGGGATGCTTCAGCCTTAACTAGTACCAGAATGGAAATGGGAGAATATATCCATGGTCTTCATTGTGGGATTGCTGAAGACACCTCGAGGTAATAATGCATTCTGGGTTATTGTTGACCGCTTGACTAAATCTGCTCATTTCCTTGCAATAAGAGATACTTTTTCCCTAGATCAACTTTCCTGTTTGTATCTTAAAGAGATAGCCAGGTTACATGGAGTTCCTCTATCCATTGTATCTGATTGTGATCCCAGGTTTACTTCTAACTTTTAGAAGGGCCTTCAGAAGTCGTTGGGTACTGAATTAAATTTTAGTACAGATTTTCATCCTCAATCAGATGGGCAGTCAGAACGAACAATTCAGACTTTGGAGGATATGCTACGTGCTTGTTCGATGGATTATCAGGGAAGTTGGGACCAACATCTTTCTTTGGTTGAGTTTTCTGATAATAACAGTTTTCATTCCATTATACATATGGAACCATTTGAGGCATTATATGGGAAGCGGTGTCGAACTCTAGCTTTCTGGGATGAAGTGGGTGAAAGGAAGTTTATGGGACCAGAATTGGTAGAAGAGTTGGCAGAAAAAGTTCAGATGATACAGGGACACATGAGAACAGCTCAGAGCAGAAAGAAAAGTTATACGGATAACCAAGCAGAGATCTATCTTTCGAGGTAGGTGATCATGTATTTCTCAAAGTTTCACAATGGAAAAGTGTGATGCGATTTAGTAAGAAAGGAAAGGTGAGTCCAAGGTTCATTGGACCATATGAAATTCTGGAGAAAGTTGGATCAGTTGCACATAGAGTGGAATTACCTCTGAGTTTATCTCAGGTACACAATCTTTTTCATGTTTTGATGTTGAGAAAGTATATGCCAGATCCATCTCATGTTTTGAGCCCAGAGGTAGTTCAGTTGGAGGAGAATCTCTGTTATGAAGAACAACCAGTCCAGATTCTTGACCATAGAGAGGAAGTGTTGCAGAATAAGGTAATTCACCAGGTAAAGGTTTTGTGGAAAAACCATATGGTTGAAGAGGCTACATGGGAATCTGAAAATGTTTTGAGGGATAAATACCCCCACTTATTTTGATAAGTGAATAAAATTGCGAGGACGCAATTCCCAAAAGGGGGGAAGGATGTAACAACCCAGGTAAATAAAGAATAAAACATTTTCATATTTATTAATATTTACAAATTAAATATTAATTTTACTTTAAAGAGGTTTCTATGTTGGATAGCGTACCCGATATGCAACAAAGAGTTTCTTTGAAATCTTACGTTGCACACTAGTAATAAAATAATATTATTTTAAATGGTAGTTAACACGTAGCCATTGTATTGGCGGGAATGAATAGAAATAACTAAAATATGGTTATATATGTTTGTTAAATGTTTTTACATTTATCCAATAAAGGATAAAGGCTTAAAATACGAAAAGAATTCAATTTTAGGTATATATACTCTAATTTTCACTAAAGGTCCACTTATCACCTTTTGATGGAGAACCGTCATTAAATATAGTTTTTTTCACTCTTATAAATTCTATTAGACCAAATAAAATTTTTCTTTAGAATCGGGACATCAAAATATACTTTGTGTAAATTTTCGGTATTTTTTCGATAAAGTTCATTTTTTTAATGAATAGTGAAAAAGGTTCTATTTTAATTCAAAACCACTTTTATATATAATTTATTTACATGATTAGATAATAATTTGAATTAGTTTTTAAGTGAAATTATAATATATTTTTACCATAAAATCCAATAGTGGTCGTTGGAAATAATTTCACTTTGAAATTGGACTTAAACTAATGTCAATCTTTTGATATATATTATTTTATAAAAACATGCAATTTGTTCTGACAGCGGGAATTAATTATTAAATTAATTAATGTAACTTATATGATTTGAATTTTTTAAAATAGACATCATTTTTTAATTTTGAATTTCAAAAATCTGACATAAATTGTTTTTGTTAAAAAGTAAAATGTGGTTCAATGGGATTAAAATAATTTTTTTGGTGAATAGTATCTTTTAAGTTTTTAATCGCAATTAGAGGTAATTTCTATAATTTAAGGTAAAAATAATGTTTTAATAATATCGAATGACCTTGAAACATGTCCTAACCTTTTTGGATGTGTGATGGAAGACCAAGAAAATTCATGGGTGAACTTGGGGACCCCATGGAGCCACTTTGGTAGGAAAATGTCATTAATAACTTTTTATTTAATGTTAAAATAAAAATGTCACAAACATGTGTTGTTTTACTAAAATTTTTTTTACATGGGGTTATAAAAGTCATATTTTTGACTATAAATATTCATTAGAAATATAAAAAGATTTCCTACATCATGATATATTTATTTATAATTTTTAGACATTAAATAAATTAAATTATATATGACACTATGATGATGGAGCGATTACCTCATTATTTAACGATTTAAATAAAATGAAAGGATAATGAAAAATCTAAGACCTACACTTGTCAAAAACCTGTTGGATGGGTGTATTTAAAACTCTTATCACCTTATACTCTAAATATATAATTTTGGGACCTTTAAAATCGGAAAATCATTTTATAAAAGAGTAACCTTTTATAACTTTCCAAGAGTGCCCCTCTTCTCCTCTTATAAAAGGCCCCCACCTCTACCACCTTACCCACACCTCTCAAGCCTTTGGCTCTTAGAAACCCCACCCATTTTGTCTCTCCACATCCCTCTCTTACTCCTAGAAGCCTCACTTTCTCATAAGTCTTTCCAAGGAAGCCTTTGAGCTCAAATCAAAAAGAGTTACCCGATTTAAAGGTAGTGTCTTCTCTTGTGTTCTTTTGTATTATTTTGCTTCTCAAACCCTCTAAAATATTTCTATTAATTTATTTTGTAACAAAAACAGTATCTTAAATATACTATGATGTTTATATGTGGAGGATTTGAGCTACACATACACACACCTTCGTCTAATGGTTAAAGAACATAATGTTTCTGTGGATGGTGAATTTCTATCTCACGAAACGATGATTGTTCAATATTATTTTAACACCTCTCATGGTGGCCATTAATATGTCACTCTATTTATATATGATATATATTATGTTTATGTTTTCCTTATGATTATGTATTTTTCATTTGTGGCATACCTTTATGGTTTCCATTGTGGGTAAACACGATAATTTCATTTTAGGAAGTGCGGACTACCGCCCCCTCAAAGTGATTTGATTCGTTAATGACATATGTGGGACGTATAAAGGATGGAGTTAATGTTATTATATATGATGTTATATTGGAATTATAATATACCCTTATATAATTATTATTTCACTCCATTAAATACGAAATAGAAATAAAAGTACTGCTCATGCGTACGTACGACTTACCGTCTCCATGAACGGTGCATTTCATTTCTTACCTCTAAATGTTATGTACTATTATAAATAAATGTATATTCTGGATATATATGAAATATATGATATCCAAATCATGAATATCATTATGTATATAATTAACCTTTGACCACATAAACAACATGTAATTGTAAGAAGTCCATTTTTGACTTAAGTACCAAATATCGACGAAACGAACTTTATTAAATTAAATGATTACATAACGTTTATAACATGGAAATAAGTTATATAAAAGGAATAATAAACTTGAAAAAGGTTCTTAATCAATTATAAATTAACATTAGTTTATTATTAAGGATATTAAAGAGCAATCGAGTCACGTCGGACACGAGGTAAGGGACTTCATCTCAATCTCCTTTCATTGAGGCATATTTTGATTTATACACAACTTCCTTTTATACGGTGTATAAACCCCTTTGAATTTTAAGTTTATTCAAAAGGAATATTTTTATACAAAGCGTTTACTAAATGAAAAAAGGGAATGTTTTTTTGTCATACGTATGCGACGACAACGACTTCTCCGCCGCCGTGACCATTATTTGAGTTTCGGCTTGCTCTACAAGCCATAACTTTTTTTTAAATGAAAAATAAATAAGAAGTTTTAATTTTATATTATTTTGGTATTGAAAATGGTTTTCATAATGTTTTTATAATATCAATTTTTTTGTATTGATATCTTGTGATTGAAATGTGGAAATGTTATGTTTCCTTTATGCATGTTTTATGTGATACGATTATGTTATGGTTGTTGGGAATTGTTTATGAATACGGGTGGTTCCGTGATAAACTAAGGGTGGGTGAGCCCAATATATCTCTCCAATGCATTGGGTAACGCGAAGGAGTTAAACGTTAAGGTTTCTCCGAAGAGATTTAGGGAATATACTATGATGGGTATTCGAAACATAACCTTGGGGGTTACTTCCTACGTAAAAATGTTATAAATGCCTCAAGTTACCTTTATGTCTTATGATTTCTATGATTTATTCATGATTTGATGAGGTATGTTAAAGTGATTATGTTTTATTGGTAAAGTATGATTTCATACATGGACTAATGTTTTCATTTCGTACTTTTATATCCCTTACTGAGCTTTTTATGCTCATCCCAAGTTTTTGAAATTTTTTTCACATGTCAAAGGGAAGATACATGATGTGATGATAGTGTCAAGGAAGTGTCAAGAAAGAATCCATGTTTTATTTTAAATATGTTTCCGTTGATGGAAAAAATGAGTACTATATTTTATGTAACCACTTTCTTCAAAGGTGGAATGTATTGCATGTTTTATGATCCAATTCTCTAAAACTCTAAACCTGAAAAGATCCTCAACATGTATTCTTGATGTATCTCAAGATTAAGTAATGTTTATGGCTGGGGCCTTATAGTTGGTATCAGAGGTCTGTTTAGACAACTTTAGGAGTTAGAAAATTGTTAAATTATAAATTAATTTATGGTATAACTGAAATGATATAGCATTTAAAGATTACCATGTTGCTTCACCTAAGATATTTCTGTGTTCATAATGGTTTTCCACAGAGGAAACAAGGCAAATATGTTAGGAAGACATCAGGAGGAAGACAACATTCCAAATTAGCATCCTGAGATGGTCGGAATTGGAACAAAACAGTTTGTTGCAGTAATGGAGCAGTTGACTCAAGCAATAAATGGTGGCAGTATCCATGCACGAGATCAGCCAGATCAACCGTAGAGGAACATGTCACTGGTGGAACATTTCATGAGGCAACATCCCCCATAATTCAGAGGATCATCTGACCCTATGCTAGCTGAAGGGTGGATTAAATCACTAGAGAAGATTTTCGATGTCATGGGGTGTTCAGACAATCAAAATGTTAGTCTTGCTATTTACCGTTTGGAGGGTATGGCAGATTAGTGGTGGTCGATGGTTAAAAATATTAGGGACGTTGATGAGATTGATTCTCTCGACTGGGATTAATTCAAAGGTATGTTTCTTGATAAGTATTTTCCTAAGGCTGTTCGACTTTGGATGGAAAAATAATTCCTGGAATTGAGGCAAGAGGAAGACTCAGTGGCTGCCTATGAAGATAGGTTCACTCGATTGGCAGGATATGCTCCAAATTTTATCCGAGACCTTGATAGTAAAATCAATCATTTTTACTCAGGATTAAAGCCAAAATATTGAAGGGATTTAGATTCTCAAGAGTTCAAGAGTTATGAAAATCTTGTTCTATGTGTTGAGAAGGTGGAAATGGAGTTTGATGATGATCAAGTGTTCTATAAAAACCAATAGAAGAAGAGAACAACATTGCGGGAAAAAGGAAAGAATTATTCAAAAAGGTCTGACGGTAAGAAAACCAAGTTTGCAGTTTGTGATAAATGTGGTAAAAGGCATGCTGGGGAATGACTTATGAATTCTGGAAAGTGCTACCGATGTGGTAAGATGGGACACGAGGCTCGTGATTGCACTGAAAAAGATCAAGGTGATGGTAAGTCCAAAATTGATTTGCAGTTAGTGAAATGTTTTAAGTTCAATGAGATGGGTCACTATGCAAACGAGTGTCCAAAAAAGAGCTCGAGTGATGGGAAGCAGTTAAACTACAAGTAGAAAGGGGTGGTGAAATCCTTTGCAACTACTTCAGCATATGTTGGGCCATCAAATGAAGTTGTATCAGGTACATTGTTTGTTTTTTCAGATTATTCTAGTGTGTTGTTTGATTCAGGGTCTACACATTCTTTCATCTCTGAAAACATTTCTAGTAAAATGGGAATACCATCTCAAGAAATGACACCTGAAGTTGTGGTAAAAACACCTGGGGGAACTGTTTAGGTGAAAAGAATTTATAAGAATCTTCCTATCCTTATCCGTGTAAAGAACCTACTTGCAAAACTTATTGTTTAAACTCTAGTAGAGTTCGATGTTATCCTGGGTATGGATTGGCTCTCTCTTTACCATGCTAAGATTGATTGTAGAGCTAAATATGTTTCTTTTCAGAAAGACTTTCAGTTTGTGTACAAGAATGAACCATTACTATTGATAACATATCAAGAGGCCAAGAAACATGTAAAAGATGGAAATGAATGTTACCTTGAACATATTGTTGAAAACAAAGGAACTATTCAGATTAATTATGTGCCAGTGGTAAATGAGTATCCTGATGTTTTTCTAGATGAGTTTCCTGGAATAATACCAGATCAGGAAGTTGAGTTTACTTTTGGCTTAGTTCCTGATGCTAAGCTAATTTCAAAACCCCCTTATCGAATGGCTCAAATTGAACTTTTAGAGTTTAAGGAGAAATTACAAGATTTATTAGAGAAAGGTTTCATTCGACCTTGCACATCACCATGAGGTGCTCTAGTTTTATTTGTTAAAAAGAAATATGGTTCAATGAGACTTTTCATTGATTATAGAGACTTGAATAATATCACTGGTAGGAACAAGTATCCTTTGCCTCATATCGATGATTTATTTGATCAGCTCAATGGTGCTCAGTTTTTTTTTCAAAGATTGACCTGAGATCGGGGTACCATCAGTTGAAGGTAAAGGAAGCATATATTCTGAAGACCGCATTTTGAACAAGATATGGACATTATGAATTTGTTGTAATGCCTTTTGGGATAACCAATTCACCTACTGTATTCATGGACCTTATGAATAGAATTTTCCATGAGTTCTTGGATAAGTTTGTGGTTGTTTTCATTGATGATATTTTGGTGTTTTCTAAAAGTAAAGAGGAGCATGAAATACATTTAAGGGTTATTTTGAAAACCTTAAAAGAAAAGAAATTGTATGGGAAATTCATAAAGTGTGAGTTTTGGTTGAAAAAAATTTCTTTCCTTGGTCATATTGTTTCTAAAGATGGGATAGCTGTTGATCCTGAAAAAACAAAGGTTGTTGAAGAATGGCCAAGACCCATCAATTTAACTGAGATTCGTAGCTTCCTTGGTTTGGAGGGATATTAACGAAGGTTTGTTAGAAATTTTTCACGGTTATCTAGTCCAATTACTTAGCTAACTCAAGAGGGTGTTAAGTTTATCTGGAAAAAAGAATGTGATGATTGTTTTCAGGAACTGAAAAGAAGATTGGTGAATGCTCCAGTTTTGGCACTTCTTTCCAGGAATGGTGAGTTTGTTATATACAGTGATGCTTCGTTGAAGGGAATTGGCTGTGTCATTATGCAGAATGATCAAGTAATTTCATATTCTTCACGTCAGTTGAAAACTGATGAGGTAAATTACCCTAAACATGATTTGGAGTTAGCTGCCGTTGTTTTCGCTTTAAAAATTTGGAGGCATCATTTGTATGGAGTAAAGTGTGAAATATATACCGATCACAGAATTTTAAAGTATATATTCTATCAGAAAGAATTGAACATGAGGCAAAGGAGATGTCTAGAATTAATCAAGGATTGTTATTGTACAATTCATTAGCATATGGGAAAAGCAAATAAAGTGGATGATGCTTTGAGTCAAAAAAGTAATGCTTCATTAAGAATGTTGCGTTTGGAACGTGATCCTTTGGTTATGGATTTGATGAACTTTGGCATAGAATTTGTTGGTGGAGGATGTCCTTATGTTTTGATTCAGGTATCAGTGAAATCTTCTCTATCAGAAATAATTATGCAAGCACAGAAGCAAGACAGTGAGTTGCAGATAAAGGTAGAGCTAGTTCAGAAGGGTAAGTTGACTGAATTCAACATTGATAATGATTTTGTTTTGAGATTTGGGAAGAGATTGTGTGTGCATTATGATTCACAGTTGAAGAGAGAGTTGTTATGTGAAGCTCATAGTTCTCTGTTTTCAGTTCATCCAGGCAGTACTAAGATGTGTAGAGATCTTCGAGAGTATTACTGGTGGGACGGAATGAAAAAGGAATATTGCTGATTTTACTGTGAAGTGTTTGACATGTCAATAGGTTAAAGCAGAGTGACAGTTACCAAAAGGGATGCTTCAGCATTTACTAGTATCAGAATAGAAATGGGAGAATATATCCATGGACTTCGTTGTGGGATTTCTGAAGACTCCTCGAGGTAATAATGCAATCTGGGTTATTGTTGATCGCTTGACTAAATCTGCTTATTTCCTTGCTATACGAGATACTTTTTCCCTAGATCATCTTTCCCATTTGTATCTTAAATAGATAGTCAGGTTACATGGAGTTCCTCTATCCACTTTATATGATTGTGATCCCAGGTTTACTTATAACTTTTGGAAGGGCCTTCAGAAGTCGTTGGGTACTGAATTAAATTTTTGTACAGCTTTTCATCCTCAATCAGATGGGCAGTCAAAACAAAAAATTCAGACATTGGAGGATATGCTACGTGCTTGTTCGATGGATTATCAGGGATGTTGGGACCACCATCTTTCTTTGGTTGAGTTTTCTTATAATAACAGTTTTCATTCCAGTATACATATGGAACCATTTGAGGAATTATATGGGAAGCGGTGTCGAACTCTAGCTTTTTGGGATGAAGTGGGTGAAAGGAAGTTGATGGGACCGGAATTGGTAGAAGAGTTGGCAGAAAAAGTTTAGATGATACAGAGACACATGAGAATAGCTCAGAGTAGAAAGAAAAGTTATACGGATAACCGATCAAGGATATGTCTTTCGAGGTAGGTGATCATGTCTTTCTCAAAGTTTCGCAATGGAAAAGTGTGATGTGATTTAGTAAGAAAGGAAAAGTGAGTCCAAGGTTCATTGGACCATATGAAATTCTAGAGAAAGTTGGATCAGTTGCACATAGAGTGTAATTACCTCCGAGTTTATCTCAGGTACACAATCTTTTTCATGTTTTGATGTTGAGAAAGTATATGCCAGATCCATCTCATGTTTTGAGCCCAGAGGTAGTTCAGTTGGAGGAGAATCTCTGTTATGAAGAAAAACCAGTCCAGATTCTTGACCATAAAGAGGAAGTGTTTCGAAATAAAGTAATTCACCAGGTAAAGGTTTTGTGGAAAAACCATATGGTTGCAGAGGCTACATGGGAATCTGAAAATGTTATGAGGGATAAATACCCCCACTTATTTTGATAAGTGAATAAAATTGCGAGGACGCAATTCCCAAAAGGGGGGAAGGATGTAACATCCCAGGTAAAGAAAGAATTAAACATTTTTATATTTATTAATATTTATGAATTAAATATTAATTTTACTTTAAAGGGGTTTCTATGTTCGATAGCGTACCCGATACGCAATAAAGAGTTTCTTTGAAATCTTACGTTGCACACTAGTAATAAAATAATATTATTTTAAATGGTAGTTAACACATAGCCATTGTATTGGCAGGAATAAATAGAAATAACTAAAATATGGTTATATATGTTTGTTAAATGTTTTTACATTTATCCAATAAAGGATAAAGACTTAAAATACGAAAAGAATTCAATTTTAGGCATATATACTCTAATTTTCACTAAAGGTCCACTTATCGCCTTTTGATAGAGAACCGTCATTAAATATAGTTTTGGTCACTCTTATACATTCTATTGGACCAAATAAAATTCTTCTTTAGAATCGAGACATCAAAATCTACTTTGTGTAAATTTTTGGTATTTTTCCGATAAAGTTCATTTTTTAATGAATAGTGAAAAATGTTCTATTTTAATTCAAAACCACTTTTTAATATAATTTATTTACATGATTAGAATATCTTATGAATTGATTTTTAAGTGAAATTAGAATATATTTGTACCATTCAATCCAATAGTGGTTGTTGGAATTAATTTCACTTTGAAATTGGACTTAAACTAGTGTTAATCTTTTGATATATATTATTTTTTAAAAACACGCTATTTGTTCTGACAGCGGGAATTAATTATTAAATTAATTAATGTAACTTATATGATTTCAATTTTGTAAAATATACATAATTTTTGAATTTGGAATATCAAATATAGCTTAGGGTGACGTTTTGGTATTTTTCTGAAAAACTTCAATTTTTAATGAATAGTGGAACCACTAAGTGGTACTGAAAAACTGATTTTTTGTTTAAATGAAATTTTACCACCTCTATGTTTTGAATTTAAAAAATCCGACATAAATTGTTTTCATTAAGAAGTAAAATGTGGTTCAAGGGGATTAAAATAATTTTTTTTGGTGAATAGTAACTTTTAAGGTTTTAATCGCGATTAGAGGTAATTAGTATAATTTAAGGTAAAAATAATGTTTTAATAATATGGAATGACCTTGAAACATGTGCTACCCTTATGGGATGTGTCATGGACGACCAGGATAATCCATGGGCCAACGTGGGGACCCCATGGAGCCACTTTGGTTGGAAAATGTCATTAATAAATTTTTATTTAATGTTAAAATAAAAATGTCACAAACATGTGTTGTTTTACTAAAAAAAATTTTACATGGGGTTATACAAGTCATATTTTTAACTATAAATATTAATTAGAAATATAAAAATATTTCCTTCATCATGATATATTTTTTTTATAATTTTTAGACATTAAATAAATTAAATTATATATGACACCATGATGATGCAATGATTACCTCATTATTTAACGATTTAAATAAAATGAAAGGATAAAGAAAAATCTAAGACCTATACTTGTCAAAAATCTATTGAATGGGTGTATTTCAAACTCTTATCACCTTATCCTCGAAATATATAATTTTGGGACCTTTAAAATTCGAAAAGCATTTTATAATAAAGTAACCTTTTATAACTTTCCAAGAGTACCCCTCCTCTCCTCTTATAAAAGGACCCCACCTCTACCACCTTACCCACACCTCTCAAGCCTTTGTCTCGGCCAACCCCTGCCCATTTTGTCTCTCCAAATCCCTCTATTACTCCTAGAAGCCTCAGTTTGAACATAAGTCTTTCCAAGGAATCCTTTGAGGTCAAATAATCAAGAGTTACCCGATTTAAAGGTAGTGTCTTCTCTTGTGTTCTTATGTTTTATTTTGCTTCTCAAACCCTCTAAAATCTTTCTATTCCTTACTTTTTTAAGAACAACAGTATCTTAAATATACTAGGATGTTTTTATGTGAAGTATTCGAGCTACACTTACACACACCTTCGTCTAATGTTTAAAGAACATAATGTTTCTGTGGATGGTGAATTTCTGCCTCACGAAACGATGATTGTTCAATATTATTTTAACACCTTTCATGGTGGCCATTAAGATGTCACTCTATTTATATATGATATATATTATTTTTATGTTTTCCTTATGCTTCTTTATTTTTCATTTATGTCATACCTTTATGGTTTCCATTGTGGGTAAACACGATAATTTCATTTTAGGAAGTGGGGACTACCGCCCCGTCAAAGTGATTTGATTCGTTAATGCCATATGTGGGACGTATAAAGGATGGAGTTAATGTTATTATATATGATGTTATACTGGAATTTTAATATACTCTTATATAATTATTATTTCACTCCATTAAATACGAAATAGAAATGAAAGTAGCGCTCATGCGTCTCTACGACTTACCGTCTCCATGAACGGTGCATTTCGTTTTTTACCTCTAAATGTTATGTACTATTATAAATACATGTATATTCTGGATATATATAAAATATACGATATCCAATTCATGAATATCATTTTGGATATTGTTATCCTTTGACCACATAAACAACATGTAATTGTAAGAAGTCCATTTTTGACTTAAGTACCAATTATCGACGAAACAAACTTTACTAAATTAAATGATTACATAACGTTTATAACATGGAAATAAGTTATATAAAAGGAATAATAAACTTGAAAAGGTTATTAGTGAATTATAAATTAACTTTAATTTATTATTCTGGAGATTAAAGAGCAATCGAGTCACGTCAGACACAAGGTAAGGGACTTCATCTCAATCTCCTTTCATTGAGGCATATTTTATTTTATACACAACTTTATTTTATACGTTGTATAAAACCCTTTGACTTTTATGTTTATTCAAAAGGAATATTTTTATACAAAGAGTTTACTAAATGAAAAAAGGGAATGTTTTTTTGTCATACGTATGCGGCGACAACGAATTCTCTGCCGCCGTGACCATTATTTGAGTTTCAGCTTCCTCTACAAGCCATATTTTTTTTAAATGAAAAATAAATACCCAGTTTTAATTTTATTTTATTTTGGTATTGAAAATGTTTTTCATAATTTTTTTATTATATGAATTTTTTGTATTGATATCTTGTGATTGAAATGTGGAAATGTTATGTTTCCTTTATGCATGTTTTATGTGATACGATTATGTTATGGTTCTTGGGCATTGTTTATGAATACGGGTGTTTCCGTGATAAACTAAGGGCGGGTGAGCCCAATATAGCTCTCCAATGCATTGGGTAACTTGAAGGAGTTAAATGTTAAGGTTTCCCCGAAGAGATTTAGGGAATATACTGTGATGGTTATTCCAAACGTAACCATGAGGGTTTCTTCCTACGTAAGAATGTTATGAATGCCTCAAGTTACCTTTATGTCTTATGATTTCTATGATTTATTCATGATTTGATGAGGTATGTTAAAGTGCTTATGTTTGATGAGTAAAGTATGATTTTGTACATGGGCTAATGTTTTCATTTCGTACTTTTATATCCCTTACTGAGCTTTTTATGCTCATCCCATGTTTTTGAAATGTTTTTCACAGGTCAAAGGAAAGGTACATGATGTGATGATAGTGTCAAAGAAGTGTCAAGAAAGAATCCATGTTTTATTTTAAATATGTTTCCGTTGATGCGAAAAATGAGTACTATCTTTTATGTAACCACTTTGTTTAAATGTGGAATGTATTGCATGTTTTATGATCTAATTATCTAAAACTCTAAACCTGAAAAGATCCTCAACGTGTATTCTTGAAGTAACTAAAGATTAAGTAATGTTTAAGGATGGGGCCTTATAGTTGGTATCAGAGGTCGGTTTAGACAACTTTAGGAGTTATAAAATTGTTAAATTATAAATTAATTTATGGTATGACTGAAATGATATAGCATTTAAAGATTACCATGTTGCTTCGCCTAAGATATTTTTGTGTTCAGAATTGTTTTCCGCAGAGGAAATAAGGAAGCTATGTTGGGAAGACATCAGGAGGAAGACAACCTTCCAAATCAGCAACCTAAGATGGTTGGAATTGGAACTGAATAGTTTGTTACAGTAATGGTGAAATTGACTCAAGCGATAAATGGTGGCGGTATCCTTGCACGAGATCATCCAGATCAACCACAGAGGAACATGTTAGTGGTGGAACATTTCATGAGGCAACATCACCCATAATTCAGAGGATCATCTGACCTTGTGCTAGCTGAAGGGTGGATTAAAGCACTAGAGAAGATTTTCGATGTCATGGGGTGTTCAGAAAATCAAAATGTTAGTTTTGTTATTTACCGTTTGTAGGGTGTGGCAGATCATTGGTGGTCGATGGTTAAAAATATCAGGGACGTTGATGAGATTGATGCTCTCGACTGGGATTAATTCAAAGGTATGTTTCTTGATAAGTATTTTCCTAAGGATGTTCGACTTAGGATGGAAAACAATTCATGGAATTGAGGCAAGGGGAAGACTCAGTGGATGCCTATGAAGAAAGGTTCACTCGACTGGCAAGGTATGCTCCAAATTTTATCCGAGACCTTGATAGTAAAATCAATCGTTTTTACTCATGATTAAAGCCAAAATATCAAAGGGCTTTAGCTTATCACGAGTTCAAGAGTTAGGAAAAGCTTGTTCGATGTGCTGAGAAGGTGGAAATGGAGTTTTCCGATGATCAAGTATTCTATAACAACCAACATAAGAAGAGACCGACGTAGCGGGAAAAAGGAAATAATTCTTCAAAAATATTTGACGGTAAGAAAACTAAGTTTCCAGTTTGTGATAAATGTGGTAAAAGGCATGCTGGGGAATGTCGTATGAATTCTGGAAAGTGCTACCGATGTGGTAAGATGGGACATAAGGCTCGTGATTGCACTGAAAAATATCAAGGTGATGGTAAGTCCAAAATTGATTTGTAGTTAGTGAAATGTTTTAAGTGTAATGAGATGGGTCACTATGAAAACGAGTGTCCGGAAAAGAGCTCGAGTGATGGGAAGCAGTTAGACTACAAGCAGAAAGGGGTGGTGAAATCCTTTGCAACTACTTCAGTAGATGTTGGGCCATCAAATGAAGTTGTATCAGGTACTTTGTTTGTTTTTTCAGATTATGCCAGCATGTTGTTTGATTCGGGGTCTACACATTCTTTCATCTCTGAAAACGTTTCTAGTAAAATGGGAATACCATCTCAAGAAATGACACCTGAAATTGTGGTAAAAACACCTGGGGGAAATGTTGAGGTGAAAAGAATTTATAAGAATCTTTCTATCCTTATCCGTGGAAAGAACCAACTTGAAAACCTTATTGTTTTACCTCTAGTAGAGTTTGATGTTATCCTGGGTATGGATTGGCTCTCTATTTACCATGTTAAGATTGATTGTAGAGCTAAAGAAGTTTCTTTTCAGAAAGAATTTCAGTTTTTGTACAAAAATGAACCCTTACTATTGATAACATATCAAGAGGCCTAGAAACTTATAAAAGATGGAAATGAATATTACCTTGGACATATTGTTGAAAACAAAGGAACTGTTCAGATTAATGATGTGCCAGTGGTAAATGAGTATCCTGATGTTTTTCCTGATGAGTTTCCTGGAATAATAACTGATCAGAAAGTTGAGTTTACTGTTGACTTATTTCCTGATTCTAAGCTAATTTCAAAACCCCCTTATCGAATGGCTCAAATTGAACATTTAGAGTTGAAGGAGAAATTGCAAGATTTATTAGAGAAAGGTTTCATTCGACCTAGCACATCACCATGAGGTGCTCCAGTTTTATTTGTTAAAAAGAAAGATGGTTCAATGAGACTTTTCATTGAATATAGAGCCTTGAATAATATCACTGTTAGGAAAAAGTATCCTTTGCCTCATATCGATGATTTGTTTGATCAGCTCCAGGGAGCTCAATTTTTTTCAAAGATTGACCTGAGATCGGGGTACCATCAGTTGAAGGTAAAGGAAGCAGATATTCTGAAGACCGCGTTTCGAATAAGATATGTAAATTATGAATTTGTCGTAATGCCTTTTGTTATAACCAATGCACCTATTGTATTCATGGAACTTATGAATAGAATTTTCCATGAGTTCTTGGATAAGTTTGTGGTCGTTTTCATTGATGATATTTTGGTGTTTTCTAAAAGTAAAGAGGAGCATGAAAGACATTTAAGGGTTATTTTGAAAACCATAAAAGAAATGAAATTGTATGGTAAATTCAGAATGTGTGAGTTTTGGTTGCAATAAATTTCTTTCCTTGGTCATATATTTTCTAAAGATGGGATAACTGTTGATCCTGAAAAAAAAAGGTTGTTGAAGAATGGCCAAAACCCACAAATGTAACTGAGATTCGTAGCTTCCTTGGTTTGGTGGGATATTACCGAAGGTTTGTTAGAAATTTTTCAGGGTTATCTAGTCCCATTACTTAGCTATCTCGGAAGGGTGTTAAGTTTATCTGGAATAAAGAATGTGATGATTGTTTTTAGGAACTGAAAAGAAGACTGGTGAATGCTCCAGTTTTGGCACTTCCTTCCAGGAATGGTGAGTTTATTATATACAGTGATGCTTCGGTGAAGGGACTTGGATTTTTCCTTATGCAAAATGATCAGGTAATTGCATATTCTTCACGTCAATTGAAAACTCATGAGGTAATTACCCTACACATGATTTGGAATTAGCTGTTGTTGTTTTTGCTTTTAAAATATAGAGGCATCATTTGTATGGAGTAAAGTGTGAAATATATACTGATCAAAAAAGTTTAAAGTATATATTCACTCAGAAAGAATTGAACATGAGACTGAGGAGATGTCTAGAATTAATCAAGGATTATGATTGTACAATTCATTACCATCCAGAAAAAGAAAATAAAGTGGCTAATGCTTTGAGTCGAGAAAGTAATGCTTCATTAACAATGTTGTGTTTGGAACATGATCCTTTGGTTAAGGATTTGATGAAATTTGGCATAGAAGTTGTTGGTGCAGGATGTCCTTATGTTTTTTTTTCAGGTATCAGTGAAATCTTCTCTATCAGACAGAATTAAGCAAGCACAGAAGCAAGACAGTGAGTTGCAGAAAAAGATAGAGCTGGTTGAGAAGGGTAAGTTGCCTGAATTCAACATTGATAATGACTTTGTTTTGAGATTTGAGAAGAGATTGTGTGTGCCTTGTGATTCACAATTGAAGATAGAGTTGTTATGTAAAGCTCATAGTTCTCCGTTTTCAGTTCATCCAGGCAGTACTAAGATGTATAGAGATCTTTGGGAGTATTACTAGTGGGACGGAATGAAATGGGATATTTCTGATTTTACTGTGATGTGTTTGAAATGTCAATAGGTTAAAGCAGAGTGGCAGTTACCAAAAGGGATGCTTTAGCCTTTACTAGTACCAGAATGGAAATAGGAGAATATATCCATGGACTTCATTGTCGGATTGCTGAAGACACCTCGAGGTAATAATGCAATATGGGTTATTGTTGACCGCTTGACTAAATCTGCTCATTTCCTTGCTATACGAGATACTTTTTCCCTAGATCAACTTTCCCGTTTGTTTCTTAAAGAGATAGTTAGGTCACATGGAGTTTCTATATCCATTGTATCTGATCATTATCCCAGGTTTACTTATAACTTTTGTAAGGACCTTCAGAAGTCATTGGGTACTGAATTAAATTTTAGTACAGCTTTTCATCCTCAATCAGATGGGCAGTCAGAACGAACAATTCAGACTTTGGAGGATATGCGAAGTGCTTGTTCGATGGATTATCAGGGAAGTTGGGACCAATATCTTTCTTTGGTTGAGTTTTCTTATAATAACAGTTTTCATTCCAGTATACATATGGAACCATTTGAGGCATTATATTGGAAGAAGTGTCGAAATCTAGCTTTCTGGGATGAAGTGGGTGAAAGGAAGTTGATGGGACCGGAATTGGTAGAAGAGTTGGTAGAAAAAGTTCAGCTGATACAGAGACACATGAGAACAACTCAGAGCAGACAGAAAAGTTATATGGATAACCAGAGCAAGGATCTATCTTTCGAGGTAGGTGATCATGTCTTTCTCAAAGTTTCACCACGGAAAAGTGTGATGCGATTTGGTAAGAAAGGAAAGATAAGTCCAAGGTTCATTGGACCATATGAAATTCTTGAGAATGTTGGATCAGTTGCAGACAGAGTGGCATTACCTCTGAGTTTATCTCAGGTACACAATCTTTTTCATGTTTCGATGTTGAGAAAGTATATGCCATATCTATCTCATGTTTTGAGCCCAGAGGTAGTTCAGTTGGAGGAGAATCTCTGTTATG
This sequence comes from Viscum album, assembly GCA_963277665.1. NCBI lineage: Eukaryota > Viridiplantae > Streptophyta > Magnoliopsida > Santalales > Viscaceae > Viscum > Viscum album. The sequence continues at coordinate 2,016,052,650 of OY728152.1, read as the reverse complement.
AAGAGCAACCAATCCAGATTCTTGAACATAGAGAGGAAGTGTTGCAGAATAAGGTAATTCACCAGAAAAAAGGGTTTTTTGGAAAAACCATATGGTTGAAGAGGCTACATGGGAATCTGAAAATGTTATGAGGGATAAATACCCCCACTTATTTTGATAAGTGAATAAAATTGTGAGGACGCAATTCCCAAAAGGGGGGAAGGATGTAACATCCCAGGTAAATAAAGAATAAAACATTTTCATATTTATTAATATTTACGAATTAAATATTAATTTTACTTTAAAGGGGTTTCTATGTTCGATAGCGTACCCGATACGCAACAAAGAGTTTCTTTGAAATCTTACGTTGCACACTAGTAATAAAATAATATTATTTTTAAATGGTAGTTAACACGTAGCCGTTGTATTGGCGGGAATGAATAGAAATAACTAAAATATGGTTATATATGTTTGTTAAATGTTTTTACATTTATCCAATAAAGGATAAAGGCTTAAAATAGGAAAAGAATTCAATTTTAGGCATATATACTCTAATTTTCACTAAAGGTCCACTTATCGCCTTTTGATGGAGAACCATCATTAAATATAGTTTTGGTCACTCTTATACATTCTATTGGACTAAATAAAATTCTTCTTTAGAATCGGGACATCAAAATATACTTTGTGTAAATTTTTGGTATTTTTCCGAAAAAGTTCATTTTTTATTGAATTGTGAAAAATGTTGTATTTTAATTCAAAACCACTTTTTAATATAATTTATTTACATGATTAGATTATCTTTTGAATTGGTTTTTAACTGAAATTAGAATATATTTTTACCATTCAATCCAATAGTGGTCGTTGGATTTAATTTCACTTTGAAATTGGACTTAAACAAGAGTCAATCTTTTGATATATATTATTTCATAAAAACACGCTATTTGTTCTGACATCGGGAATTAATTATTAAATTAATTAAGGTAACTTATATGATTTGAATTTTTTAAAATAGACATTATTTTTGAATTTAGAATATCAAATATATCTTAGAGTGAAGTTTTGGTATTTTTCTGAAAAACTTCAATTTTTAATGAATAGTGAAACCACTAAGTGGTACTTAAAAAACTGATTTTTCATTTAAATGAAATTTTACCACCTCTGTGTTTTGAATTTCAAATATCCGATATACATGGTTGTCATTAATAATTAAAATGTGGTTCAATGGGATTAAACTAATTTTTTGGTGAATTGTAACTTTTAAGTTTTTAATCGTGATTAGAGGTAATTAGTATAATTTAATGTAAAAATAATGTTTTAATAATATGGAATGACCTTGACACATTTCCTACCCTTATTGGATGTGTCATGGCCAACAAAGAAAATCCATGGGTCAACTTGGGGACCCCATGGAGCCACTTTGGTAGGAAAATGTCATTAATAACTTTTTTATTTAATGTTAAAATAAAAATGTCAATAACATGTGTTGTTTTACTAAAACAATTTTTACATGGGGTTATACAAGTAATATTTTTGACTATAAATATTTATTAGAAATATAAAAATATTTTCTACATCATGATATTTTTTTATAATTTTTATACATTAAATAAATTAAATTATTTATGACACCATGATGATGCTGCGATTACCTCATTATTTAACGATTTAAATAAAATGAACGGATAATGAAAAATATAAGACCTAAACTTGTCAAAAAACTATTGGATGGGTGTATTTAGAACTATTATCACCTTATCCTTGAAATACATAATTTTGGGACCTTTAAAATCCTAAAAGAATTTTATAATAAAGTAACCTTTTATAACTTTCCAAGAGTGCCCCTCCTCTCCTCTTATAAAAGGACCCCATCTATACCACCTTACCCACACCTCTCAAGCCTTTTTCTCAGCCAACCCCTACCCATTTTGTCACTCCACATCCCTCTATTACTCTTAGAAGCCTTACTTTGGGCAGAAGTCTTTCCAAGGAAGCCTTTGAGCTCAAATCAAAAAGAGTTACCCGATTTAAAGGTAGTGTCTTCTCTTGTGTTCTTATGTTTTATTTTTCTTCTATAACCCCCTAAAATATTTCTATTCCTTTATTTTGTAACAACAACAGTATCTAAAATATACTAGTATGTTTTTATGGGAAGGATTCGAGCTACACTTACACACACCTTCGTCTAATGGTTAAAGAACATAATGTTTCTGTTGATGGCAGATTTCTGCCTCACGAAACGATGATTGTTCAATATTATTTTAACACCTTTCATGGTGGACATTAAGAGTTCACTATATTTATATATGATATATATTATGTTTATGTTTTTCTTTATGATTCTGTATTTTTCATTTGTGTAATACCTTTATTGTTTCCATTGTGGGTAAACATGATAATTTCATTTTAGGAAGTGCGGACTACCACCCCCTCAAAGTGATTTGATTCATTAATGCCATATGTGGGATGTATAAAGGATGGAGTTAATGTTATTATATATTATGTTATGATGGAATTATAATATACCCTTATATAATTATGATTTCACTCCATTAAATAAGAAATAGAAATGAAAGTAGCACTCATTTGTACGTACGACTTACCGTCTCCATGAACGGTGCATTTCATTTCTTACCTCTAAATGTTATGTACTATTATAAATACATGTATATTGTGGATATATATGAAATATTTGATATCCAAATCATGAATATAATTCTGGATATAATGAACCTTTGACCATATAAACAACATGTAATTGTAAGAAGTCCATTTTTGACTTAAGTACCAAATATCGACGAAACGAACTTTATTAAATTAAATGATTACATAACGTTTATAAAATGGAAATAAGTTATATAAAAGGAATAATAAACTTGAAAAAGGTTCTTAAGCAAGTATTAATTAACTTTAGTTTATTATTCAGGAGATTAAAGAGAAATCGAGTCACGTCAGACACGAGGTAAGGGACTTCGTCTCAATCTCCTTTCATTGAGGCATATTTTGTTTTATACACAAATTTTTTTATAAGGTGTATAAACCCCTTTGAATTTTACGTTTTTTTCAAAATTAATATTTTTATACTAAGTGTTTACTAAACGACAAAAGGTAATGTTTTTTTGTCATACGTATGTGGCGACAACGACTTCTCTGCCGCCATGACCATTATTTGAGTTTCGGCTTCCTCTACAAGCCATAACTTTTTTTAAAATGAAAAATAAATTCCAAGTTTTAATTTTATTTTATTTTTGTATTGAAAATGGTTTTCATAATGTTTTTATTATATCAATGTGTTGTATTGATATCATGTGATTGAAATGTGGAAATGTTAGGTTTACTTTATGCATGTTTTATGTGATACGATTATGTTATGGTTCTTGGGAATTGTTTCTGAAAACGGGTGGTTCCATGATAAACTAAGGGCAGGTGAGCCCGATATATCTCTCCAATGCATTTGGTAACATGAAGGAGTTAAACGTTAAGTTTTCTCCGAAGAGATTTAGGGAATATACTATGATGGGTATTCCAAACGTAACCCTGAGGGTTACTCCCTACGTAAGAATGTTATGAATACCCCAAGTTACCTTTATGTCTTATGATTTCTATGATTTATTAATGATTTGATGAGGTATGTTAATGGTCTTATGTTTTATGAGTAAAGTATGATTTCATACATGGAATGATGTTTTCATTTCGTACTTTTATATCCCTTACTGAGCTTTTTATGCTCATCCCATGTTTTTGAAATGTTTTTCACAGGTCAAGGGAATGGTACATGATGTGATGATAGTGTCAAGGAAGTGTCAAGAAAGAATCCATGTTTTATTTTAAATATGTTTCCATTGATGGGAAAAATGAGTACTATCTTTTATGTAACCACTTTGTTTAAATGTGGAGAATAATGCATGATTTATGATCTAATTCTCTAAAACTCGTAACCTAAAAAGATCCTCAATGTATATTCTTGAAATATCTCAAGATTAAATAATGTTTAAGGATAGGGCATTATAGATATTTTCAATTCCAACCCTTAAACCCCACTCTTATGATTTACACACCACTATAGTAATGTTGACTATGATAGACAATAAGTCAATCTCGATTTGTTTGGATATCCCTTATAAATGCTCTATAAAATCAAGCATCATACAATGGCCAAGATTCATCACACACCACATGCTAACATGAACTATCTAGAAACACAGCTTGTGAACCCCATCCACACATGTATCCACCACCTAAAACCATTCTAATCATTACAATCCACCCACAATCTGACCATTCTACTAAAATAATCCAAAAACACAAGGGCATGCATCACCTTGGTCCGTCCCCTAAAACTACACCCACTAGTTAATTGGCCTAGGTACCCGAATAGTTTTTTCTTTTGATGATAGTATTGATACTTATGTACCCTAAGTGCTTCCTTAGAAACAATGAACATAACCCTGCCTTTGTTGAAAATCCTGAGCACCTCTCATGCATCACTCTTATACCCTAAAGAACTACCCATTCTTCTCATCACTACAGAAACCACAAACCCTGGGCTAACCCCTCTCATTATATACCTATATCAATGTAAACCACTGGCCAACTAAGGGTCTAAGTCATAAATAAGGGTTTCTAGTTATCCCACCTATCCCTACTAGTTAAGCCTAAAACCAGAATAACATGGTTTTACCACCTAACCTAAGGCCAAGCCTCTCACCAATGTCACAACTCACAACATCTCATTGATTCTCCTATCTTAATCAGTGACATAGATATTCCCAAACACCCACTAACAGGGTCTCACATGTGATGAAATTACGTTTCAAAACCACCACCCACAACTAGGGAACCCATTATATTTAAGAATATTCACATCAGAATACTCCCTAGAGTATCATGTCTCATTGGTTAATGGGTAGACACACAATGGAATCATCCCATATGATATGTACCAATGGAAGCACACATTTACATAGTTATGTTAAGTATATTTACATTCAAATATATGTGGTAAAATTTCATATAGGTTGTTACTATAATTTTAAATAACTGAACCTAAATACCAATGACCCACCAGGGGTCCAATGCTTAGGCACCATGTTCCATATAGACCTTATTAGTGTCACTTCACCTCCAATCCATGAGTAATAAGTCACCATCCTCACCATTAAACTTCTCATCCTAGTTCCACATGACATAAAATAAAAAGACAATATTTATATAGGTAGGTATAGTTGAATATAATTACAAAACGTAGTTATATGGGAAACATTTAATGAGTAGTTTTTGACACATTCAACAATAGAGCCTCAGTATTTAGTAAAATTACACACTATTAGTATTATATGTCATGTGAATCATACATTCCTAATCATCATTCATGGGAATCATATTGCATCTACATTACAAGATTCAAAAATCATAACATATCATCGAACCTCAAACACCCATGTGCATCACACAATTTAAAAATCATATACAATAATAACATCACTAACAAGAACAAAAATCTCATCGCTAGTAACCTAGTCTTACTACTGTATTAAGTGTTCTTGAAGCACTAGTCAAATATCCATCATAGGGTCTGTCACATTTCTAAATATCAAGATTACCAAACCCCAAAATAGTAAGAAAATAAAAATTCTCTAATACCACTTTATAACTTCTTCTCACCCAAGACCACTGACAATTTCCCTAACCAATGGTCACCATTGTATCTTAGGTGTGCCTCCTAGTACGTCATATGTTTCTAACTAGCAACAATCTTCTAAGGATGTACAGTGGGAAAACTATACCTCGTATATCATAGTGTTCCATAAATAAAATATAAAATATCTAAATATCATCCGTAATGGTAAATAATCAAAAATTGGAATAAAAATATAAAAAATTTTTAATAATAAATTAAATTTAGTAAAGGCTCGAACAACCATTAAAGTTCCAAGGATCCCTTTTTTGTACTTATAACGAGGGTTGAATCAGTGGAGGAATTTTTTTACAATTCCTTTTAAATGGAAATTAACCTCTACAACTTTTTAGAGTCTAATCCACTCAAAAAATAAATATTATAGGCTCAAAAGATAATTCAGGAAATAAAAATACAAGGAACTCATAGTTTTTACAAGGTTCAAATCCAATGTTGAATATTTTCTCCTTTTTATGGCTAGTTACCCTCCCCAACCATAGATTCTGTTCACTGTAAGCACAATTGAGTTCCAATTACAAGAACTCATGTAGTATCACACTATACACATAAGGATTCACACCCAAAAAAACTGCTTTGAGCAGTAGTCCAAATCAGAGGAACACAAGATGAAGAATATCACCAAATAAATTAAGTTTATTAGGTACTAAAAGATAAACATCCACTTCTATGAGATTATATAATATGTTGATAGAATCTCCCATAGTTCATACTTGAATTACGTTGCAAAAATATCCTCATACTCAAATAAAATCTCATAAATCAATAATATTCATTAGATGTTGATCACTAAAAATCCAACCTCGACCTTGAAATCTTACTCTAATTCATTTTTCTAAAAATAAAAAAACTATACACAATATAAACATAGTTCAGCATAGAAACATCCTTATTTTTTTAACATATTAAATCTTAAAAAAATCTTTACTATTCAAAAATACTAAAGAATGTTACTTCAACTATCTTGTGATATATATATATATATCCATGTACTCACCACCTCATTTAAATTCCCAATTTAATTATTTATTATTTCATGATACAATACTCAAATTCCACAATCTTCATTATCCACAAAATCAAATCTATTTAAAACTCATCTGAAATCTCCTAAATTCATGATTTCTTAAAAAAATCAATGATTTATTTGTGTATGTCCCCATTCATCTATACCACATGGAAGTTTTATTCTATGAACTTTGGATTCTAAAAATCTCACCCATTTCATAAGAATGCAGTCCCTTATGTGGTTCTCAAATGCCTATGTGAACACTATGGATGGTTATATGGATTAATTTGGTTTTATTTAAAAAAATGTCTATGTGACTCAATTACACTATGTGAAGCTTTCAGATACAAGAAATCCCTTATTATTCTACATAAGAGAATTTGGATATGTGATTTAAGATACTTCACTAAAATAGATACATGAATCCTTTTGGATATGTCAATGCATTCTCTTACATCATTGAATTAGCTACATGAAATTCCTATATGGATTGAATAAAAAATTTTGTAATCAGTTACATGGGAAATTTGGCTATGTGATGTTATCAAAAACTCTTATATGTTATATGTGACTTTGTGATTCCGATTCATGATATATTTTTATATATTGATCTATTATGTATTGAAAAATTTTATATGGATATGGAAAATTCCATATTTCACTAAAACTCATTCAGAACCTCTTCGTCTAACTTATATCCAAACTTAAGAATACTTTATATCATCATGAAACTCTACCAAATGACATATATCCATAAAAACAAAATAAATCATTATTACAATTAATGATCACATTGAATTATAGTTTTCAACAAATACAATAACCCAATATCCCCAATAACCATGGGATCTTCAATCTTCCTCAAACTGAACCGCAAATCCATGTGGTTCTTTAATCTCCCACATTGGATTTTTTACAATAATATAAAACCCAATGACCTACCATTAATCAATATGCAAATCATAAAATCACATCCAATATCAAAGAGATGTATCTTGACACTAATCTATAATAGAGGGTAGGGTTTTGAGAGATTTTCATCCCTCGATGATAAGAATTTTTTGGTTGAGTTATTCAAATGACTCTAATTCCCAGACCGCAACTACCACTTACACCCCCTTTAAAATATACTTATATTCCACTTTAAAAATATAATACAAAGGACTTTGGGGTCTCAAGGGAAAAAATCAAGTTTTTGGGGAGGAATGAACATAAAATTTCATCCTTAACTCTAAAAAACTCACACGCATAATGTTTTTTTAATGATATCTACAAGCTACTCCTTTATGCCAAAGAATAAAAGTATTATTTCACTTTAACCAAACTTATATTTTATAAAATTATAGTGAATGAAAATATGTTTTGATTGGGAGTTTTGATATTGTTTTTTTATATTAATAGTTCGTTGATTATCATCATCATGTAAATTTTTATTCAATGAAAAAGAAGGTATTAGAAAACCACGGTCAGCCACTGCAGGCCAAAGGAACATGGGAATAAGGAGGCATAAAATAATGGAGATCAAGGGAATCACCTATGATCAGATTAAACCCTTTAGGATTCAAGCTATTCAAATTATGAAAAAATAAGTTTTCTAGGACAAGGATATGAAGCGAGGCTACGTGGTCTACAACTTTATTACCCCCACCAAGTGTGAATCACTTTGATGTTATCCCTAAGAATGCCACATAATTTCTTGATGACATAAGATATTGAAAAAGGGGAATAATTTAAGCCATGTTGGGAGTTTTTCAGTAACATTGGATCCGTTTTGGCTTCTTTGATGTCGAAAATCCTTTGGTTTCACGAAATAAGGCATGTGAGCATCGCTATAGCCTCTGCCTGGAGAGAGGATCCCTAGCCCATCTGGGCTGTAAATTCCAAGATGACCCAACCATTGGTGTCATGAATGACCCCCACCCCACCCCTCCATGCATGACGCCCAAGGTGCAAGTCCCATCCATGTTTATCTTTAGGCCCCTAGGGGGACGATGCCAACAAACCCAGTTTATCCTTGAACAACTACTTCTTGGTTGGGAACCATGGAACCCTTCTTTAAACTATTGTAGACAGGGTCCTCCCTCTAACTTTTGAATATCATAACCATGTCAATTAATAAGTTTATTGTCCTTATAATGATATATCTACCTAACATGGACACTCCCTATTGTCTCACTTTGTTTCTTTCCTAACAAAGGAACCAACAACAAGCATGAAACACTATTGTGTGGGACATTGTCTTTGGGCCCCCATCTCCTGAGCCATGGTAAAAGCAATCCAAAAATGATTGGTCATCCATGTTAGGGTCGAAGAAGGTAGTGAACTCACAAAATTAGTTCCACTTCTCACACACCCACTCTCCCTTAAATAAAATACAGTCAGTACTTTCCTCCCTTTGATTCTTTCAGAACGCACATATGGATACAATGTTAATTCTATATTAGTTAATGTCCTCATCTGTTGGAACTTCCTCGTTACTTATCCTCCAGGTGAGAAATTTTTATTTTGTTGGGATACTTTTTGCTCAGAGAAACTCATTCCAAACATCAGCATGGTTTGACATGCTGATGGTCTAGTGGAATTCCTTCGTTGTGAAAGACCCTGAGGGGGATGGGGTGAAAACACACCTATCATGGTCCGAGTTCAGCTTAATGAGATTAAACTAGTCACATTGATCCCTTTATAGAACAATCTAAATGTAATGTGAGTAAAGGTTAAATTACCTGGAAGAAATATTAGTGGCGGGGAATCCTTGAAATCCGATGATATCCCTACTATAGTTTTGGTTCCATAAGGAGATATCCCCTTTCCCAACTAGCCAATGAGTATGTGGTTGACGGGGTATGATAAGTGGTCCAATCACAAAATAAAGAGAATTAGTTTGGCCATCCTCCAAATCCATATTCCCCATTAGATTTTTGTGAATGGTTATCCCCCACAAGGTACAATGTTCCAGAACTTATAAAGCCAATTTTCCATGCATGCGAATGAGGGTGTCCTCAAGACTACGGTCATTGATACCTCCTTCATTAATTGGACTCTCCATCTTTCTCTAGGATACCCAGTGGATTTTTTCTTTGGATATAGGATCACATATGAATCTATATAAGATCCTATCAATGTTTTTGATGACACCATTCAGGAACTTAATAGATGAGAGGGAATGTACCGGAGTAGCCAATAGCACAATGTTTACGAGCGCTATCGGACCCTGAAAGGATAGATTCTTATCCTTACATTTTTGTTCCCAATTCATGATCTTACTAATGAGGGGGTCAAAGTAGATAATATGTAACCTACCTGATGATATGGGGAACCCATATAGTATATTGATTGTCATAAAATCATAAATGGTCTTTGAACACAAAACCAAAAATTAGTTATCTAAACCTGCATATATAAAGGTTCTATAACTGTAAAAGTAGATACTAATACTATGATTCAATTGTAATTAGGGTTTATAGACTATTCTTATTATTGTACCATATTAAACAAGTATCACTAACAAAAAAATCCACATATTGTGGATCTATGATATGTACAATCACCTTCCAAATTTGCATCAGTGTAACCAAGAAAGTCTATAACTTCATTGAATATGTATATATAACCATAATTCACAATAGCTTTTACATACCTTGGAATTATTTTAATTATAATAATTTTTGACTCCATTAGTTCACATTGATACCTTAAACATAGAGTAACTACAAAGTAATTTCTCGGTCTAGATGTTGTGAGAGAAAAAAGGTTATTAATCTCAATTTAATTTTTTTCTTCTAATAAACCTTTCAAACTTATTCATAATTGTTCAAATTTGTGCCAAATAATATTAGAATATAAAAATATATTTAATATTTTATTCCAAAAAAATCAATATTTATTTGGAATGTTTTTTTGTGAAATAATGACATAATCTGAATTCTTCTCAATTTGAAACCCCATAAAGTAGTTTAGTTCTCATTTAAAAGACATCTCAAACTACATATGAGTCTTTGTAGATAATTTCTCAAATAAGAAAATATTGTTACTAGTAAAAATTATTTCATCCAAATATATAATCACCCTTAGTGTTTCTATGAAATAATTCTTCATGTATAAGTTTCTAACAGTTATTCCTCTAGTAAAACCCATTTCTCTAAAATAATCATGAGGTTTTGCATACCAAGCCCTTGGATCCTATTTTAATCCATACAACACCTTATTTAATCTATAGAACATTATAACTCCATTTTCAATAATGAAACCTTATGGTTTTGAAATAAAGACATCCTCTTCAATGTTTCTATTTATAAATGCAGACATTAAATATCTATGATATGTCCTATAATTCTTAGGAGATGCCACAACTGAGAGAATTATTATTGTCTCTTGTCAAGAAATTATGGAAAAAATATCTTCAGAGTATATTCCTTCCATTTTATGATAGCGTTTTCAAAAAAATTCATCCTTGTTCCATGTAACTTCACCTTTATCATTGATTTTGTTCCTAAAACCCCATTTTATACCACTCAAATTTTTAATTTTTGATCTTATCAAAAGTTCCCATGTAAATTTGTTCTCAATTTGATTGTGTTTTTCATTCGTAGCTTCCACAAATTTATCATGTTTAATATCCTCATCCACCATTCTAAATTTCACCTATGATATAATAGCTATTTCTTCCTCCACTCTTAGCCTCATATTAGTATTAACTAGCGCATTATGATTCCATGTTTTCTTGGATAAATTTCAAATGAATCACTATTGTATTCTTTCCCATTATTAGATCTATGTTTTTTGATATAAAAACCAATACATTTTCAATCCACCTTCTATAAATTTTAAACACCCTAATAGCCTCAATCTTTTACTTTATGAAAATAACAATGGATATATGAGGTAATTCATTTATGAATGTAATGAAATAAATATCATCTTGGGTAAAATTCTATCTTATGAGCCCAAAAATATATATTTGGACTAATTACAATGGTCTTGTGGAAGTAATATCCACCTTCTTATGAGTCTCTTGAGTTATCTTACCCTTGTGACGTGTTCCAAAAATTACATTTTTTCCTATTTTAAGATTGGGTAAATACCTTACAACTTAATGTTTCACAATATTTCTTAGGATACTTTGGATAAGATGCCCATGTCTTTTATTCCATAACATGATCTCATATTTCATGCTCAAGTAACATATATTGGAAGGATCAATAAATAATTATTAATTTTCATTTATTCTATTTCCTTGATTGAAAGTACTTCCATCCCCTGTGATTTTAATTGTGCATGTTTTTTCTTGAATCTTACCTCATTCCCGTTCACACAATGTTGTCTAACAATCAAAAAGTTGTGTTTTAACCCTTCAATATAAAGGACATCAACATATTTCAAAATTTCATTCTCAGTTTGATTTATTTAAACATTTTAAAGGCATCATTAATTCCTATAGTCTTTATTCAATTAAGAAATTTATATTATCTCAAACCATACTAACTATAAGGTGTAGTACAGAAAAAATGTGTGGTTTCACCCACATAGAGCAGGGAACGTAGCAAGGACATATATAGACTAAAGGTCAGGTCACTCCAAATTCTTATTAATTTAATTATACTAATTATGAAAATTAAATAAATGGATTCCAATAGAAAAATAAAATATATAGGAATCAGTTTCAAGGGGAAGTTTTTCCAAATAAATTAATCCAATTTCACTCGCAAAAAAATATATCAAATAGTTGTGCAACCAAACAATTTTATCAAAAGAATAGATGGTCATTCCATATCAAACTACCCTAGAATCCCAATTCAATTGGGTTCAATGAATAAAAATATCTACATCGTATTAATTTCATATTTCCCAAAGTAAAAGAATAATTACATTCAATCATCATGAATAAATCATCTCAATCATATTGGGGTTCGATAATTATTGAAAAAAAATTGTTCTAGGATTCAATGAATAATAGAATGGGTATATAGGTGCAACATGATACTTTTGAATATAATAAAATTTATGCATGAAATCCAATAGAACAATATTTGTACACTCCCCCTTTAACTGATCCCACTCTCCCTTGTGGGGTTTATCCAATCATCGTAGGTGGTCACCGATGATGAATAAACCAATACCCATAGTGGAGATATTAGAAAATAAATTGCAATGATGGAATATATAAAATAAATAGGTTGAAATTAAAATTATAAAGAATAAAATTATTACCTGAAATAAATAAAGGATATAAAAAATTAAAAACCTATCAATGAAGAAATCTAGGTCGGAACCAAGTGGAAGCCTACCGGTAGTTCAGGGTCGAACCCACAAAGTGCGGGGAACATAGAAATGACTACTCTAGAATAAAGGTTAGTTTTCTATAATTTTTATTTGATTTAATTAAACACATATGAAATTTAAATAGCTAAATTAAAATAGAAAAAAGAAGAAAGGGGAATCAGTTTCAGGGGTTGGTTTTTCTAAATAAATTAATTCAATTTCACTCAAAAAATAATTATATCAAATAGCTACTCAACCAAAAAAATTTATTAATAGAAGAGATGGTCATTTCCTATCAAACTACCCTATTATCCTAATTAATTTTTTAGATGAATCAAAATAGATAAAGTATATTATGTTTAGTTTTCCAAAACCAAAAGAATAATTACATTCAATTGTCATGAAACAATAATCTCAATCATGTTAGGGTACGTTCATTACTGAAGGCATATGTTCAATGATTCAATGAAGAATAAGATGGGCATGTAGGTGCATCGTGATACTTTTTAATATAATCAATTTTATGTGTGAAATCAAATTGAACAATATTGGTATGCACCCTTATAACCGATCTCGCTCCCCATTATGTGGTTTAGCCAATCATTATCGGGTGGTCACTAATGATGAATAAACCAATACCCATAGTTGAGACATTAGAAAATAAATAATGAGAATAGAATATGGAAAATAAATATATTTTAATCAAAATTGAAAATAATCCAATGATTACATGAAAGAAAGAAATGGAAAACAAAATTAAAAACCTATCTATGAAGAAATCTGGGAAGGAACCACACGAAAACCCCCTGGTAGTTGATCCTCTCCATGCTTGATGGAATGTACTCCTTGATTGGAGCCTTGGAATCTCCATTTATAGGATTCATATGGGCTCCATTCTTAATTAATTCCATAAAAGAATGGTTTGGGAAGGTCCCATGTTTAATATTTGGTCAAAAAATGACAATTCTTTGAATCAAGGTGAACAAATTCCATCTAGGAAAATACACTATGTGTAACTAAGTTTCACCATGTGTAATTATATACTTGGAAAACTACACCACATGTTACTGATTTTCACCACATGTAATTTTCTAGGATACTTTAATTTTCTTCACTTCATGTCCTTCCATTCCCTACATGCTCTGGTACACATTTTGTAATTGTTACACAAAAACTAATTAAATTTTAATGTCGTAAAATCATCATTTCACCTTGGTTATTCAATTTTAGTCCCCATAAGTACTCTATGATCATCCTTTAAAATCTAGTATTACACCGCTTCACTTCACTTTCAGTGCAGAGTGCCTTTTTTGTTCCTCAATTCCATTTTTTCCTAGGCATTGCTCCAAATGTCGATCTTGGATAAGAATTCACAAAACATTAATATGAGGAACATATATTATATTATATCAGTTAATATTCAATGAATTCATATATAAAAACACATAAAAATTTGTATACAAAATAGAGTTATCAAATACCCCAACACTCAAATGTTTTCTCAACCTACAAAAAAACTCAACATATAATTACAATGGATCCATACATATACAATGGAATTTTTAAATTATTATGCTCTCAAGTTTTTTTTATAAATGTATATTATAAAATCAAAAAACATAACTAATAAATAATCCCAATATCATGGTTTATTTATAAATTGAAATTCATGTCATTTTTTCCTTTTCTCACACAGTTTTCCACTTATCATCAACACCCTTTCCATTTATGATTTACTTAACCATTTAAAATTTCCCCTCTTTACTCAAGGTAACAACTTAATAGAGTTATAGTCATACATCAAGTGCATGTTCCTAACCATATGCTTACATTTAATCTACTTTATTTACCATGTGAAGAAAAATATCTCAATTAATCATGAGGGGTTTGACATAAGGATAAAATGACTATATGGATGAGGATAGGTAGGTAAAATGTTGAAAATCAAGTAAGAATCAAGGAGGATGCTAAAATATAACATGAAGTTCAAGATATTCCAAATAAAACCTAAATAAAATGATCCTCACCAATTTTTTAATTCCATCTCACACCCCCCAACACTCAAAGTAAAGGTTCAGAAATAATGTAATCGTAATGAAAGATAATCCACTCTTGTTTATATCTTTTTCCCTTCTTATTTTTCAAAATTCATGATTGGAATAAACCTCATATCCACCACCTAACTAAATATGATAAAAATCATCTTTCAAGAAAATGATGATTTTTTACTCTCATAATTTTAAAACCCATTTATTTGGAAGCTTCTTGAGGACAAGTATCACATCCACCATCTAGCCACATATAATTTTGAGATCATTGGTCTAACAATGGTGATTTCTTACCTACCTGAGAAACAACCCATTTTTTTCTTTTTATTTTTTAATAACAAGAGGGTTATATAGTGGACTATGATAAATTTAAATATGAACCTTCCCTAAAATCCCTTAAAAACACCCAATTGTCTCCCCTCAAGATATCATGACCCATATCCACCATAAACGACACATCCTCTAAATTGATCCAATTGAATATCATGAAAAATACAAAGAGCAAGGTAGGAAAGGAAATAATGGATTTTAATGTGGATTATTTCTAATAAGGACATTCATGGTTTCTACAGAATTATGAAGGATAAATGTGCAGGTGGGTCTCAAGAGAAAAGGGCTCATAAAAAATGCCTCAATCACTTCAAAAGTGATCTTTCTAGTTATATCTTTGACAATATATCAATGCAAGTTCTATTTAGTTTACATGGCACAATATTAACTCAAGAAATATGTTTAGAATAATAAGAAATATTTGGTAAATAATACTCTTTTGAATGGGAATAGAATATGAGTCCATCCGATCATGGTAGGAAAATCAATAATCAGTTTACTCAATGCATGCTTCTTATAATCAACATCACAAAAAGAAATCTTATCAAAAATATTTTTCAATAAATTTAAATTTAATATAAGCAAGTGACTTTTAAAAATTTCATTTATATATTTTTCACATATGGGCATCATATTTAAAATTTTCCAACATGTCAAAATATTTCTCCTTGATACTGATGTATCCTTGTTCGGTGAGTACAAGACAAAAAAATCAAGCATTTTTGTGGGTAAATATAATTCAGTTCAAGAAACAATTCAATTAATTTTTTTTTCAAATCATGTTATAGAAAAAAAACATGGGGTGAAATGATATAAAAAATTAGAAACAATACTCATATTCAATTGAAACTTCAGAATGAGTCTCTTAGGTTATATCTAGTGAGGTTCATGATGTGCAATGTTTATGTTTCCAATTTTTCCAATTCCTTCTTTCTCCTTCCTTCTAGGGAAATGAAATTTAAAAATAAACAATGAAAGTACATGACATTGAAATTTAAATTATTTGGATCAAATATTTTGAGAGGGAAACCAAAGGGATAATTATTTAAACAAATAAAATAAAATAAATCTATGTCCTAGAAAACAATTTTAAAATCTGGGTTTCCTCTAGGTAGATGCTATTTTTTATGGTCATACAACTCAACCTTTTAATTTTGTTAAATGATTGGAATACAGTACAAATCTAACCATCCTATATTTACCCACATCTTGAATTTTTTTGCATCTAGGTTAGTATTTTTCTTCATCCTCCATCGGTTCATCATGACTAGTGGTGGGATGCAATTTGAGGGCATATGTAATGAAAATTATAAGAAATAAAAATATGCCCAAATTTTGTAGTTCACATTCACCACCATTTCTTATTATTTATTTTACTTATTCTAAGATTCTATAATGAATTCTTAAATTAAAGTGTCATTTTTATCCTCGTCGTTTTGAAATTTTAGGAGGGAGTCCCTTTATTCTTTAGTATCAAGAATGTTTGTGGGTTCGGCTCATGTTTTCTTAATACCCTTTCCTTTACCATTTCTTCTTCATCTAACTCTATGGATTGTACCACTTTGACCTTTGTCCCTTCTTCCTCCTTGGAAATCTGTTGAAAAATTTCTCTCAGATTTCTTTCCACTTCTTCACATAGTATGAAAAGGAATTTTATTTGTTCTTATTGGTCTTTTTGTATGTATAGATGGTATGCCTCAGGTTTTGATACTTATTCTAAATCCCATGTTTCATCTATTTAAATGTTTAAAACATACTCCAAGTAAATTATTTTTTATCTCCCTATTATTTTTTTCCATTTCCATTTCTATAGTATTGACTTCCTCTGACTTTTGATCTTCTTCATCTTTATACCAATCAATCCATGTATTATATTTTAATTATAAGTTGTATAATAGAGAATTTAAATATTAAATAACATGATGAAGGTGAGTAATCAAGTATCCCTCTTCACTAATTTTGGATTCATGATCATCCATCCACTTATCCAATACTGGGATGAACTGTGTGAGAATTGTGGCTAGTCTATCATATGAATTATTCCCTTGAGTCTATTGGAAGGAATGGTCTTCCTAAATATACTACTTCAGAGGTTGTTCTGTATAAATAGCATTAACTTTATCAAACTATTGACATGCTTCATTTTCAATACAACCTATATCTGCATTATAAACTCTTGGTAGGTGAAAATTAAAATTTTAAATGATTTGGGAAAGTTGAGTAGTCAATTCAGCCTACTCATTGTGTTTGGTCTCATTAAAACACATCCTCCTGTCCATAAATTTAATACACTGGGTGAGTAATCTAGTAAAGTATTTCTTTGGGATGTTTCTATTGAGCTTACTGAAAGTATTAGTCATCAATAGTGTACTGCTCAGACCAGTAAATGCTTTGGTAGCCTTGATAGTTGATAGCTCTTCCATCGGGATAAGAGTAGGTTTCATACCACTATTGGGGGTGGAGTTGATCATACTTATGAGAATGATAATCATACTGACAATCATCATATTGTGTCCACCATTCTAAATTTAGTGCTTCCCATGTTTTTGGATACTCCGAATATTTAATGTATTCTGATATTGTTGAGGCATAATTTTTGGTCATTTGAAATATCATCCTTTACACCACTAAAAACTAAAAAATCATAATATATGATAATAAAAAAATGGGTAAATAATTAATTAACTAAACTAAAATTTGTAAACTGAAATGGGATAATAAATTTTTTAAACCTAAATGATTGGTCTTGAGTTGTCCACAGTGCTCCAGTGCTCCATAGAAAACGAACCAAAATTTTTCACACTAAAAATATGTAATTAATTCCTCCAAGAGTGATTCGATTTATAAATTTATATTTTCCTAAATCATAATAACTACAAGGTGTAGTATAGAAGAAGTGTGGGGTGTAATCCACAGAGAGCGGGGAATGTTACAATGACAACTATAGACTAAAGATCAGGTCACTCCAATTTCTGATTAATTTAATTAAACTAATTATGAAATTTAAATAACTGAATTTAAATAGAAAAAATATAAGATAAGGGAATTAGTTTCAAAGGATGGTTTTGATAAATAAATTAATTCAATTTCACTCGGAAAATAATTACTCAAAATAGTTGTGCCACCAAGAAATTTTATTGATAGAAGTTATGATCATTACCTATCAAACTAACTTAGAATCCCAATTCATCATGGTCAGATGAATCAAAATAGATAAATTTCATTAAGTTAATATATCTAGAATAAGAATAATAATTACATCCAATCATCACGAAAAAATTATCTCAACCATGTTAGGGTTCGTTCGTTATAGAAAACACTTGCTTAATGATTCAATAATGAATAAATTATGTGTGCAGGAGAGACATGATAATTTTGAATATAATAAATTTTATGTGTGAAATAAAATCAAAAAATATTGGTATGCACCCCTTTAAATGATCCCGCTCTCTCTTATGGGGTTTAGCTAATCATCATCTCTTTTTCACTGAGGCTGAATAAACCAGTAACCAAAGTAGAGAGATTATAAAAAAAATAATGAGAATTGAATGTGGAAAAGAAATATATTTTATTTAAAATTATAAATCATCCAATTATTACATGAATGAGATAAAGAGAAAAACATTAAAAAAAATATCTATGAAGAAATCCAGGTCAGAGCCAAGTGGATGCCTCCCAATAGTTGATCCTCTCCATGCTTGATGGAATGTCCTCCATGAGTGGAGTCTTGGCGTCTCCATTTATAGGCTCCATATGGGATCTATTTTTAATGAATTCCATAAATTAATGGTTTGTGTGGTTCCCATGTTGAATATTTGGTCCAAAAATGATGATTCGTTGAATCTAGGTGATAAATTGTCATCTAGGAAATTACACGATGTGTAACTGAGTTTCACCACATGTAATTCTCTATCTAGAAAATTACACAATATGTTACTCAGTGTCCCCAAGTGTAATTGTCTAGTATGATTTTATTTTATTCACTATGTGTCCTTCTATTCCCTGTATGCTCTAGAACACATCGTGTAATGATTACATGGTGTCTAATTCCATTTTAATGTTTTGGAAGCCTCATTTTTCCTTGGTTATTCAATTTTAGGCTCTAGAAGTGCCCAATGGTTAGCCTTAAAAATATGGTGTCTCAGTGCTTCACTTCTCTTGTAGTGAGAAGTTCCTTTTTGTTCCTCAATTCCATTTTTTTCCTTGGTATTGCTTCATATGTCAATATTGGATAATAATTCAAAAAGAATTAATATCAGGAAAA
Source organism: Viscum album (assembly GCA_963277665.1). NCBI lineage: Eukaryota > Viridiplantae > Streptophyta > Magnoliopsida > Santalales > Viscaceae > Viscum > Viscum album. Next base: position 2,016,033,070 of record OY728152.1, on the reverse strand, counting down.
TATCTTATGTTATATCAATTAATATACTATAAATTAATATATAAAAACACATCAAAATATGTATACAAAATAGAGTTATTAGATATATAAATATCTTTTATTTTCAAGGAAGATTAATTAAAAAACATTATTATACCTCCATCATGTTTCTCAATGTTATTCACAATTTTAGTTTCATCGGTCATGTAGGAGGAATACCCAATGTCATGTATCCATTCCTTTGTATTCTTATCTAGATTAAAAAAACTTCTTTGAAACATGAATTTTCTTCATTTTTCAATCAAATTTCATTACCTTTATCTTTGAGAGGGAACTAAATAGGTGATCTTTTCATTAATTTATATTCCTATTTCCCAATTTGATCACACATTACATATAGCTTTTTAGGACAATGAAAACTATTTTTTAATATCGACTTATAGGTAATTTCCATCTCTGCATTCTTTCTTCCAGAACTTATTACTTTTTAATTGGAACTCCTCCTCTTGAATTACTTCCTTCTCCATAAAAAATTAATATTGTTACAAAACGTATAAGTATTATTTAAAAACATACCATAGAACCAGAAAGATCCTTAAATTTTGAATTTTCCTAAAAAACTAGAGTTGCATCCAAATAATTTCGGTTTTGAATTTGACATCTCCTAAACTATTTGGGTATAATTTCATCATTGATTTGAAATATAAGTGTAATTAATGTTTTTAAATTCATCAAATACTCATGCAAGAAATTTGAATCCATTTTTATTAGTTTATATTTATCCATATCTATTATTTAAACCTATATTGTTAGTAAAAAAAGTTTTGGAATAAGATTTTTCAGATGAGTATTTTACTCGAATTTTCTCATAAACATTAAAGGATTCTCCCTTAAATTTAATAGGGATTTTAAATTCTTTTTTTATATCTAACAAATCTTTCTTATCTTTAATTCACTTTGATTATATAATGGATAATTATTTATCCTTCAAAAAAAAATTTCTTCAACATCTTTCATAATCTTATTATATTTGACTAATTTCAACCTGATTTTTTATTTTCTTCTTTAAGATATGTTTTTTTTAGATTTTTCACATTTTTCATCAATAAAATTCTTATTATAATATACCAAATCCTTATTTTTATTATTTATCATATTTTTTTATCAAGATAATCCTTCTACTTCATCTTTAATAATGTATTCATAATTTGTTGGTTTTAAATTATATTCATCACCAATCAATGATTCAAGGAATTTCTAAACATGTTCTATAAATTTTTTAAATTTCTAGTGTGTTTCATCATAAAAAACATTACATGAGATAATATCAGTGTCGTATTATTTTATTATAAAATATATATTTTTTATTTATGTATCTTCTTGCTTTAAACTACTTTTAAAGTTTCTTTAGAATTTTTTCTCCACTTATTACATGGAATATTTCATCATTTTAATATCTTCAATATGATATTTTATTCTTTGAAAACTTAACTGTATAGTCTCCAATTCCTTTATAATTATAAAATATATTATAAAATATATTATTGTTCTTTATTTTCCCCTTAAGAAATATTTTATAAATAAAATAAAGAACTCTTTGATATTCATCTTCATTATTTGAATTACTATATCCCACAACACCTTCATTATTAAAATTTTTCATATTCATCATGGATTAAAAATTCATTTCATCATATAAATTATTTTTTAAATTTATAAAATTTTACATCTTATATGTAATGATAATATCATGTAACTCATAAAGTATAAGATCCTTTATATCTTCAGGAGTTGAAATTTTTGTGTCAAATAAATCTAGAAAATTTGTCATCAACTTCTTCACGATTGAGGAATATTCAAGTTTCTCACTAAATCCTTAAATATTACTTACAATTTCATTTAATTGAGTAAATAAATTATTAATTTACTCATCCTATAGAATTTTTATGTCTATAATTTTTCTTCTCTAGATCTATCATTTTCTTCTTTTAATTTAATATTCCCCTTTTAAATTATCTAGAAATTTTCTCATATTTATTTTTGATTTTATAGTCCTATAATTTTATTCTATAATTTATCTGATAAAAATATGAGAATATAATTATTTTCTTCCACATTAACTTCCATATTCCTATTATCAGTAAATAACATATAACTATTATTTACAAAGGTAGGGAAGCCCAATGTTGTTGCAATATGAAATTCCATTCTTGGAGATAAAAGAAACTGAAAAATTCAATTCTTATAACTTTGACAATTTCCCTATAAAATATTTGTACACCCTCAATATTGAAAGAATTAATATTATTCATTATCAATTGTTAAATTCATGTATACTATAGAGGTAACCTCCTTTTATACTAGTTTAATTATCTAAAAAGATCAATTTCCCACACTGGGAAGGGGGTTTGAATCAGTGGGGCATAGTTTTTACTATTTATTTTCAACATAAATAAACCTATGTGGCTTATTAGAGTCTGATATTTTTACAACAGAAATATCTCATCTTCACATGATCACGCAAGAAATAAAAATATAATGAACAAAAAAAATTACAAGGTTTATCTCCAATGTGTAATCCTACTCCTTTTTGTGGCTGGTCACCCTCCCAAACTGTGAATTATATTCACCATAAGAACAAGTAAGTTAAAATCAAAATAAATCATGTGACATCTCACCATGAAAGTTATGAGTCACGCCCAATAACATAAATTAATATTTCATTACAAATAATATAAATTTAAGATAAATAATATCACCAAATTATCTATATTTTTCTCAAAACAAAATATAGATACCTTATTCCATGAATTTATACAATAAGAATGGTAGAATCGTCCATAATGTAGGCCTGAATTAGTTTACACAAATATTCTCATACTCAAAATAATTCTTTTAAAATGTTTATATTAATTAGATTTTGATTATTGAAAAATCAGCCTTAGCCTTAGAATCTTTTTCTTATTCCTTTTTCTCATAGTATAAAAACTTAACACAATAGCCACACAACCCAATTAACAAACTTCCTCATTTTTTAACTTATTAAATCCCAATAAAATATTCATTATTAAAAACTCTAAAAGACTGAGAGATCAATTTTTACATTATATCTATATATATATAACAACATACTCACCACCTCATTTAAATTCTTGATGGGCTGGGGAATTATTTCCAACTGTGATAATCTAATACCACAATCATCAGTATCCAAAAAATCTACTCTATTGAAATCTCATTTGAATATTCGTCAAAACTCACTTCTTTAAAAACATTAAAAATTTATATATGTGTGGACTCATGAATCTTCTTTTGTTGGGACTTCTATTCCCATAATTTTGGATTTAGAAAGTGTCACCCTATATGTAAGGATATAATCCCTACTGTGGTTCTCAAATTCTTATTTTAATCCCATATGTTTCTATATGGATTTATTCAGATACATCCTAGAAAATGAATACATCAGTAAATTTAGCTATTTGAAGGATTTAAATACATGAAAGCCCATATTTTTCTACATATAAGAATTTAGATATGTGATTTCAGTTATGTCACTAAAATGAATACGTGAATCCTTTTGGCTACATCACTACATTCTCTTACATCATTGGATTAAAAATGTTCTTTGAATACATTGATAGAATCACTTATATAGAAATTAGTTATGTGTGGATTTCAATTACATTATTATATCCAAAACACCTATAAATTAGATTTGAATTGGTAATTTGGTTACATGAAATATTTTCCTACATAGATTAAAAACTTATTGAAAACATTTATGTAAATTTGGGAAATACCAGATTCTACTCAAACACACTCAGAACCTCTTCATCCCATATCCATACAACCTCAAAAATCATTATAGAAGTAAGAAAATCTCTCTCATGATATATATCAATACAAACTAGATCAAGCACCATTCAGATTTGTAACCACCTCAAAAGATGGTTGTTAACAAATACAATAACTCAAACTCACCAACAACTATGGGATCTTAAACCATCCAGAAAAATCTAAAAATCCATGGGTTTATTCAACCATGCCATACATTCAAATGACTTCCCACAATGATGGTATTATATAAAGACCAGTTATAAGATTTTGGCTCCATGAAATCCCCCATCCATACCTCATCCCAATCTCCCTGTGCTCATTCAAGCCATCCTAGCTGAACATACCATTTTGAGCCTCAACCCAATTTATACCTATAACCAAGTGAATGTATTATTGTGTACCCAAGTATAGTGGTGAACAAATAAGGGCATGAGTAAAAAATGTAGTATCATACCACCAACGTTGTCCTGTACTAACCAACATATGGTGTGATATTTTCATGTGGAATACTCGGCCAAAATAAATATAAAACTAAAAATAAAAAGATCAATCATTAGGTCTATGACATAGATTGATCATACCTACTTCAGTGAGTTCTTAGTATTATCTGAGCACATCACGATGGCCATGCTTCCCATGTAATATATGGGTTTAAAATGTATAGAAACCTAAACCAATCCTTGTGAATGCAGGGATACGTCCAAATATATTCAAATCATTTGAGATCGTAATCAAAGTTTACCCCTATCATGTATTCATGAATCCGAAGATGAGGCCCATGGTAGTCCTATAATTTTGGCTCTAAATCCATGGAATACCCTATCATAACCTATTAACTGTAGAAAATAGGCCCATGTTATACCTATCATCCGGGATCTAAATTCATGTAGCCCCCTATCATAACTGATCCCAAATTCTACGGTGGCCCAAACATGACGCTCCAACATCATAGTAGCTCCAACCATATATTGAGATCATAGCCTTTGGTATCTATAATTTGTACCCATATTTAAAACATGGAATACCATTCATATTAGATAATCATAAAATCCCATTCATATACATGATCCTATAATCATGGATTCCCAACCGATACATATCCTCTCGTAGGAAACATTCTATAAAAAACATAGTGTTAAATGAAAACCCATACCCATCATCACTATTTGTATCCCCTCGGGATTACATGTCTAGTATGGGTTCCTTGATGAAAAATATTACCATATCATAGACACCCACTCAAGTTTGGACTATCATCAATGCATCCATTAGTTCCCCTCTATCTCAGCATTATAGAGGCAGCCTCACAATGGCTCTTGGTCTCAATAACAATCTTAGGTCAACACACGACACTACTAAGACTCTGTATCCCATAATTTCTTCAACATGGTAGCACATATTTTCAAATAAATAGGGTATTTCCTCATAGGAAATTGTTCAAGAGATTGTGCATAGTCCATCTCAGTCCTTAGGTTTATATTTAGTTGGTTCGCTTACTCACCCTAGTATAAGTCTGCCTAAGGTTTTTCCACCTAGGCCTGATCACATCTAAGGTAAGAGTATTGCCTATCCCTTCTCATCTTAATGATTCTAATCTTTATAAAGTCTATAAATGTGTCCTTTGTGGACCACATGTCCTTTGATTAATAGTCTACCATCATCTCTATCTTGGAGGAGTATTAAGCCCATATGCATTCTCCTAAGTCTCAACTGGTATGTCCTTAACTCTGAATAGGTATAGAGGCCACCTGGTGACATAAGGGCCCCATCTTTAGTCATCAGTAGTTATGGCATCAATCTAGCACACATGTATTTTTTTTACCCCAGAATATCATTCATTTTTGACATTATTTTAGATTTAAAATGTAAATTTGAATAAAATAATCCACTTAAAAAAATGTGATTTCCAAAAGTGGAAAACCCTTACATCACATGACACATAAAACAAATAATAATATCATAGTGTGAGTATGTGATGCCACTTACCTTTTACTGAAGCTCTTCCACTTTTATGAAAACGGTCAGTAGCAACTTTCAGGGCCCATCCAACCTCATCCTCAACCAAATAGGCCTATATTAAAATCTATATCCCATAAATAAAAATAAAAAACAATAATTAATTAATTATAATAGTTATACTTAATTAATTAATTCACAACTCATTATAATAACGAATGACTTATCAGGCATCCAATGATCATCAGTTCTTCAAGAAATGAGGTATCTACCACCCCCATCACACCCTAAAATAAATTTTAGTGACATAGCCAACATACTCATCCAATTTATCATTAACAAAATTCAATTTTATTGAAAATACAAATAAAAATACACTATGTTATGTACCAAGGTTGAAATGATGATCCACCCCATGAAGACAACATCCTAGGACATCCTTTTCCTGGGAATAGAAAACCCCCATCATGATTGACTAATTCCACAATGATCTAATAGAATTATAACCAAATCCATAAATCAAGAAAACTAAAATTATACGTTTTGGGATGATAAGAGAAATTAAGATTAACATAGTTGAATATGCTACACAAATCAATAAATAATGGACTCAAAAATACTACATAATAAATATAAGAGAGGACCTGAGGAGAGGAAGGAAGACTAGCCATATGTAAAGAGGAGAATAGGAGAAAGGGTTTATACCCCATAAAAAGTTATGAGTGTGGTAAATTCCTCCCTTTTATGAGTCACATGGTTTGGCCACATGGTTTTTCAAATCATGCACCAACCATGTGGTTAGAACTACCTCAATACCCAAAAACATGCACGGTTTGGTCACTTGATTTTCCAAACCATGTGATAACCATGTTGTGGGTCTAAAAACTCAAAAACCTTAGAACAATTTCCCATCCAATGTCATATGTTTTTACCTTAACCATGTTCTAATCATATGAGCTAACGGTGCTCTTTGAAAAATTAATTGTAAGTCTATCAAGCAATAGTGTGCTACAAGGTTTCCCCCCAAATCATTTGTTCTGGAAAAAAACCTCTTAATACTCTATACTTACATAGAACCCCAAGGTACACTTAAGTATTTAAGCTACCTCTAGAGCCTCATTTTATGTTTTTAAACATCACATTGAGGTGTCCAAAATCTCATAATTCCATTCTGAAACTTTGATCAAAATGTGACCCATCTAGTAATTGAATATTTAAATTCCTTCTAAAATTTTCCACTCATATATACATGGTATATTATAGGTTATAATAGAAGTAAAATCTATTAATGAATTAAAAATTAAAATAAATACTACTTTCACACATTTGGTAAAAAGATTAAAAGTATCTAACTCAAAAAATCGATAAGAATATCTCTATTAAGAACTTGAAAAAAAGTAAAATATAAAGGAAATATATTTCAAATATTTATTTTATATTATAGAATATAATTCTCAAAAACATTTTAAAGAGCATAGATATGGAAGAAAAATTTTGTCGACCAAAGAGAAAACAATGTTGGATTTTCTAAAAAATATTTTCCCAATAATTTTAAATACGAAAGAGAGTAATAAAACATTAAAATTTATAAACTAACCATAGGAGAATAAAATATCTTGTCTTTAAAGAATAAGAATCATATAATTTTCCTAAATGAATATTTAACATAGACAATCTGAAAAAGAAATGAGATTATAGTATAAACCCTTACATCAAGTCCTGTATTTATTCATATGTGTTCTTAATATCATGTATAATACATTTATAATAGAACCATATTCATAAATTTATGAAATTTAACACTCCCTTATAAATTAATTTTCTTCTTTAGTAAAAAATAATTTATAAAAATATCTTATCTTTTATTTTTATTCCCAACCAAATGATAGTCAATAAATTAATTTTCTTCAATTTTAAAAAATAATTTTTAAAAATTTTAGTGTTAAAAATAATACTTATAAAAAAACTCTAAAATAGCTCTTTATGATCAATATTATTTCTTAAATGAATAATAAATTATTTCCAATAATTATATTTCATTTAAATACCATATAATGTTCTTCATTGTATAAATCATAAGAATTATTTACATGATTTTAGTGTTTATGCTTCAAAATCTATCAAACATGTCTAATTTATTAAAGTGAAATATATTCTAAAATCTTGGGGTGTTATAGTGAACCATTGAAGAATGTTGAACCTGAGTAGTAGGGTATTTAGAGAATCAGTGGTGTAGGTAATTTCATGATCAAATGTGCTTTTTTTATGGTGAACCTAGTGAAAAAGTGGGTGTATATTGGTATCTATTTTTGTGATACTGAGGTAATATATAAGTTTTTTGTTTGATAGTTTCTTATAATGTAGTAAGGTGAGTTATTAGTTCCTATGAAAATGTCATGGTTGATGGTCTAGTGGCAGTAGTGGAGGCATTCAATGTGTTTGTTGGATAAAGGGTTGAGTTTAGGTTATACCTCCAATTATGATTCTTCTATGGTGTATATTGGAGAGGTTTGATCAATAAGACTCGAGTATCAAGGTATGACTGATGTGTGATGAAAGCCTCTGCAAGGAGGTAAAAAAATGACATAGTGGTCAGGGTGTTTTGGCTGTGTGAGATAATCATCTCATCTAAGGAGATAACTACTACCCATCATGGTTTGGGTATCATATTTTTAAATGGAGATCTTTTTAGAGTCTCTGTGAGGATGATACCTTGGTGTGGTGGTTTGAGAATATGGGGAATGCCCTGTTATGCTGTATGATGTGCCTGGAAAATCAATTATTTTTTAAAGAAAATATTGTATTTGATGTTAGTTGGAGTGTGACAGCTATTTGGGAAAAGAGGGGATTAATCCCCTGAGTTTAAATTGTGGGTTTAGAAATGTGGAACTATTCGTAAGCATCAGTGATGCTCATAAGTGTTTTTCTTCAGATAAAAACAAGGTAGGTTTGTACCTATGGATCGATGGGAATCAAATTTCTTTGATGAATGTTGGGAGTGATTTGTACATGAACCAAACCTATGGGTTGAGTTAGTTTGCTGTAATTATGAATATAAGTATCTAATTTGTGTTTATAAATGATATATACCCAGTTCGGGTAACATTTAGATACAGTCAAGTGTAAATGAGTGGTGTCGACCAATGGAGTGATCCATGGGTGATTAGAAAGGATTTTTATGGGATTTAGTGCCTTCTTATGGTGATTCATGAGGTTAATCCTAATTAATAACATGTGTGGGGGGTGAAAAATGATTCATCACATTATTTTTGGGATGAATCATGTGACAAATCATAGTAAGGTTTCATTTGGGGCATTAATGTCTAAGGAATCAATGGGAGTTAGTACTGTGTCTTTTGGGAACTAGAAGAACCATGTATATGGAGTCATTAGTGGTAATTTTTTGTTATATGGATTTGTTTTTTTGAGGATCATTCAAAGAGTGTTGTCAACCGAATAGAGAAAAGGGATACAATGAAAGGTAACACCTATTTTTTGGGAGTGCAATTACATGGACATCTCCAGGAAAAAGACATATGAACAAGAATAATATGCACAGGCTTAGTGGCCTATGTTATTTGGTCAGGACTCCATGATACACTTCTGGAGGATTATAACTCCTTTATAGGGTATTTTTAAATCCCCTAATATTTCTAAAGTGTGTTGCATTTTTATTTTCTAGTTTTTAACATATGTATTATTTTTTATAGGGATAACAACAGTTTATCAATAGTTTTAAAAGTTTATTTTTAATATGAATAAATTTATTTTATTGTTGTAATTAAATTTTAATTTTTACTGATGAAATAATTTCCCTAAATTTTAACTCATCGTCGACACTGTTCATATTCAAGTAGTAGAAAAATTAAGTAAATGATATAAAAAACTTAATGAGTAATATTATTTTGGAGATTAATCAGGTTTTAAGAATTTTATAGACAAATATAATTTATTATTTTTCTGTTAAATGTTAATATTTGAACTACATTACTATCTTGATATTTTTTTTAATTTAATTATGGGAATAGTCTCAAAAATGATTTTAATGGTATTTTATATTAAATAATAGTTTATGAAATGAATTAAAATTAATAAAAATAATATATTTAGAAAATTGAATTTTACATGTTCTATAATATCGAAATATTTCCAATCATGTTTCACTTTTACTTATATGGTTACTTTTTGACCACTAATGTTCAAAATCATATTATCTTATAAATAATTAAATATGGTTAATGGGGGGTTAAAACTAAGAGATAATGGTTAAAACATCACCAAAACCTGACTAAATTTCATTTAATGAGATAAATTTTATTTAAATAAACATTATATTTTAAATATATCAATTTTCCACTTGAACTTGAAGATCAATTTATATTTATTTAATACTTTAAGTAATTCCAACAGTGCCCCTCTCCTCTCTTATATAAATACACCAAATCTCATCACTGACTAACACTTATTGAGCCACATATAATTACTGAAAGATTCCAAAAACTCTTTTTAAATTTCTTATATAAATTCTAGAGGTTTTTAAATTCTTAAAATTTCATCCATATGGTCCTTAAAGTGTGATCCAAAGGAGGTTCTTTAAATAAGAGGCACTTATCTTAACCATGCGTTTTCATTTTACTTCATCTTAGACCTCCTTTAATTTTGTACTAACCATTATAATATAATAAAATAAATATATCCAATATACTGAGATTTTATTATATTGATTTAATAACTCTATTCTTATCCTTTTTCCATAAAATGGGAAATGAAACCATTGTTCCAGTATATGTGTGGACTAACACCTTTTGAACCTATGAATTTTGTTTCTCATCATCACCATTCATTGCGGGTTATTTTGATGTATTTAATGTATATATATTACATTCATGATATAATTATTATTATATGAAAATAATATATAATATATATCCATACCATTCTAATAGTTTAAAATAGAATCATTTCTCCCATGTATGTATGGACTATAGTCTCCACATAGCGATATACTTTATTTTTTAAACACTACATATCATGTATTGTAATGTGGTTGGATTTAATGAAGTTATTTTATTTTTATAACCTTATAATTTTGCTATAAATATAATATAATATAATATTTATTTATTTTAAATCTGAATAAAAGTAATGACATTGCTCATGTGTACATGTAAACTACCACCTCACAAACTAATGTATATTGTTCTTGATGATCAATTTTGATTAATTAATCTAAAATTGTATTTGATGTATAAAAATTATAACTATTTAATTATTATTATTGTTATATGTTTTAAGGAATAATTACCCCTTTGACCATGGTCAACTAACCAAAGTCATTTTACAATTATGAATCGAACGTCTTCAACACGCCAGACAAGGACTTAAAAAATAAAATAATTAAATATATAATTGAAATAAATGAAACAATGGTTTTAGTGATGAATTAATACACATATAATATTTTATAAAATGATTAAATAATTAATATAATTTTATTATATATGAGTTAATGGAAACACATATTATTTTGGGACTTGAGGTAAGGGGTTTCTTAACACAATTTAATTTCATTAGGAATTAACTTTGTTATGTCGTGATTATGTGTTAATTGATATATAAATTTTTTAATTATATATTAGCAATTAATTTATCTATATTTAAATATGTTATAATAATAACTTCATATATATTGTCACTTCAAGTTTAGGACCTTTTTAAAGGGTTTTTTGGTCTCAATCTGATATTCTCATGACATGTTTCATACCAAGCACCAATATTTCTTTTAATGCTAAAATTATTCACCCACGAATTAATTTTGAAATATTAATTCATTTAATTCATGGTATTTGTAGATCCATATCATATTATTTAATTCAATGACTCTTTATTTGAATGTTACCAAAGCGATAATGGATTTATATTACAATCTCATTTCTTTTTATGATTGTTTATGATCAGGGTTAATTTAAGAGAAATTGTGTGATAAAAATTTATTAAACTACATATATTTTCTTCTCATGTATTTATTTATTAGCTTTATATTATTTCCTTTCATTTTTTGGTCATTGGTACTTAATAATATCGAAAGAATGTTTTGAGGAAAAATCAAGCTTACCACTATTTTGTTGAAGAATTTTTTTCTCTTATATATCCATGATATTCAAAATGTTCAAAAGAATGTGATTTTCTATGAATTAATTATTAATTAAAGTAATTTTTGAATAAGTTTTACTTTATCTAAAATGTTTTAAATGGAATATTTTTTTCATTTTCGAAACATGTTACTTTTGATTTTTACTAGAAGTGTGAAAGAGGTATTTGCTTTAACATTTAAAAAATGAATGGATTATCCCACTGTCATATCTATTATTTTGTTTTATGTGTAATTTAAAATATTCCAAATTTATTTTCATTGAATTAAATCTCAATATTCTTGGAATTTTTACATAAAATTCTATGAAAGGAATATTTTCCTTGTTCTCAAAGAAATTTCTTAAATGTTATTTTAAATATATTTTTTATCTATTGAAATGTCCTTTATTTTAACCTATGATCCAATGGGAATATATTATGATGATACCATCCTTATTATTTCTCTGTATGTAATGTGGTTATTTTAGAGATATTTTTATGGGACCAATTAATTGTCTATGGTTTAATTAATCTAAAAAGGAATCACGTTTGTTTTCAAGGATGTTATCTTAAAAAGTGTAATCTTTTAACAGTTTTTTTAATTATATTATACTCTAATATATATATATATATGATTTATGTCTAGTTCTATTATAAAACAAGAGTGATTGGTTATGTTATAAACCAAGGATGGATGGTTTTGTTATAAACCAAGAATAAGTGGATTTCTTATAGTACTTCGATAAATTGGGGACAAAAATAGAATCAACTGATTATCAGTTACTCATAAGTGATGAAGGATTTTAACAGTTATATGTTACTCCTAAGTGATATTATAGTTACCCTATAGGGTGATTCAATGATAAATTCCTAAGGTTCTAGGATACCTATATAATTTTTCAATGTCGGTTGTTAAATCTAATGTTTCTTTTGGTCAAAGATTCAATTCACATAGCTCATGAATGATGGATTTTATATATCTCTTGACTTATATTAAATATTTATACCTTGTATTGTGATTTATTATCCATGTTTTTAGCGGTTTGAATTCTATTATTTAATACCAATTCACTTTGATTATGTCATTATGCTATTATAATCATATTATGTTCAATGATTAAATTCAATTGTTAATGCTTATATTTACCCTTACTGAATGTTTGAGATCACATTTTTTATGTTTTATATTTCCAAAAGTTATGAATAATGATGTTATTTGAATTATGTCTATAAATTTTTCATGTGTGAATAATTTTATGGTATATGTTTAAGACTTTTTTTAAAATAATATAAATAGGGTATAATAGGAAAAATGATAAATTGAAGACATTGGTATTTTTATGTAACCGTTTTTCCGAATTCTATAATACTATAAACCTAAATGGACCTTAGGTATGTAAGTGATATAATATATCTATCTGATATTTTATTTTATTTTAGGGCTAAAATTGGGTCACGTTTATTGGTATTAAAGCCCGAAATTTAAATATTATGTTTTTAGAATCGGATCCAGGAGCATAGGTTCAAGGCTATTATGGTTGGAATCAGAGAGGGGTTTATATAAATTTTTATATTATGTTTTTTTATGTGAGGTTAAATTAATATTTACGGTTTACATAATGGGTTTAAAGTGTAAGGTTGATCATATGTCCAAAATCATAGACACCCTTATTGAGGTTTTGAGTAATCTTATTTTAAGGTGATTGATGATATTTTGGGTGATATTTTATTAGGTCAAGGTATATGAATCCTTTTGGTTTTACATCACATATTATTTAATAAGAATGATATTACATTTTGGGGATGTAAAATAAAAGGTATTAGAAAACCTAAATGTTTAAAAAACTCTTTAAATTTGAGATTATTGTGGTTAATTGAGATGTAGGATTATTATTTATGGGATGATATATGTTGAACCATTGGTGTTATTGTTGAAATATTATTGTTATATGTATTATTTATTCATATTATTGTTTAATAATCTTTGGTATTATCATATCTTGTGGTAAATTTTTTTTTATTTACTAAATATAGGAGGATTATCATTTTTTCCATGTTCGGGTCCTATGATCAATTAAAAGTTGATGCTTTACGACTTCTTAGAATATATGATGAGATAAAGGTGAAAAATTGTTAAAAAATTCAACCAAAGGATGAAATTAAATTTATAAATTTGAAGATAAATATGTAAGTATAATTTCCTATGTTCTTAGCCAAGATAATAAAATAATCCCCAATAAATTAAAATATTCATCTTTTTATAGTCATTTTTCATAAATTTTTTGGATGCATTTATCTTTTATTAATTCAATATTTTTTAGTAATTAAATTTATATTAATCATATTCTCTATGAATCTCAAAAATTATTTGAAAATTTCTTTTCTCATTCATGTAAATATTTTTACTTACCATTAATTTGTTCCTATTTGGAAACCTAGTTATATGTTATTCGAGATGACATTCAAATTCCTCTTTCCCTCTATTCTAAAGGATTTCGTATTAACCATTTTTACATTTTGGGTTTTCAATAAAGGGATTTTGTAATATTAAAACCTTTAATCACCAAGATCTATAAAAATGGTGTGGATGGAATTTATTTAAGTTGGATAGATTAATACCTTGAGATTTTAATTAGAATACTATGTTATATAGAATATATGACACACAACACTCAACTTTAATGATTGCTAAATATTATTTAAATATGACTGTTATATCCTAGCCACTAAATTAAATGATACGAATAATATTAAATGTATTATAAAATAAATTAATAAATTTATTACTCAATACAAATTTATAGATTAATTATTTGGAAAAAAGAACTCAATATTGTTAAAGTCAATTGAATCTTCTAACATAAATTTTCTTCAGAAATTATTTATATTTGATATTCTGAGAAACAATTTTTATTATTTTTTTCCAATTTTATAAATTTTTTTTGAAAAAAATGATATCATTTTTTAAATAAACATATCAAAATTATATTAGGACGAACTTTTGAGATTTTTCTTAAAGATGATTTTTCAGCGAATAGTGAAAAATACAATTTTATTAGAAAATATAATTTATTAAAATATTTATAAATTCACATTTTATTTTGATTTTTTTTTAAATTTAATAAGTTTATTTTGGTAAAAAATAATCAAATTAATGTCATTTTAATGGAAAGTATGCTTAAATTTGGTATAAAAAATTTATAGTTAAAAATGCATTTCTCTAAAAAACTGTTTTTCATCATGTTTTGTAGGATTCTTTTAAAAAAATTCTAATACTTGTAGGAACTAAATTTGATAAAATGGGTTCCATATTTATAATCATAATATTTATATATTTTAAATATTTTAAATTTATTTTTGTTAATAATGAATAGTAATCATGGAAAATATTTATCACCACAATAAAGGGTATTTTAGGTTAACTATGATTAAAAATAATGTGAAAAGGATTTAAAATCACCCTAACACTTACCATTAATATTTTTTATGAGTTTAGTATTACCAAAACCATAAAATCTTTGAAAATGTGGATTTTTTGTTCCTTTTTTTTGATAAATATCTTTATATTTTTTTATGTGACGAAGTACTCAGAAATGTACCTTTCTTGATTTTAATATCTATAATATTTTTATAGGGATAAAAAAGTTATGAATTGTTTTAAAAGCTTATTTTTAATATGAAAAAATTACTTTACAATGAAAATTTATTTTTTATCTTTAGTGATGATATAATTTCCTTAGATCCATACACAACGTCGACACAGTGGTTGTGCAACTAATATAAAAATGATGTAAATGATTTTAAAAACAAAAAAAATAATATTTTTTAGGTGATTTATGGTTTTACATGAATTATATTATATAAATATAATTTATTTATGGTTTATTAAAATTTTATATTATAAGTACATTACTATCTTGATATTTTTTTAAAGACAATTATGTGAGTAGTTCTGAAAATGACTTTAACGGTATTTTAATTTAAATAATATTTTATTAAATAAGTTAAAATTAATAAAAATATTATATTTGTTTGATATAATGTTATATGGTAATAAATATAAACCATTTTCAACTTATGTATCACTTTTACTTTTATAGTAACTTTCTTGACTTCTAAGGTGTAAAAATATTATTATCACAATAATCATTAAAAAAAGGTTATTGGGGGGGTTAAAAATAATAGACAGGGGTTCAAAATCACCCAAACTTGTATAAATTATATAGGATGATATTATGTATATTTATATGAATCATATATTAAAAATATATCAATTTTTATCCACTTGAGCATGAACATAATTTAAATTAATTTAATACTTTAAGTAATTCCAAGGGTGTCGGTCTTCTATTTTAAAACAAGACACCACCTCTCCTCTCTTAGTCAAACTCATTCATCCACTTATCTCCAAAAAAATCTTATTTACTTCCTTATATAAATTATATAGGATATTTTATTCATAAAAATTATCCATATTCTCCTTAAGGAGAGATCCAAAGGAGGTTCTTTAAAGAGAAGGTAATAGACATAACAAGACATTTTAATTTTAACTCTTGTTATATCGTCTTAAATTATACAATAACCATTAAAATATAATAAAATAAATATATACCATATAGTAATATGTTATTATTTTAATTTAGAAACCTTATTCATCTTCTCTTACCATCAAATTGGAAACGAAACTACTGCTTGTGCGTACGTGTGGACAACCACCTCGAGGACCGAAGAATTTCATTTATCATCATTGCCTTTCAGGGGTGGTTATTTTTATGGATTGAAAATATACATTTTATATTTATGAAATAATTATGGTTTTTAAAATATATATATCATTCATATCCATACAATTCTAATCATTTAAAATGGAATCATTGCTCATGTGTACATACGGACCACCGTCTCTATATAGTGATGCACATCATTTTTCAAAAAACACATCTCATGAATGGTCATGGAAATAAATTTAATGAACATATTTGATGTTTTTAACTTTATAATTATTTTATAAATATTTTATTTTGTTTTATTTCTTTATTTTCCATTTTAAAAATAGTAAAAATACTTCTTATGTGTATGTACGGACTGCCATATCGTGAGTCTATGTATTTAGTTTTTCATGAAAGTTTTCATGGTTGACTATAAAATAGTTTTTAATGTATAAAAATTATAATTATTTCATGATTATTATTCTAGAGATGATGGACTAATTAACCCTTTGACCACAATCATCTTACCAAAGTCATTTTTCAATTATGAACTAAATTCCCTCAAAACACCTAACTTGTACTTAACCAATTAATTAAATAAGTAAGTTATTAATATAAGTGAAATAAATGATTTAATATTAAATGAATAAACCAGTATAAATTTCTTAAATAATTAATATAAGTTCACTAGATTGAAGTTAAAGGATGTATATAACAATTTGGGACTCGGGGTAAGGGGTTTCTTAACTCAATTTATTCTCATTGGGTTATAAGACCTTTTAATTGGCTTTATTATTCAATGATTATGTGTGAATTGGACTATACATTTTTTATGTTGTATTTCCACTTTTTTATATGTATTTACATATGGGAATATAATAACTTATTTTTTCTATAATTATCAATAGCATGATGGACTGTAGGGGAAAGGGAAATAATAAATTTAAAAATTTTAAAATTGATTACATAATTATCATATTATTATTTATTAAACCACAATAATAAATGAATGTGATTGTGGTGCTCAAATAGATAATAATATAAATAAAAATAACGAACAAGAACACGCAAATTATTATAGTAGTTTGGTTCACAAAGAACCCAGTCCACTCTTCAATCACCTCTAACTCAGTGAGAGGACTAGTACTCAATAAAACAAGGAAAAAAGATTTATTTTATAGGTGTAGACCCAACCTAGTCTATTACAGGATAGATAATAACTTTTATACCTTTATATAAAATAGCAACGACCAAATATATTCTAATGAAAAACCAAACCTTTTACTACCTTTTTTGGGAATAATAGAAACCTACTATATTCTAAGGATATACCAAACATATTAATGCCTTTTATAAGGTGGAAATCATAACCTAAGTGATAATAATTTTTTCTCAGGAGATCATAATCGAACACAACCTTTTGGATAGAGGCATAACCGTTTGCGAACTATGAATTACAAAAACTTCCACAAAAAAGTTAAACTAACTCGACATCTGGAAGATATCATAAAATAAGGTTGGTGAAGAGTAGTGGTATTTAAACTTTCATGAATTGATGTAGAATAAGAAAATATTTTGCAATCAACAATTCCTCATCCAATCAACATAATTAAACATTATCAAATTTTGACTCTTTTTATTTACTTTTATAGCTCTACCTCAGACTTTAATTATAGATAAAACTGTAATAGCTATTATTCGTAAAATATTAATTCCATGAATCTTCTCCATGTGGGTGTTTCTTAATTCTTAATGGAAAATTGTAATTTCAAATTTTAAGCATGTGATAACATCTGATTTTAAGGATACTACATTAAAAACTATAAATAACAAAGAATAAATTTGTTAGACTTAAAATAAAAAACAAATAAATCAACTCATAAATAATAAAAAAAGAAATAAACTCAAAATAATAAATTCAAAATATTTACATTTCATACTATTTATATATATATATTCATGAATGAAGAATGTAATTATTCTTCATAAAAATGTGTTTCAAACAATATAGAAACACTTCACATATGTTTTATGTCATTGGTAGGAATTTATAGAATTATCATAAAAATGATAACATTTAAAAAAAACATAAAGAAAATAAAAATTCCATGAAAATCATTTAATAGGGTAATCTAGAAATAAAATTATATTTTTGTACCTATGTAATGGAAATTGTACAAGCATGTGTAAGGGTGGAATAAAATTTTCACATATTGTATAAATGTAAAACAAAATTTTCATATTGTGCATAAAGGTAACTATATGTTGTATAAGGGTAAACACTAGAGGATACTTCACTTTCATTATGTGGGTTTGAATAATTATACTAGAAAGATATAAATTCTAATCCCTTATTTTTGTCATCAATTTCAATATCTTTTATTTTGAACTGAAAATATTTTTGAAGAAGATATCTAATAAGTTCATCCATGGTATATTGAGTGAAATACTTTGTTTATTTGATTAAAACATTCTTTGAATGTTATTTATTATGTAATAATTGAATTATTCTCTCAATAATTACTTTCTTCTTCATAGTATCCCCAATAATAATTATTTCATTCATGATCTTGAAAAATCTGTTATACATATCACAAATATTATCATGATTATGCAATCTAAATTCCTAAAATTATGCATGATATATTCTAAATTTGGTTCTCTACAACTTATTAGTTCTATGATAAGTGAATTTTATGGTCATAAAAATTTCATAAGAAGATTTTCATGATAAAATATTACTATATATGTTTCTATTTATAGAAAAATAAATTAAATAAATGTATTTTTAACTTAGAACATACTTGGTAGAATCATTTCCAGTCAGTGTATCCAAATGTACTTTATGAAATTTATAAATTCTGATCATAAAAGTTCCATATTCAATACCAATATTATTTTAAAATACTATCATATGATCAATCTAATATGAATAATCTGTTACATTGAAGTAAGGTCACCTAAGAGGATGTATGACTTTAGTTACCTAACCTATCATTGAAAAAATGATATTTCCTTAGACAGTTAGCTTTATGATAGTGGTATCATAATAAAAATAATAATATAAAAACTTAACCTATCTAAATGAGATATAGAGTATCATAATAAATAATAGAGAATAAGTTATCCATTAAAGAATCTACTCAATACCAATTTTTATCCAGAATTATCGATGAAAAGATGGACTAGAGGGTGGTGAATAATCAATTTAAACTATATAAACATGATTACAAATTTATGCGAGTATTTTTTATACAAAAAATAATAATTAAATATTAGTGTGGTGTTAAAATATATAAAATTTAAAATAAAGAAAAAGAAAAAGAACACCATGATTTTTATAGTAGTTTGGTTCACAGAGTACCTACTTTACTCTTTAATCCCATCCAACTTAGTGAATAGACTAGTAATCACTAAAATAAAAAAATATTAAGTATTTTAAAGAAGAATACTTAAACTAGTATATTATATGATTGAAAATAAATTTACTAACTTTTATAGGATCTGGAAAATATTAGTATATTCTAAAGAAATAACAATCATTTTTTATCCTTTTTTGAGAATAGGTTGAACCCAGTCTATTATAAAGATAATCCAAACATATCATTGCCTTTTACAATGGGTCAATAATAACCTATGTGATCATAATTTTTAGTTAGGGGAGTATAACCAGACACTTACTTTTTAATGGAGGCTCAATGGTGTGTGAAATATGAATTATAAATACTTTTATATAAAAATAAATATAATTAGATAGCTATAATATGTCACTAAATAAGGCTGGTATAGAGTAGTGATATTCACACCTTCTATAATTGATGAAAAATAAGGAAATCATGAGAAAATATTAATGCCTCATAAAGTCATAAAAATGAAACTATACAATATTTTTCCTATTAATCTTTACTTTTATTACTTTTCTTCAGCCTTTATTTAAAAAAAATATAACGTATGCAATTATTTAAAATAAATCCCACAAATATTCTTCGTATGTTTATTTCTTAATTCTTAACGAACAATAGTACGTTCCTCATTTAAACATGTGGTGATATCATACATTGAAGATAATTTATTAAAAACAATAAAACTAGATTGAATAAAATCACTAAACATAAACGTAATCATATAAAAAATAGAATCTAACAAATCAAATCAAAATAATTAATTAAAAATATTTGAGTTTAACACTATATATATATATATATATATCTGTGAAGGAATAATGGAGTTACTCTTTATAAAAACATTTTTAAAATAATTTTTAAACACTTATCATTGGTCATATGTCTCTAATATGAATTTATAGAATCATTAGAAAAATTTTAACATTTGAAACAAACAAACAGAAAATTAAAATACCATATAAATCATGAAAAAAAGTAATCAAGAAAGAAAATAATATTTTCATACGTATGTAAGGGTCATATTACGTTCATGAGTAATTTTATAATTAAATTCTAACATATTTAAAAAATTTAATGCCAAAAATTCATACCATGTGTAAAGGTAAATATATTCTACATATGAGTAAACACTAAATTGTGTAATGGTAAGATTAATTTTTTACTTCATGCATAAAGGTGAAAATAATATTACACATATTTTATAAGGGTAACAATTAAATTAAAATACTTGAATAAAGGTATGTTATTTATTCTATTTATAGGTCGTTTAAGGACGTATGTGATTGTAACTCACATTTTTTAAAGAATGTGTAAAGGTACATACCATGATATATAAAGGTAAAAAAGATTATATACCTCATGTAAGGGTATCATTCTACATTATATAAAGGTGTATAGAAATATATATTGGGGTAATATTGATTTTCAACTAGATGTGTAAGGATACCTTTAACATATATATATATTGTGTAATACAACTAGAAAATTCTATATTTTGCATAAGGGTAGAGAGTAAATTATGTAAGTGTAACTTTATAATAGATTATGCTACATATGTGAATTTGAAACATGTATATCGGTAAATAGCATATTAAGTAATAGTAAAGACCAAGATACAAAGGATACATAAGGGTAAATAAAATAATTTTACAATTTATTTTGGATAAGATTTTAACAAAATTAATTATAATGAAAACTAATAATAATAATAAATGATGAAAAATTAATGAAAAATTAAATTAAAAAAAATTATATAAATTAACACATTTAATATAAAATATAATTAAGACTTTCAAATAACATGTGATTAAAAAGAATAAAATTAAACACGGACCCACACATGTGATATAAACATGATTATGTTAAACAACATAAAGCACATCAAGAGAGAAATTGTAATCAAACAATAATTATAATAAATTTAATAAAAGTATATGTAAAAAATAATTATAATCAATGTAATCAAATTATATGTAAAAAATAATTATATTCAATATAATCAAATTATATATAAAAATTATATTCAACAAATAACTAAATAAGAGGATTTTCAATTTATCAAAACACAATTTCATTACTAAAAATCGCAATCACTCAACACTAGAAACTTCATGTATATTATCACTTAATAATTTATAATAGTTTTAATGGTTTTATTGGTGTCAATATCATTTTCTGTAGACATGTTTCATATCATGAACCATGATTTCATTATATGGTGTTATTACAACCCCATGAATGAATTTTTATATATTAATTAATGTAATTCATTGTATTTATATAGCCATTTCATTTTCTTTATTTCAATGAAATTTTATTTTAATGTTACCAATGTAATAAAGTGTTTATGTTACAATCTTGTTTCCTTTTCAGATTGGTTTTGTTTAAGGTTACTTTATAGAATATTAAATTATATAAATTTCTTAAAAAAACATCTTATTTATTCTAATCTAGTTATTTTTGAGTTTTAAATGCTTTCCTTTCATTTTCCTCTCTTTAATACATAAGAATAATAGAGTAATTGTTTTAAGGAAAACCCAAACTTATTTCATTTTTTTGTTGGGATTATTTTCTATTCTATATCCAAGATCTTTAAAAAATAAATAATATCATTTTATATGAAGAAATTATTATTTAAAGTCATTTTAAACTATATATTACTTTCTTTACACAGGTTTAAAATGAATCCTTTTTTATTTTCCAAATAGGGTACTTTTTTTACCAGAAGTGTGAAAGGGATATTTTTTTTAACATTTACCAAATGAATGGACTTTCAAAGAATCATAAATAATATTTTATTTGAGGGTTTCATTACATGTTTCAATGGTTATTATCAATGAAAATATTTTTCTCAATATTTAGGGAATTTTCACTTAAAACTTTATCAAAATAAAAATTGAAATTTTTTCTATTTTCAAAGAAATGTGTTAAATATTATTTTATATATATTTTACTTCTGTTAAAATAACCATTATTTACGTATTTTCAAATAGGGATATGTTCCAATGATATCATCCTTACTCTTTTTTATGGATTATAATTGTTTTAAATAGATTTTTATGGGACCCATTTATTTTTCATTGGTCAACAAAGACAATCTAAAATGATGGTTGTTTTCAAGTGTGTTATATTGAAAAGTGTAATCTTTTAAATTATTTTTTCATTTTATGTTAATTTAAAATATTTATGGATTATTGATGAGTAGTTATATTATAAACCAAGGATTTTTGGTTACATTATAAACCATGTATGTGTTGTTATAGTATAAACCAAGTATGGGTGGGTCTGTTATAGCTCTAAAATGAATTGGGTAAAGAGAGAGAGTAAAATGATTATAAGTTACTCCTAAGAGATAAAAGATATTACAAGTTATAGTTTAATCTTAAGATATATGTGTATTATTTGGTTAAGTGTTTCCATGATGAATATTTGATATTCCAAGATACTTATAAAATTTTCAATGATTGTTATGAGTTATAATTCTCTCTTTGATCAAATATTATTTTCACATGACTCATGATTGTTTAATTATATGTCTATTGAGTTATTTTAAAGTCTTATGTCATGTATCATGATTTATGATATTTGTTTTTGTGGGTATGGATTCTATTATGTTATTATTATGAACTTTTATTATTTCCAAAATACCCTTCTGTTCATCTTATTCTCACTGATGACATTCAATTATTAATGATTATGTTTATGATTACTTTACATCTAAACTAACCCTTATTATTTTTTTGATTTCCCCATGTTATGAAGAATGATGTTTAATTTAATTATGTCTATAAAGTTTTCATTTATGAATAATTTTATGGGATATATAGAAGAATTGTCGTGAAATAAGAAATACTAGGTATAGTAGGAAAAATGATCACTTGAAGACTTGGGTATTAATTTGTAATAGTTTTTCCTAATTATATAAAACTCCAAACCCAAATTTTTCTTGGGTATGTAAATGATCAAATATTTTTGGTTTATGTTTTATGTTTTTTATGGATAAAATCAGGTCACATTTATTGGTATAAAATATAGAAATGTAAGGATTATGTTTTTATCACTATATTTTGGTGTGTGGGTTTGGGGTTGTTATATTCGCTAAGTAGTTGTGCAACAGAAGACCATGGAGATAGTGGTATTTTTATGTTTGGTGCATAGTTTACCAAATCATGTGGCCCAATAAAAAGACGTGTCCTAGTTTTAGATAGTGTCTTTTATATAGTTGTTTCATGGTTTGGTAAATTGTGTGGCCAAACTATGCATGTGGATTAATTAATCTAAAAATTAGTATTTCGGCTTGTAACATCCCCATAATCCCTCATTCATGCTCTTATAGTTAGGTCACTTGAACCTGTAGAATCTTTTGGGGTATTTTAGGGATTCTTATACATATGGAATTATTTTTGATAGGATCATGGTGTGATAAATATAAAGCCAACTACATGCCTCCGTTTTTTCCATATTCTCCATGATTTTCATATTTTTTCTAAAAAACCTATATCTGATATATCGTGCATGAATATAAGGTCTATATAAGACCAAAACCCTTCCTAAATGTGCAAGTAACTTTATATGTTTTTTTAAAATTATGTAATACCCTTCATTAGATGTACCTTTGGGGATAAAAGAGGTTTCATGGGTGATTCAGGGGTCTACGTGTTTAGAGTTTCCACACAGGAACAAACCTGTAGCTGGAGAGGCAAAATGAGGTCCCCCAAATGGATAGTGGAATTATAATTTAATTATGTTTGATGGATATATAGTGTCCTCTTGTTTCGTTTTTAAGTGATTGTAATCCCCATAATTTAACTAATATCTCCCACTTATATGCTCACTCTATATTTTTTCAGTAAAATTCCCTATAGAATCCCCTCATGCTCCTCCCTATATTTTCTTCTATAAGGAATATCTCCTCTGATACTTGTCCATTTATAGTATCTTTTATGGTGATTATGAGCTAAAGGTGGGGCTATGAATCTATTTCCCCTCCTTTGTTTCTTTCACAGTCAAGAAATCTCTCACCATTTATGACTAATATGGACTACTTTCAATTATTTTGTCTATTTATTTATTTTATTCCATTTTGACATGAATTAAAGGTTTTTATTAGATGAGTATAATCATATTATGAATAGTTAGTTTGTCCCCATGATTTAACCCTTAGTATCACTATATTTTCTAAGTGTTACATTGTGCGGTCATATCATCCTTGTTGTGTACTGACCTAATTTATATTATATGTTTCAATTATAATTTGAATTAGTTAAACACCCCTTCTTTATGTTCCATGAACATTAAAAAAAGATATTTCCAATGTAATTTATTAATGATGAAATTGACCTTGTATTTTGACTATAAAATAATGACCCATGTTTTATAAAAGTTAAGTGGATAATATTAAAGGGGTAAATCTAGTTGAATCATTGACAATGATTTGAATTGATATCATTAAATAAAAATAATGTTTAAATCCATTATAAAGTAGAATCTTATTTAAACTAATTATTTTAAAATTTAATTTCATAATCATTGGTATTTTAAATGGAATTGAAACCATAATAATTATTTATGAAATTAAGGTTGGTCCTAAGGGGAATCCCTAGATTGGGATGTGACCCTTTAGTTAGGAATAATATTTTTATATATTCTAAATTGAAAAATAATTATTCATAATTGAGATGGTATTATAAAATTGAATGATAATTCCCAAATTATAAATTGAATTTAAATGGTAATTTCCCATTAAAGAGGTTGTAGTACTATTTAAAAGAAAATTCCCACTGAGGTGGTCATGATACCACTTAAAGAAAACACCCTCTGAGGTGGTTTTTAGTTTCTAAATTAAAATCCCCTCTTAGGTGGTGTTGAGTTACTGGGAAAACACCTATTTTTGGGTTGTCTGTGATAACTAAGAAAACACTAGTTTTTAGTGGTCTATGATAACTAAGAAAACACCCATTTTAGTTGTTTTATGATGACTAATAAAACACCCATTTATTTATGGTTTTTAATGAAAAATTAAGGTAAATTATGGGTGGTTGAGATACTCATATGAAAAAACCTGTATGTTTTGTCATGATACTATGGTTGGTGTGATCACCGTGCCATGCTCAGAGACACCCAGCCAATATCTAAAGAGGGTATAGTCAATCGAGGTCATGGATCTGAGGATTAAAAGTGGAATATTCTAACCTTGGATGTCACTATGGAGCCCATGTATTTGTGTTTATTTACAAATTTTGATTTAAATTGATAAGATGTTAAGTTATATCATCTTTGACGCACTTATTTTATCATACTTTTTAAATTTAGGGAAACCATTGGTGGGTTCATACTAATTTATACTCACAACCTGATTGGGTTGTCATGGTACTTGGGTACCTGAAAAGATGCTACTTCATTTTAGGTCCTATATTGGAAGAGGCTTGATGCCTGATGAAGTTCTTTCTAGGGATGAGCATGGGAGTTATGACCAGGATAATAATCAGGTCAATTTTTATGGTTTTCCCCATTTTTATCTTTCAAACCTTTAGGTTTTTATATGTATTATCAATTATTAATGTATGAATTATGAAAATGTAATGTACAATTCGTTTGATATATTATGGTTTATTTTTATTATTTTTTAGCACTTAACTAATGTTGTTTCACATATTATTTATCTGGATTTATTTGATTACATTATTATTTATATTATTGTTTCCACTATGGTAAAATGTGGATTATTCTCCCAACCATACAACCATATACCCTCACTATTAGTCAGTAGAGTCTATAGTACAGGGAGGTGCGCCTTTGGTCCCAACAACAGTCTGATCTGGCCAAACTTTATAGTAAACTGGGGTGGGGACATTACAAAGTGATATCATAGATTTTCATTCCTTTTGTATAACTTTTTTTGGAAAGTTAGATAAGATATATAAAATCATGAAAACATATTATGGAACATATTCTTATGAATTGTTACCCCATATATAAGTGAAGTTCGTATTTCCATGTACGGGATTGTTGTTATTTTTTTTTCTTTCACTATTGATCTAATTTCACCTTGGATGATGAACGCGATTATAAGGTTATTGATTTATGGTATTTTATCTCTTGGTATGTGTGTAAAGATTTTTTTTGTGAATAAGAATTATATTAGGAATGCTGGTTCTCATGTAATTAGAATTATTTATTGTGATTGATATCTTGATTACCTAGACTATGAAATGAGTTGATTATTGAAAGTGTATACATCCATCTATTTTTTGTTTTCCTAAATACTTTTATGGGGTCATATTACTTAACTGATCCACTTGAAAGGTGGATTATCAAAAATCAATAAAAAATGAAGGCCTTAGGGCCATTGAAGGTATTTATTAACTGATCCTATAAATATATAAAATAATATTGAGTGATTATTTATCTAGATTATTATGATGTTTCATCTAAATAAAATACCAATTACAACTTATAATGTGTTTTCTATTATAACTTGAAATTTACATTTCATTAGATTGAGACTTAGTGACAGAAAACTTTAGGCTAAAGTAAATGGTTAAAATTTTACCATGGGGTTACTTATGTTGACAATTATGTGGCATCAAATAAATACAATCCAAATTCCAACTTATTTGGTTTTTCCTCTATAACATGTAATTAGCATTTTATTTTACTAATCCCTGTAAATGGGAGTTTTGGGTAATGTAAAATGGAAAAGTGTAAAATTATGAGTCCTACATGTGTGATATAGATTATTTAACACATTGATATTTAAAAAAATATTTCTATTCAAATAATTTTATTTCTTTGATTGCTTTCATTACACACAACATCGTGTTTAAACAAATCGTGATACACTATTAAAATATTTTTTAATGTGAAAGTTATAACCTAGCCATTAATATGGTGGTCGTGAATATTATTAGATAATTTATAAAATATGTAGAATTTTGTAAATCAATATAAATGTATTGATAAATTCTTAGTAAATAATCATTCAATTTTTAGTAAATTCATTTTAATTTTCAAGAACATTTTTTATCCAAAAATGGTTTTTCTTATGAGTGAATATTATAATTAATTTATGAATTTTTTAGAAAAAATATATTGAAATTTTAATTTTACTTTTTAATTCATAATGTAAAAGTTGTCTTAGTATTATGTTTTTTTGTAATTTTATGAAAATATTGATTTTTTAAGAAATAATAAAAAATACTAATTTTTATTGAAAATTGTATTTTATTTTAAAGTATTTTCATGGTAAAATTATGTTGTATATTAGTTTTAAATTTTAACTAGGTTATTTTAATTTAAAATTTTATTATTATTATTTTTTAAATATATTTTATACTTTAATTTAGTTCAAAATCATTTTATATTTAAAAAGGTCATTTTTACGAAAAACTTTTTTTTATTGTGTTTTTTTAATTTAATTTTAAATTAAATTATGAAACATAAATGTTTTGAATTTTAAAAATTTTATTTCATATTTTTAATTAGTGTTTCCAAATTTAGTAAATATTTCCATTTACTTTTGGTCTATATGGATAGTAAACTTATTAATTTTATTACCATAGCAAAGGGTAAATCATGTAATTTGTGTTAAAAATAAAATTATAAGAACTATTAAATGGACCGAAAACTTGAATAAATGTTAATTTATAAGTATATATCAACCATAATCATCTAATGGTAGAATTAATGGACTTTTTGGGCCACATGGATGATATTTTGACCTTTATAAAATTTTATTTAAATAAAAGTAAAACATACCACACCTTTATTTTTAATAACTATAATATTTTAATATGGGGTTATCTAGAAGATATGTTGGACTATAAATAGTATTTTTAATTCTAAATGATTCATATTCATCATGGTAAATTATTTTTAATTTTTAGGGAAGGTATAATTATATTAAATTGTTACAAAATGGTGATGTAGTCATTAATTAATTAATGTAATAATCAAATAAATGATTTTTAAATATTAAAAGTAACATAATTTGGGATATTTATGGTGGTATATGAATTATATATATTACCATGATATTTTTAGGATATAATATTTTTTTTTCAAATTTGACTTGTTTTCTTGATGTGTTTAAAGTCAAAGTAATGAATAGTATCAAAATTGACAATAATGATATTTTATGCAATTACTATTTTATTAAATTATTTAAAAAACATATAAATATTATGCAGTAATAAATGGGATAATATATGGTCTAAAATTGCATCCTTTGTGCATTTATAGGCCATTTGGAATCATTTTTCTCATGAATAATCTTAATATATTTTAATATTTTCAAAAATTACAAAAGTGTCCCTCACCTCAATTATAAAAGGGCCCATCCTCCTTCACTAATTAATGCCACATTAAGCCTTTTATATCGAAATGACCATAACAAATTCTCTTATAAACTTATTTATCTACATTATTTAGGCTCTTATCTTCTCAAAATAAAAACCCTAGAACCCTTTAGAGGAGATCTAAAGGAGTCATTTCAGAGAAAAGGTAATCACTCTAACTGATCCCTTTCTTTCTCTACTCTTTTTTACCCCTATAAATCTATGATATTAATCATAAAATAATAAATTAAATATCCTGAATATTCTTAAATATTATTATTATTATTAAAACACCATTATTCTCCCTATTTCCCATCTAATAAGAAGTGAAAGTATCGCCCGTGTGTACGTACAGCTTAACATCTCCACCTAGCGATACAATTAATTTTCCATAACCATATTTAATGGATGGTTACTATTATAGGTGTAAATTATATATATGATATTTAAGAAAAATATTATTCTTCTATAATGAAAATATAATATCTACCTTCTAACCTTGGAAATATTTGGAAAATGATAATGTCGCTCTTGCGTACGTTTGGACTACCACCTCTAAGAATCAATATCATTCATTTTTTATTTTTATTTTCCTTGAATTCTAAGAAGGATAGATATAATGAATATATATGATATATATGATATAATTATGAATCTTAAATAGGAATTACTATTTACATTTCTTTTGTTTGATCCTTCAAATAGTGAATATAGTGTTCATGCATACGTACGACCTACCATCTCCATGAACGGTGTAATTGTTTTTTGTCTATATCATTATGAATGTATTTAAATTTATATATATAATGAATATATATTATATTAATAATGTAAATTATTTTTTTTGTATATTTATAATAAAGATAAATTTATTCTAAGGAGGTTATAGAACTTTTAAAGAAGTCGGACCTAAGGTTATGAAGAAAGGTTTTAATTAGGGTATGTTTGTGAATGGTGTTTGATGTAAATAAATTTTGGGAGATGATATAGAATTTTATAAACCTATTGTTTATTTTTCTAATATATGATAGAGTTTTCCATAATTCTAGAAATTATAAACCTAAAAGGTCCTTCAGTATAAAAGTGATCCAATATTTCCTTTGATTTTGTATTTTTTTTATGGTTAAAATTGGATCACATTAATCGGTGTCAAATACTAAAATGTAAAGTTTATGTTTTTATCACTGTATTTGGGAGTGTTGGTCACAAGCCATCATAGTTAGTATTAGAGTTTTTTTAGATAAATTTAGAGATTAGGATGTTTCATTAGAAGTTTTATTAAGGGTTATGGATACCACCATCGATTTATAATTTTAATGTTCATCATAAATTCAAAGTCTTAGAAAAACCTTTTAATTTAATATGTCATGAAATTTTAAGATGACTAATGATATTTTGTTAGAAATTTATTTTTATATTTTATGTAACCCTTGTGTTTATCCTGTGAAAATGGTAATTTTTAGAATTATTAAATTTTTATTATGTGGAAATAAGTTTAGAGGTATAGATAACCATTATGGTTTATATGATCCTTGATTTTGACAAAATTATAAGTTATTTCATTTTTTGGATGCAAAATAAAAGGTATGAAATAACCTTTGATTTTAAAATATATCATTCATTTTGATTATATTAAATTTATTTTTTAAGATGTTTCACAATTTTATGGGAATTTTTATAGGTATTTTATTTTTAGAAGAAGGATAACCCATAGGATGGGTAACAACCCATTTTTTCTGGCAAGGCCATGAGGCTTAAACCCACAACCGAAGGGTGGAAGGGGTGCATATATTTCTAATGGACTACATGATGTCCTAATTAGTCTAACCTTTTTTTATTTAAAATTTCTGAATGATTAATGTCTGGTTCATTTTTTAAACAAATGTTTTATCATATATATAACCATGGGATTGGAAATTGATTTGGTTATAACTGATTAATATTATTACAAAATACGTTCACTATTTTGGGAACCCTATATGATTAAGTTCAATATAATGTTATGGAATTTTATTTGATTAATAAAGTTTGATTTTTTCTTTTGGAGACATATATTTTTTTATTTTGGATTTATAGTGATTCTTGTTATTTAAGTAAATGGTTAGCGTATATTAGAGATTATATGTATAGGGTGTGCATATTTTGAGAGACAAACGCTAAATTTTTCATTGAAGAATATTTGATCAAATCCTTATGATTTTTTTGTTTTAATATTAGTTTGGAATATTTTTGTGTACCTATAATTATAATTATTTAGTAAATTATCTGTGTCAAACTTTGGGTATTAATGTCGAATTTTGGAAATTAAGGTGGTTTTTCTTTGTTTGCAGGTTTATTCATTTTTTTGAATCATCTTATCATGTGATGAAAATTTTGGTTTTGGTTAATCCCTTAATAAAAAAGTAAAATATTTTTATTCCATTTTGTATTCTGAGATTAAATAGAAGTTTACTTTAGAGATTCATGCATGAAAAATTCATCATATTCATCGTTTGAAGAAAAAAATGAAATTCTGGTGGAAAATGATTAAAGTATGAAATTATACTTTTCAAGTAAGTATGTTTCCTCATTTCCCTAGTACAGATGTTAAATTAGTTCCTTTACTATATTAAAATGACATTAAAAAATCTAATAACCATCAATTATGATGAATTTATGGTCTTTTCCATATTTATGCTTTATAGTTTTGTGATTGTTAACTTTATCAAGATCACTCAATTTCTTGAGATTAATGATCTCTAGACATTAATTTTATTCAATTACATATATTCACTTCCCACTAATTTTATTCTATTCATCAATGTAGAATGTATAATCCTATATGACCTACGTAATTAAATTTCTCACTTTTAAATATAAATTATTATTAACACTTTTTACATAGTCGGTATCTGCAAAAGAATTTTCAAATTTTAAACCTTTGATTACTGAGAACAAGTTCTGATTTTGAGGAATAAATTTATTAAAATGGGGTGTATTGTAACACCTAGATATTTTAGAAGACATTTCTCACAATATAATTTTATTTCTTCGAAGAGTTTTATTACACACAACAACGAGTTTAAATGTATTACGATACACTATTAAAATTTATTATTTAATGCGAGAGTTATAAACCTGATATTAATTTAGATTGTATGAATATTATTAACTTATTTATTAAATATATATATTTCATAGTCCAAATAAATGTATTGATAAATTCTTTTTAAATAATCATTTAATTTTTAGTAGTCAATTTGTTTTTCTCAAAATCAGTTTATCCAGAAATGGTATTTCTTATGAGTGAATATTTTAATTAATTTATCAAATTTTTAGAAACAATATTTGAAAATTTTAATTTTTTTTATTAATTCATCATGTCAAAATTATCTTAGGATTATTTTTTAAAAAAAATAAAAAAAATCTTTTTCAAGGAATAGTGAAAAATACTGATTTTTATTGAAAAAGGTGTTTTATTTTCAAGTATTTTCAATGTAAATTTTTGTTAAGGATTGGTTTTAAATTTTAATTATGTCATTTTAATTTAAAATAATACAATTATGGTTTTTTAAAATATTTTTATACTTTAATTTAGTATAAAAACCTCTAATATTTAAGAAGGGATTTTTTTTCAAAAAAAGAGTTTTTTGTTGCATTTTTCTAATGAAATTTTAAATTGAATTATAAAACTTCTTTTTTTAGAATTTATAATAATATATTCCATTTTTTAATCATTATTTCCAAATTTATTAAATAGGACTCTTATTTTTAGTCAATACGAGTAGTAAACTATTTAATTTTATTACCATAGTAATGATTAAATTGGGTAATTTAGTTTACAAATAAAATGTTAAGAACAACTAAATAATCAAAAAACTTGAATAAATACTATTTTATAAGTATATATCAAACATATTCATCTAAAATTTGAATTTATGATCTTTTTTTCCTACATGGATGTGGTTATAACCTTTTTAATATTTTTTTAAAGATGATTCAAAGATGCCACACTCTTGTTTTCAATAACTATATTAATTTAATATGGGGTTAATAAGAGAATATTTTTTACTATTTATAGTATTTTGAAACATTAAATTATTATATTAATCATTGTAATTTATTTTAAATTTTTAGGGATGAAATAATTTTCATAAATTCTTACACAACGTTGAGGTAGTAATTATTTAATTATTGGAATAATCAAATAAATGATTTTAAAAATATTAAAATAAACATAATTTTTAATTTTTATAGTGATCCAAGAATTATATATATGACCATGAAATTTTTATAATATAATAAAATTGTATTTTCAAATTTGAATTGTTTTCTAGATGTTTTTAAAGTCAATGTAATGAACAATATCAAAATTGACTATTATGATATTATATGGGATTAATATTTCATTAAATTATTTAAAAATCATAAAAAATATTACAAAAAAATAAAGGGTATATGATATGGTCAAAATTTTAATCCCTTGTTCATTTATAGTCTATTTGTAAAATTTTGGCTCTAGAATAGTTTTAATATATTTTAATATTTTTGAGAAATTCCAAAAGTGACCCTCACCCCAATTATAAAAGGGCCCTCCTCCCTCACTTATTTACACCAATTTTAGCCTTCTAGAATGACCATACCCTACCAAATTTTCTTCTCATCTTCCTTTTACACATTCTAGAGGTGACAGTATTCTCCAAAGACTAACCCTTGATCCTTTTAGAGGAGACTAAAGGCGTCATTTCGAAGAAGTGGTAGTCGCTCTAACCTGTAACTTTCTTTTTCTACTCTTCTTTACCTCCTATGAGTCTTTGGTATTTGTCATAAAATTATCACTTAAGTATAATAAATATTCTAAAATTTTATTATGATTATTAAAAAAACATTATACACCGAATTTATTATCAAATAAGAAGTCAAAGTATTGCTCGTGTGTACGTGTGGCTAACCGACTCCATGTAACGATACAATTAAGTTTCCATAAACATATTTCATGGATGGTTACTATGATGGGTTTAAATTTTATATATTATATTTATTACATAATTATTCTTATTCAATTAAAATATAATATCAACCTTTTTACCTTCCAAACTTTTGGAAAATGATAACGTCGGTCATGCGTACGTATGGACAACCACCTACACAAAATGATGTGATTAATTTTACATTTCTATTTTACTTAGATAGTAAGTATGGTGGATATTATGAATATATATGATATACATGATATAACAATGATTCTTTATAGGTGAATTATTATTTACCTTTCTTTTTTTCTATCCTTTAAATAGTGAATACAACGTTCATATGTACGTATGGCCTTCCATCTCCATGAATAGTGAAATTCATTTTCTATCTATATCATTATATGTGAGTTTAAATATATATATATAATATAATTATCTTATAAATTATTTTATATATATATGTATAATAAATTTAAATTAATTATAAATGATGTTAAATAACATTCAATGGAAGTCAAACCTAAGGTTATGAAGAAAGGTTTTAATTAAGGAATTTATAAGAAGGGTGCTTGAAGTGACGAAATTTAGAGATATTTTATAGATTTCCATAAACCATTTTTTATTTTCATATTATATGTAATATTTTGTTGTAATTAACTAAAAATATTAACCTAAAAAGTCCTCATGTATGAAATTCATCCTATATTTTCTTCAATTCTTTATGTTTTGGATAGTAGAAATTGAATCATCTTTATCAGT
Source organism: Viscum album (assembly GCA_963277665.1). Lineage (NCBI taxonomy): Eukaryota > Viridiplantae > Streptophyta > Magnoliopsida > Santalales > Viscaceae > Viscum > Viscum album. The sequence goes on along the minus strand of OY728152.1, from coordinate 2,015,998,007 downwards.
ATCAAATCTAGAAATCTAGAGTTTATGCTTTTAGCACCAGATTAAGGATCGTGTGTAATAGGATGTTTTATATTATATGTTTCTATAAAATTGACCTTGTGAATAAGTTTTTGGGTATGTTAAGGGAATCCATGTCATGAGATTATTTTAGTTTTTATTATATTAAAAAATCAGGGCTTGGACATATTGTTACTCTTTTTAAACTATAATATTTAGAACCATGTCTTCAATGGAAATTTGCTATTATGTGGGTCTCTATTGTGTGTGAACTGATATTGAGAATATATAAATAGGGCTAATGAGAGAGATTGGATTGCAATAACTTTATGATGTTTGGTATATGAGATATTGGGATGTTATGCCTACTGTGAAGTGATTTTAAATATGACCATGAGAGTTGTTGTGGGTATTTACTATAACTTTCTTTTTTTGGTTCATTCCTAACTAGAGAGTGGATAGGTTGGTTTTATTAGAGCTAATATGAAAGACCCTTATGTTATAGGTTGTGGGAAAAGTGGATAACAAGATGTCAACCACCACTTTTCTATTATTAAATGGGAATGTTAGTTTAGGATAACCCTATAGTGGTTTGATAGTATGGGTGTGAGGTTCTTGATTTGTGAATACAAAAAAGTGGATATTAATGGTATTATCATATATGGGGGCCTGGTAAGGATCAGTTCCCTGAGTAGGATGATGGTTTATCATGTGATGCTGGTTGGGGGTACTTATGTGTAAAACCATAGAGTGGTTGGTTGGTTTTGGCACAATTTATGTCATGTGTCTCGAGATAAGAGTAGGAGAAATTTTCATAATTTATAGCTTATGTAATACCTAATTTATTGGACTATGTCCAAGAACCTTGTAGAATTTTGTATTTGGATTATGATAGTGGTGAGTTGGTGGGTTTGATGATCGAGGGTAACCTAAGAGAGTTGTTGGTGCATGAACATTAGTTATTTTGGAAAAATAAGCATGAGTAAATTATTTTATTTGAGATTGATGCATGAGAGGTGCATTTAGTGTAGATAAAAGGATCCAAATATTCACTAAGAATATGGGGGCATGGGTTGCCCAAGGTTTTTTGATACCATTGAATGGGGTAGGGTCATGCAAGGTAAATTCCTTGAGGTGTTAAGGTTTTGAGACAAGTTTTAGAGGGAAACATCATTGGGATTCCTAAAATTTCAAATTTTTGGTAAGGTTATAATGAGACGGTTGGTGGTAACCCCATAAAGTGGACTCTATGATGAGTAGAGTGTGGTTATATACACAAGGTTTTGGAATGACACTATGTTAATGCGTGGTCGTGAAAAATGGTTTCGGCTTGGTAAGATTCTCTGGTTTTGAAAAGTATCAAGAGTTCCTTCACCTAATGAGGCTAGTATGTGGTGGAGGTAAGGCATGTAGATTAATTTTGTGATACTAATCTTGATGATATATGACTCTCTTTATCTTGAGTTTATTTTTCATGATTATGTTTTATAAGATCCGATAATCATTGAGTTTACTAAGATCATAGAGGTAAGTGCAGTTAGAGATGTGTGATTCCATTTGGTGGGTGTGTTGTGTGGTATGTGGTTGTATCCTCATCATGTTCAAGAAATTTTTAGAGTAGTGAATACTAGTTTCATGTGGTTCCATTGGATTGAAAATTAGAAAGAACCCATGTTTAAGGAGAGGACTAACATGAGTTCAATGAGAGGCTCACAAACATGGTTTCTTGGGACATTAAAATTATAATAATAGTGTCTCTATGGTAGGTAATTGGGTCGTATATGGGTTAAGTTTTAGTGGAATGGTAAATCATAGCTTAACACTTTTTATGGGTTAACATAGTAAGTGAGTGTGTATCGGGAGGAGTGACATTCATTTCTTGACTATGATATCTGTCAAGGTGATGTTTGAGGAGAAGTGTGGGTGAGGCCATTTGGTGGGGGTAAAACATTGGTTGGTAAAGTGTTTGATCCTATTTTTGACGAAAATTTCATTTAATGTCATGGATAAAGTTCTTGGTGAGCTAGTAGTTGGGTCAAGGGTGTGCTAGTACTCCGGATAGGACACGATGGTAGTTATAGTTAGTTTAGTATTTAATCTTGGAATAGAACAAGAAGTAGGGTTGGACTCTTGTGTAAATTCTCAAATGGTCTCAAGATGCCTCCAGAAGCTAAGGCATTGAGATCAGGTGATGTTATAGTGAACTGGAAGATTTGGCCATGTTCTTTTGATGAAATTCATCCATAAGATATCCAAATCGAGATTTTCTATATTTATGGATATTGTGGGGTATAAACTACATTAATTGCATCATTGGAATGAATTTTTTTATTTAAATAGTGGATTCATATTATGGGTATCATCCTAACATATGATTGTCCTTCATAATTAGATTTAGGTGATAAATGGGTTAATGATCATGTGACATGATAAGTTTTTTGAGATGTTAGAACTCAAGGAAATTATGTCAATATAAATAACAAGGTGGGGCCTCACATTATGGATAAAAATAGGAATAATAATTTGAGTTTTTATGTCTTGGGAAACCAATAATTCCACCATAGGTGTGAAACCATGGTAGAGTTAGTTAAAATGGTTGGCATCATGATGTACAGGCTAATGAGTTTTTGAGCAATGGATTCAGGTTGGAGAAATTTGGGCGAGGACATAACCATTGAGAGGCTGTTGAATCGGTGATGTTTAGACTAGGTCTCACATATTAGACCCTATATCATGCTAATTTGATCTCAAGAATTCATGGTGACTAACTAGAGTATAAAAAGGTCATCTACAAATTGATTTCACTGACCTCTTGAGTTAAATTTTAGTGACTGCATATTCTTGAGATAATCACCAGGGTAGTAGCATTTTCATGTTCAAAATCAAGGGAAGATTTTACTTAGAGTAATGTCTAGACAAGATTGTGAGGATGATCAGTATGGGGATCAATAATTAATGGGATCACATATTAGGGATGAGTTTTTGTATCATTGATAGGTTTCAAGACACCAAACCTTTATAAAGGTGTATACCCATTTATATTATTTATAATCCTCTTATAAAGACCTTTTGTAGTTGTGTTTTTTTGGATAAAAGAGGATTTTTGTGTGACTCTAGTGTTCGGGAGATTTATGTTTTAGTGGTGGACCGAATCTAAAGATGGAAAAGTTGTTGGAGGGCCCCGACTCACCAGTGAGACCGCATCGGCTAGCTGATGGGAGGTTAGCGGGTAAAAATTGGTCTCCTATATGGATTTTTAAATTGTAAAATACCTTTAATTTTATTTGGGCCATCTCTTATACTCCCACTCTAAATTTTTCTCCCTCAAAATTCCAAATTGTATCCCCTCATTCCCCTCCCTCTATTTTTTCTCCTAGGAGGATCTCCTTTGATTCTTGGTAATTTGGATATTCATTTATGGGGACTTAGATATATATGTAATAATAAAACTCTATTTACCCTAATTAATTTCTTTCACTATCAAGTAATATCTCTCTATTTATGTCTAATATGACTTAATTTTAATTATTTTTTCAAAAACAAAATTCTTCCATTTCAGCTAAAACTGAAGGCCGATATCAGATGAGTAGACTCTAATGAGGCTATGGTAGGTGTCATACTCTTTAACCCATAATATCAATATATTTTTTATGTGTTGTATTTTGTTTTTATTTTTAGACTAAATGTGTATCAACATAATTTATATTAAAAGTTTTAATTTTTTTTCACTAGTAGAAAAAACCTTACATAGAAACCTTGAACCATTGAAAAAGGTGATTCCTCGTGGAATTCTTTATTGATGAAATTAACCTCGGAATCGAACAATAAAATTCATATCCATGTTTTATAAAAATTAAGTGTAAAATATTAAATTAATGAATATATTTGAAACCTTGACAATGATTTGACATGATATCATTAAATAACTAACTATGTTTAAAACAATTAAAAAAGTGTATTGTGATTTAAATCAATGATTATAATATTCAATTTTACAATCATCGATGTTGTAAATGGGATTGAAACCATAATAAATCCTTATGAAAATATATGAGGCCTTAATGGGAATCCCTTTATGGGGATGTGGCCCTTGATTTGATCCAAATGTTTTGTTAAGGGTTAAAATTTTAAATTATGAGTCATGTTTGAAACGGTATTATTAAATGGAGTGGTAAACTCCAAAATTATAAATTAAAATTAAATGAAAAACACAAATCGAGGTAGCATTGTTAATATTTAAAGAAAATGACCTTCAATGTGGTCACAATACTACTTAAATCAAATACCCTATGAGGCGGTATTGAGTTACTAAATGAAAACACCCTCATAGGTTGTCTTGGTTTACTAAGAAAACACCCATTTTTTGGTCCATGATAACTAAAAAACATTCATTATTAAGCAGTCCATGATTACTAAGAAAATAACCATTTTTTGGGTGGTCCATGATGACTTAGAAAACAACCATTTTTTGGTGGTTTGTGATGAAAAAATAAAACAACCTTATAGATGGTCATGCTATTTATTTTGAAAAAACATGTTATGGTGGTCATGAAATTGTGGTCATAATGGTCACTCTAACATTCTTAGAGAAACCCTGACCCTAGCCAAAGTGGGTATGATCGACTAAGGTCATGAACCTAAGGATTGATGGTGGTGTAGTCTGATTTAAAGTATCACCATACAACTTGGTAATTTGTGGTTATTTACTTATTTTTATTTAAATTGATAAATTATTAAATTGTACCATCTCACATGGACTTGTTTTATCAAACTGTTTATATTTATGGATATCAATGGCAGTGACCTACTATTTTATACTCACACCCTGTTGAATCCACCATGTCACTTGTGAACCTGATTAGATGCTACTTGATTTCACATTTGGTTTTGGGGAAAAAATTAATTCTTAATAATTGGATTACTAGGATATATCACAAGAATTGAGATCCATCTTAGACATAATTTCATTTTTATATTTTTCCCAATTCCATATTTTGGACCTTTGGGTTTTGATGTATATGATATATTGTTGATGTTTGATTTTATTCCATGTATGACATAGTAAAATTTATCTAACATGGTTTATTTTGATTATTTTTCATCAATTACCTAATTTACTTTTGTAGTAAATTTATCTATGTGTTTATAATTTCCTTATTATTTACATTATTGTTTTGAATCAGATAAAAGGGGATATAGTCTCCCCATCGTACCACCAAATTCCCTTACTACTAGTCGGAAGCCTTTGAAATATGGTGAGGAGTTTCTAAGGTCCCAATTACACTCTATTCAAATCACTATTCTTAGTATACTAGGGAGGGGGTTTTACATTCTAGAACATGATCTGAAAAGTTTTATTACAAGACTAAAGTAGAGGACCCCAAATATGCTATAATTTACTCTATTCCACTAGCTGATATGAGATTCATTCATTTTGAGGATTTCAGTTTTTTAATTATAATACAATATTAATCCTAAATGTTTACTTCTTCATGGATCTTCTTTCTAGAATCATAATTTGAAAATTTAGGTCTAAATCAATATATTTATTGTGTTGAACTTGTTTTAGGTGGTGGATCATGACAATTGGAGTTCCAAAACACATAAGGTAAGAATTCCAAACCATTTTATGACTTTTGATATAAATACGTATGATGGATTTTCATGTGGTTTCATGTGTGACCCTTTGAGAACTTTACTGTGTGATTTAATTGGAATATGGGTGTATAAATTTACCTATGATAAATTTACTATGTGATTTTATTGGAATGTGGGTGCATATATATCTCATGATAACTCTAATGTGTGACTTGATTGGCATATGGGTGTGTTTATATCCTTCTGAGAAATATAACCTATTATTGGTATAATGATATCTTCCTTTGGGTTTATTATATAGTGGTTTTCCATCATGAGAAGGTTGAGTCATGTAATAACTTTTTCTAATATTTTTTATTATATGGTGTCAATCCATTGTGAGATGTTTGAGTCCTATAATAACTTCTATTAATTGTTTTAATTATATTTTGATTATCCATTGTGAGATGGTTAAGTAGTGCATTATTTGTGTAACTTATTTCTAATACTATTATATTCATCCATTGATGAGATGGTTTAATTATATGATAAATTATGTTACATTATTCAGATAGTGTGACTAGATGATATGACATATCTTCTAGCATGGTGCGAAAGTAGGTAGGACTAGGGTTCAGGGAAGCTTGGTTAGTGCATGAAAGCTTGGTTATTCAGATGGTTATTTATGTTTCTTTTCTAATAATTTAAAGCGACATTATATATACATATACTTTTCACTTATGTTAAGGATTCATTGGTGGTCTCCTACCAGGTTTTTTAGTTACATTATTCACATGCATCACGATATGCATGTAGATTTTATGGTCAGGTTTCCAATGAAGGGGGGGGGGATCCCTTTGTTGGGTGGTTGAGTAAGAGAAAGGCGATACTGAGACAGACCCCAATATTCTATATTGTCATTCCCCATTTTATTTTTTAATCCTTTTATTATTTTGGTACATTGATCCACTATATATTGGGATACTTTTTACTAGGTTTTAATCTTGAATTATGTACTATTATTGCATTGGTATGGTTTTCAATATTTATCCCACTATATTGATATGGTTTTTATTAATTTAGGTATTTATTTTTTGTTATTTTGTATTTATAATTGTTGAACAACGGTTACCGAAATCATGGTCTCCCCAAATTACCTCCCAATCACTTACTACTAGTCAGCTTCCTCTTATATATAGTAGATTTTCATGAGGCCACGTGGCACCACATCTTAGATGGGGTCATTCGATTTAGGGTGTTAAACTTATGTTACATGATTTTTTTCATCTTCCAAAAACCATTATGGAATAATGAAATGAATTTACTAACTAAGTGCTTTCCTTGGATGACAATATGATGAGTGTGTTACACCATTATCATGTGTAATTGGATATGGGATAGTGAGTAGCACCAAGAAGTCATAATACACATATGAGAGGAATTTTCCTATAATAAATATAATTGATATACATCTCCATCCAGAAACAAAATATACATAACCATACATGATATTTATATAATTGAAATTAAAATATACATGTACACATCTAATAACCATCTCAAGGGAATAAAATATAAATTCTGAAATATAAGGAAAAAAGACAAGTTCCAAAATACCAAGATAAAACAATATTATTGAATTATTGTTGAGAAGGGGGTCACCACATCATTCCAACCCAATCTTGAGCACTTCCAACCTCAAATAATACCAGCATTCAACTAATAACTAGATCCACATCTCTATTCCAACTAAAATCCCACCAACGTAGGTGTTGTATTCCCATACAGAACATGTATAGGAAAAATCTTATGAATTAGTGAGTACGAAAAATACATTATATAATATTACAAAAATGAAAAGGTAAATAGGACATAAGATTAGAACACATGTAAGGGTTGAACGGTATAATCACCTAACTAAACTATTGGGGGAAACACTTGATATGGAATAATCTATGAATTAGTTTATTAATATGACCCTAATGTTATGTCATAGTAAAACACATGGTATAACCATAAATGTATATGAATTTTGTGGAATGATGACTCCATGAAAAATACAATGCCTCAAGGAAAAACTCATCCTTTCTCATTATACACAAGTGAAAATCCCTCTATTCCCATACATAGAAAAATACACCTCACTCTTCAAGTTTAAATACACCCATTCTCATCCATGATATAAAAGATCAAATCACATTTGTATGCATGAGTGTATCACATCCAAATCCCCAAAATTAAACCTACAAGATCTAGTTAGGAGGATATCATACTAAAGAGTAACTCATCAAACCATAAGCTACCATAAATGAACCAAAAACTTCACTCACTCAATCCACTGGGTGTCGATCTAGAATCATCGACATATTACTGTTTCCAAAACAATCCCTCTTTCCAAAGAAGTCCCATATTAACTTCTCATTCACTATATCCAAAATACCTAGTATGATAGGAGAGGCAGGATTTCATCATAAGAATTATAAGATGATTGAGGTAACCAACACCCCCATTACATTGGGTAAATCCATACAACATTCTACCATAGGTTAGATACCTCATCATCCATTCTAGAATATAAAAATGGAATCTTGCAATCTAATTATGCTTAATGGCAAAGATTAACCAACAATATAGTGGATCACCCACTCCCTCAACCAAGATCTACTAAAGTGTCATACTAAAGAAAAACATTGATAATGCCCTACACCGAAAGTCCCAAACAATTGGAACCTATCTTTGTATTTTGAATACCACCACCATCATACAATTGTTCCAGCACCGTAATGGGGGGGGGGGGTGGATGATCATTTCTTTGTGGGGTATGTAGGTGGGCTAAGGGAGTAACCAACCCCAAGGACCCAAATTATCCCCACCAATAAATATTTATAGCTAACTTGTTACCACTTACAAACATATCAGGAGACCCATGCCTCACCAGAGCATACAAACTGGCTAAAGGGGTACCGACCCCATGGGTGACCTTATGCCTCTGTTGACTCTCCTTTCGCCACAGAATATAAAGATCAGAAAAGGGGAATATCTGAGCTCAAAGTGATTCATCCTTTCATGAAAATATCAAAAATCGACAAAGGCATGAACAAAGGATCAAAAGCAACTGCACCGCGCAAGTTTTATCACTATCGCGCAAGTACACTTGCGCGACGACCTTGGTCGTGCAAGTGACTTGCGCGACCTAAGTGATAACCGCCCGGTAACCACCCAGGGACTTCTCCTGCCTATAAATAGACCCTGTGGGCCCCCCATTCGAGAGGATCTTTTTCCAGAAACTCGGATTGAAGCTCCTGATGCCCAAGTCTCTTCTCAAAGCTTCCAGAACACTTCTAAGGTAATTTCATACCTATAACGGAAGATATGAAGAGAAGGAGGAAGGCCTAAGTGTTGAAACTCATCAACACTTGCGCGCCTGAGTGGCCAGCCCTTAAGGGAAGTGACCACACTTGCACGCCTCCTTATTCCTTCAATATAATTTGCGCGTCCCTTTTCTGGAAGAACCTCAAGAGGATTCTAAAGGGTTTAATAAAGAGTCGCTCAAGTATTACAATGCTGGTTGACCATCGCGCAAGTATCCCACATGCAGCGCAGGCATACCTGCACGACCAAGACTTGCGCGCCCACGCAAGACTTGAGCGACTTTCAAGACTTGCGCGCCCCTACCTTTTTGGGTGCCCATCTTTCCCATTTTACCCCTCTTAATCCATTTCACCTTTCCTATTCAAGATTTAGTCTTCAAGATACTTTTCAAAGCCATTTATGGCATGATTTCCTGATTTGTCTTCCTTATTTGAAAGAAATTCTGTGGAATATCTCTCAAAACATAGTGATTTATACATCTTTATGTAACCAAAGATTGAGAGTTCATTCATTCAACCTCATCCTTTAAGATGAGAGAATCCTTAACCTGGGTCTCCATTTTAGGAATAATCCCCAGTTATAAGTCCTTTAATCTGGGCATCTTCCTCAGGAGTAAGCCCCAAATTCTTAAAGTTCCCAAACTTGGGCATCCTCCTCAGGAGTAAGCCCCAAACCTTAATTCCTTAACTTGGGCATCCTCCTTAGGAGTAAGCCCCAATCATAATCCTTTAATATGGGCATCCTTCTTAGGAGTAAGCCCCAAGTCCTCTAATTTTTGGCATCCTTCTTAGGAGTAAGCCCCAATCTCAAATATGGGCATCCTTCTTAGGATTAATCCCTGAGTCCCTTAATTTGGGCTTCCTTTTCAGGAATAAGTCCCAATATCTTAATTTGGGCATCCTCCTCAGGAGTAAGCCCCAAACCTTAATCCCTAACCTAGGTCTCCTTTTCAGGAATAAGACCCAGTCATAATCTTGGGATTCCTTTTCAGGAGTAAGCCCCAAGTCCCTTAATTTCTCTTAACCAGTCCTAATTTTCGTTTGATCTGGGATTCCTTCTCAGGAGTAAAACCCAGTTATCAATCCTCTCCTAATTTGGGTTTCCTTTTCAGGAATAAGTCCCAAGTTAGAGTATTCAAATCTCCATGAAGCACATATAACTTTATGGACCATGTTCCTGGATTTTCTCCCTAAAAGTAAATCCTAAACCTTCATTTATCTGGGCAGTCATATATACATAAGTCCCCACTGAGTGTCTTTTAAAACCAGCCTGGTCATCATAATGACCAAGGGACTTTTATATAAATGTTTTGAAGGATACCATTGACCAAGAATCTCTAAATAGATACATATGATTCTCTATTGATGAAGAACCTTGAATACATATGAAATATTCTTTAAATTTCTTAGATATTTAATCATTGATTGTTAAAACTAAAGGAAAGCTCATTTTATACTTGGTAATGTAATAAGGATTCACGAACATAAATTAAATCTATAAAGAGAGTCCCGGAGTAGACAATAATTCCCCTCAAAAAGGTGTGATGAGTCCGACCTCCCATCCTCTCGACCAATGAAAATTCCTAAGCCTCATCAGTCCACAAGCTAATGAGCGCCTACCTTTGGAAAGTAGGTCCAAACGGATGTGGAATCATTGGATGTTTCTGGTTCTACGAACAAACCCATTAGAAACCGATCGGAACGTTTGAATCTCCCATCCAGGAGGTCATCCCTGAATTCCGTGCGAAACAAAAATGGTGAACCCGACGTGAATCCTTAACCAAGTTCAAATGATGTTTTACCTATTTGTTAAGACCTTATTTAAAACTCAATAAGAGGGCTAACAAAAAAATCATTGACATATGTTCTCATCCAAAGGGTGAAGTGGCTGATTTTTATCTTGATTACTTCTGTTATATAAAACAGGCACTCTTTTCCAAGATCTTCTGTATTTTCATAATGGCTGCTCTCAAATTCACATCTGTGAATACTGCTACTGCAAATACCACTGCTGCTATTCCTACTGGATCGTCATCCGCTCTGAGGATGACATCACCTACTCAGCATCTTCAACGCTGGGTATCAAATGCGCTGGTTAAGGAGTACCATCAACACGGTACCATCCCAACTCTGGAGGCTGCCCGACATGCCCTCCAAGTGAACAACTCACATAGGTCGTTCGGACAACGACGAACAGTGATCAAGTGGCAGGCGGTGCTGACTACCGTCTCCAACCGTTTCGGGTCGTTATCCCCGGAACGCAATTTCAATTCACTCCCTTACTCTAAGGAAGTGAATGAGCAGGTCCCTCAGGGCCTTAATTCAAAAAGACAGGAGTCCTTCCCGAGGGATCCCATCAACAATCGCCGCCAGACTCGTGCGGTAGTGCGCCCTCAACATGATGAGGGTACCGACTCCAGGCATTCAGCTCAGGTTCCTCGAACCCTAGCAGGCAAGACGAACCGCCAGAGACGGAATCCGGTTAACAATGGGAAGGTTTTCATCCCTGCAATTTCCGGAGAAGTCCACCAACCTAAATTGGTGGCAAACAACGAGCAAGAACACACACCTGTCCGTTTTAATTCCGCTGTCCAGCAGACTCGTCTGGCAGCATCAAGCCAATCCCGCCAGGCAATTCCGGAGGAGTACTATAGGCAGGAACATACACCTGCTTATGCATCATCAGTTAGTTAGCAGGCTCGCCTGACTACATATGATGGATTCCACCAACCTAACTTGGTGGCGAACAATGAACAGGAACACACACCTATCTGTTTTAATTCCGTTGTCCAGCAGACTCATCTGGCAGCATCAAGACAATCCCGCCAGGCAATTCCGGTGGAGTACTATAGGCAGGAACATACACCTGCTTATACTTCACCAGTTATTCAGCAGGCTCGTCTGACTACATATGATGGATCTCATCAACCATGTTTGGCGAAGTGTAATTAGCAGGCTCATACACCTTCTAATACTAATCAAGCCTACCAACAGTCTCGCTTGGTAGCACACAGAGAAGTCAGTCGGAAAGCCCCGACGACAAACAGGAGGCAGAATCAACTCTCTACCCCCACACTTGAGTACTGTCAGGATTCACTGACAGGAAAAGGAGGACAGGAGCAGGCACATACACCTACTCCAAACCCAGAATGGACGTATATTCCCGTTCTGGTGGCTGAAGTCACGAAGCATATTTTGTTAATGGTGAAAGAGTAGAGAAAAATTCCTGCTCATATTCTGGATTCTTGCCAAGATATCATAACAGCTTCAGCATCATCTCAGGGACAGACACATAAATCTATCCCTAGCAGTGGAGTGACACATCAACGATTCACTTCGGAACATACACACACATCGGTTCCAGTCCAAGAGGGTTATGGGGCATACTCCCCCATATCATACGGACAACCAAGTCAGGCATATACACCTGATTTGAGTGGAGATCGTCAGCCTAACCTGACCATCTTTCCTGATCAGGCACATACACCTGCTCAGAGTAACCACTTTCGTCAACAAGTGGTTTCCAAAGCGAGTAAGAAGGCATCTAAGAAAAAGATCCACCCAGCACAGTCAGGTGATCAAAGGCTAATCTGCAACAAGGCTTTGCTCGATGATGGAGTTCTTGAAGCCCTTAGACATTTATCTGTTGGAATTCAAGATTCTACGCCCTCAGTTCCCAATAACGGGAATATTAATTCTGAAAGTCTTCAACAGACACATCCTCATGAAGGCTTGCTTCATAAAAATTCGGTCAATCTTGAAGTTTCTTCTTCAGATGAGAGCCACAGGAACCCTCTGTGTGGTCAGAAGACCAAGGAGAAAGAGATCTCATCATTTGCTGTAACCCATTATGGTGGTCCTCCCCATGATGATGAATTTCGCTGCAAAAGTCCTCTCCGCAGTAGTGATTCACATTGTCTGGAAAATACTCCAGTGGACAATGTAGTGCCGAGAAAGCCCTCTTATCTTGAGGCACTTGAAAATGCGAAACCAGTCATTTCTGATGATTTATCACTAGCAAGTGAAATACTTTCTCAATCAGAAGATATCCCAGGGTGTAGGTCATTCTCTGAACCACCCCTAAGTCATGCATCTTCTAGTTTGATCAATGATCTCTCTACCAATCTTGTTGAATCCGATGAAGCAACAAGGAAACATTAACTCTGGTCAAAACAGGTAGAAGAATCTTCATTTAATGATAAAGAGGAAATGCTGAACATGAGGAAAAAACTGGCAAAAGGTGAGGTACCAGTCATGTTTTGGCCTTTGGCTGACTCCCAGTACGATATTCCAAAGATGTTGACGGATGATGGAATCCATGATATTCATTTCAACATATGGAAAACTCTTTGTCAATTGAAGAAGAAGGTATTATCTTATGATGAATATGAAAATCATCTTAAGATAATAGAAGGGCTACAACGTCAGATTGATTTGGCATCTCTATCAGTCTCTCGGTATCTGAAGGATGAAAAGCAGCAGAGAACCCTTTAACATTCATGCCTTGGCACACTAAGAAAATTGCGTCAGTTAATTGCCAATGCTTCATCTGGTGTTCATATCAGAGGATGGGGTGTTCATAGAGCACTACATTTCACAGTTCTTTCCAGTCAGCAAAGCCCACCGAAAATGGTCTCATGCAATGTTATTGCCCATGGCCGGCCACAGTCAATGGGCTTTATTCATAATCAAAAGCTTGCTCCAGAACAGGATTCAACTAGTTCCTCTCAAAATCAAGCATATAGAGAACAAGTTGTTGAATTGATCCTACATCAAGCAGGTGAGAATATTGCACAAGCCTCTCATATGGAGCAAACACGTCATCAAATGACAGAAGTTTCGGAAATCATCTAACATTCTGTTGAACCAGGTGATAAAAGTGGATACAGGCTAATGCATCCAGCAAATTTCCGAACTAAGATTCGCAAGATCAAGAGATCTTTTAAGAAGATCTCAAATGTAGCATGTCAAGAGCCACCCCAGCTTTTCAGACTGGGGACTTCTTTAACCCAACCCTCAGAGTCAACAAATGGGATTCGAGGAGTTGAGTGGAATCAGCAGGAACATCCCCAGTTCACAAGACTGAGGACTCTTTCAAATCATCAATCCCCTTCTCAGAGAATGTTGGTCTTTTCTCGATTGGGGAAGAAGCCCCAAGAGGAATGAAGAGCCAAATTATCAGGAGATTACCTCCAAGTTATAGCTCATCAAGAAGTTCCTAAAGGATTGAATCAACAAAAGGCAATGTCTCATCAAAGATATGAAAGAAGACAATATCACAGAAATGTTGATAGAAGGGGTGCGATGCATTATGCATCAGTCAATGTCATCAATGTCGTTGTTGCTAATCCACCAGAGGATACTCACTCAGGGGACTCAGATGAAGAGCGTCCTGCTCAAGAAAATGTACGCACAGATACAAATGAAGAAGGTGTGCGTACACGAAGTCAAAGGATTACTCATAACCTATGTAATCCACTTCTCTCTCTTTCCAAAAAGTATTCAACAAAGGGAGAGGAAAGAATCAGGTTACATATCCTTCCTCTGGAGAAGGTCAATCGCTCTCAGTACACCCTCATAGGTCTAATCCCGTGGGTCAAGCGCAACAACGGTTGACAGTGCTACCATCAGTTGCAGCACCAACCACCACATCTGTCCAAGCTCCATTCATTGCACCTACTCAAGACCAAATTCAACCTGATGTTTCTCAAAAGTTAGTAACTACTATTGAGTCATTAATATCTCGGTTAGAAACTATGGAAGGGAAAAGAGCGCAAGTTCAACCAGAAAATAAAGTTTACCTTGAATGGGTAGATTCAATTTCTCCTCCATCTAGTTTTGGAAACCCTGTTTTCCCTACATTCAATGGATCAGGCGACCCTGAACAACATTTGACGCATTACGTGTCTTGTTGTGATCCTATGATGGGAACTCCAGAGTAGCAAGAAGCAGTGAAACTCTGATGCTTCGTGCGAACCATGCAAGGACCAGCTTTTGTCTGGTATACAAGCTTTCAATCCCGGTCAATCATCGGATGGGAGGATCTTCGTCAAAAATTCCTTCTTCAGTTCAGCTCAACTTTGCCAAAAACGACAGTTTTCGATCTTACAAACTGCAAGAAAAGGGAGAATGAAAGAGTCTCTGATTTCATTGCTCACTAGAAGGGATTAACATATTCCCTGAGTTTAGCACTCCCTTAGGAGAAGCTGTTGCCAATCTGTGTGGAAAATTTGTGTGACAAATTACGCACGCCATTGATCCCTGTGAAATACACAAGAGGGTTTCGAGACCTTACTTAAATCGCTCAGCAGATTGAAGATTCTCTTATACAGGCTAAGTTTAAATCTCGTGTAATTCCATCAGCTCCAGGAAGAAGAATGGGTAAAACAGAAACTTCTACAGTTATGCTTAAACAAGCACCTGTACCTATTTCTACTTCAAAACCTTCATCTTCTCGAAGGGCTCCACCTCCTGAACGCCAACAACAAAGGCCGTTTCGTCCAAATGATCAAAAAGATCAACGACGAAAACAATTTGAGGATTTGAAGAGTAAAACATACTCTTTCTGAAGTGAGAAAGTTCCTGGTTACTTCATTTCAGCTCTGGAAAATAATTTGGTTCAATTACCAGTGCCCAAGAGGCCAAACAAGGAAGGAGATGAAGACCGTCCCAATTATTATCCCTTTCATCAAATGTTGGGGCATCCTATCCAGGAGTGTTTTGTCTTTAAAGACCTCCTACAAAAGATGGTCGACTTGGGACAAGTCAAATTGAAGGGTTCTTCAGCTCATGTAGCATGTGTTACCGCTACAGATCCAGAGGAAGGAGGCGAGTCACATGAAGTCAAAATCAAAACTGCGCAAAAATATGACGATTGGATGGTCAGAAATACAATCAATCGGACCCATGCCATTTTGTGAACACAATTGAAGAAGCCAATTGTGTCTCCTACAAAAGCTGCAGTGAATCCTCCATCAAAAGACAAATCCTCAAAAGGGCAGTGCAATTTAAAGAAGGAAGAGGAATCAGAAGAAGATGAGTATGTATCGAGTCCTAAGTTGTCTTTGACTCTAGAAGATTAAATGCCATCTACTTCAAAGCCACGGGCACCGCCCCATCAAACGGCACAGCCTAAACAGGCTAATCAGGCAGAGTCTTTATCAGACGAAGAGTTAATCTTCAGTTCTGTTAATATGATTCAATTAACAGATCCATATTCCAGTCTAGATGAGCCTGAATTCCCTGTATCAAATAAGGGAATCTGAGGAAGTTCTAGAGGTTCAGGATACAGGGGAAGATGTGGATCTTTCCGAAGCCACTACTCCAATTCTACCCCTGCTAGCACTGTTTATGCAGCAGAAACTTGTGGTAGAGCCCTTCAGCGAGCTCAAAAATAAAAAGCAAGTTCTTCTGCCAATGAGCAACTCAGTTTTGGCACAATTATTTTGGAAGACCGATTAAAGGTTCCATCTTCTTTATCTCAGCAAGTAAATGAATCTAATTGGTCTAATCTTCCAAAATCAAGGATATTGCCAACTTCTATCCCAATATAAGATGCATCAGCTTCCAAAGCATCTGCTTCCAAGGTACCTGCTAAACCACATATTACTGTTGGGAAATGCAGACCTCTAGATCAAAAGTATGATATATTGAAACACTTGGCCCAAGTACCAGCCAAGTTATCAATTTTGGATGCTTTGAAGATGTCAAAAGATCTTCGGGAAGCACTCATTGAAGCTTTTAGAAGTCCTCATGAGTTTGAAGCTGAAATTGCTGCAGCTGAAGTCTATCACATAGAGAATAATCCTGCAAAATGCCATGCAGTGATATCTTTTACTGATAAAGATAAAGATGATGTTGTGCATGGGCACATAAAACCTTTGTACTTATCTGGAAAAGTCAATGGTGTAGATATTCAAAGAGCTTTCATTGACAACGGTTCAGGAGTCAACCTCATGCCCATTCATAGACTTCATCGATTGGGCCTCACGGAATCTGATTTATCTCCTTCTACCATGATGTTACAAGGATATGATAAAAATGAACAAGAACCACTGGTTGAAGTTACACTCAGAACTCAGTTTGGAGATCTTGTATCTAATTCGGATTTCATGATTGTTGATCAAGACTCATCTTTCAACGTCCTACTTGGAAGACCCTGGCTACATCAGCATGCAGCTATCCCTTCATCATACCATCAATGTCTCAAATACTGTTTCAATGGTCAAGTTGGAAAATTGTATGGTGATAAGGCCCCGTTCAAGACATGTGAGTCTCAATACATTGAGGCGGAATTTTATCACATGAAGGGAAGAGAAAAATCTACAATGAAGGAAATTACCAAAGTTAATGCTCCATATGGTTTGGAGAAGATTCCAATAAATCCATTTACACATGTGAGTACAGATTATGTGTTACCTATCATTCAAATTGACAAAATAGGCCCAAATCAAAATACTCTTATGGAAAGATCCATAATGTCAATTATGGCAATCGAGCCAGACAACATGGGAGAAATTGGTAACCTACCAAACAGTGATGAAAGCCTAAGTGGTAACGTTTTCATTTCATCTGCTGAATTTCAACAAGTCTATACTTCACCAATCAGGCCAGAAGAAGTTATAGCAACATCAGAGGTGAATAATAATGTCGATTCTCAATCCATCATCTCCTCTTTATTTCCCAAAGAAGGCCCTTTATCATCAATAGGGTTAGAAATGGAAGCTTCTCCTTCAAAATGTGCAAATTTTGACATCTCTTCTGATCATGAGAATTTCATTTTTTCATCTACTATGCAAGTAGAAACGGAAGAAATAGCACATGATGAAGATGAAGAGGAAGGTCTTAGAGATGCTTCTCCAGCATTTGAAGAGGGTATCTCTACCACTGTGGATGAACTCAGAGAAATAAATCTAGGTACAGAGAAAGATCCACGCCCCACTTTAATTAGTGCGGCCATGAACCTTGAAGAGCAAGAGATGTATATTTCTTTTCTAAAGCAAAATAAAGATATTTTCACTTGGAATTATATAGAAATGCCTGGGCTTGATCCTGATATTGCTACTCATCATTTGGGTTTACCAAAATAACATCGAGGATTTAAGCATGCCGTGAGAAGAACACACCCAACCTATACATCCAAAATTGAAGCTGAAGTGGATAAGCTGATCAAAGCTAACTTCATCAGAGAAGTTTAGTATCCCAAGTGGTTGGATAATATTGTCCCTCTAAAGAAGAAGAACGGACAAATTAGGGTTTGCATCGATTTCAGAGATCTTAATCGGTATTGTCCTAAAGATGACTTCCCAGTTCCGATTACAGAACTCTTAATTGATGCGAAGGCTGGCTATGACGTACTTTCCTTCATGGATGGATATTCCAGATATAATCAGATCCGAATGGCCCCAGAAGATGAGGAATATACAGCTTTCAGAGCCCCTCAAGGTGTGTTTTTTACCGGGTGATGCCCTTTGGTTTAAAGAATGCAGGTGCAACATATCAATACGCCATGCATCGTATCTTCAAACCTTTCTTAGGGAAGTTTTTTGAATGCTATGTAGACGATTTTGTGGTTAAATCCAAACAACGTTCCAATCACTTGGCTGAT
Organism: Viscum album; assembly: GCA_963277665.1. Taxonomy (NCBI): domain Eukaryota; kingdom Viridiplantae; phylum Streptophyta; class Magnoliopsida; order Santalales; family Viscaceae; genus Viscum; species Viscum album. The sequence goes on along the minus strand of OY728152.1, from coordinate 2,015,979,455 downwards.
TTGGAAGTCATATTCCACAAGCTTCGACAACATAATTTGAAGATGAACCCCTTAAAAAGTTCTTTTTGGGTAACCTCAAGAAAATTCCTCGGCTTTGTTGTACGTCATCGTGGTATTGAAGTTGATCCTCAGAAGACCAAATCAATCCTTGGTATGTCACCTCCTCAGAATTTGAAAGAATTAAGAGGACTTCAAGGAAACTTAGCCTATATTCGGCGTTTCATCGCCAATTTGGCAGGCAAAAGTTTACCCTTTACCAAATTATTAAATAAAGGAGTCACTTACCAGTGGACTGAAGAATGTCAAGAAGCGTTTGATGTTCTCACGAAATACCTCTTGAGTCCACCGGTACTCATGCCACCTGTTGAAGGTATACCACTTATCCTTTATGTGACATCTCTAGAGTGATCATTGGGTGCCTTTCTCACTCAAAAGAATGATGATGGGAATGAAAATAGCCTCTACTATCTCAGGTAGAACTATACATGAAGCAGAAACCCGGTATTCAAGTATTGAGAAGTGCTGCCTGGCATTAATATTTGTAGTTCAGAAATTGAGACGCTACCTACAACATCACGAGGTCCAATTGGTATCTCGCAATAATCCGCTCAAATTAATCCTTAGTCGTCCAATGCTTACAGGACGTCTAGCAAGGTGGGAAGTTATTTTGCAGCAGTTCGACATTCAATATGTGTCTCAAAAGGCAATAAAGGGCCAAGCTCTGGCTGATTTCCTGGCTGAACATCCTTCAGTAGAAGACACGTCTTTAGATATTGAACTCCCGGATGAGGAAGTTTTTTCTATTAAAAAGTATCCTCAAACATGGGAAATGTATTTTGATGGTGCTTCCAGAAGTCCAACAAGGAAGAAAATGGAAAATACTAAATTCAACAAAGTTGGTTTAGGAATTGTACTCATTTCTCCAGATAAGTCATTGTTACCTTATTCCTTTTTATTGTGGGAAGGTGGTACCAATAATGAAGCCGAATACCAAGCTCTTATCACAGGCTTGGAGTTAGCGCTTCAAGCACAAGTGAATCACTTAAAAGTGAAAGGTGATTCAGACTTGGTAATCAAACAAGTCAATGGGGATTATGCCATCAGAAAAGAAGATTTAATCCCTTTGTATGATTACGTCAGAAAGTTAATGGCAGAATTCCCTTCAGAACCGACATTTTCTTATGTCCCAAGATCACAAAATGCTCAAGCTGATGCACTGGCTAATATAGCCACAGCTCTAGCAGATCCAAATCGGGATGAGACAACCATCATTGTTGCCCACCATCATGCAATTTCACCTTATGTTCAAGCCAGAACATAGGAAATTAATGAAGTTAGCCCCATTCCTGAACCATATGGTCATACTACAGGATGGATGTCACCTATCAGGGAATACCTTCAAAATGGAACACTTCCACCTGATAGAGCTGAGAATGAACAAATCCGGCGACGTGTGGTCAGTTTTACTCTTTATAATAGCCCAAACCACCTAGAGAAAATTCTCTACATACGTGGTTTTGATGGAGTTCTCTTCAGATGTATTGATGGTGAAGAGACAATGGCTGTCATAAAAGGATTGCATGCATGAGTTTGTGGTGCCCACCTTTCTGGACATAGACTGTCTGATCAAATTCGAAGGCTTGGATACTTTTGGCCTTCAATGATACAAGATTGTGTTAATTTCACAAAGAGGTGTCATTCATGCCAAGTATATGCCAACTTCATTCATCAACCTCCAGAGTTGCTTCATACAGCTAAATACTCGTGGCCATTTGCCACATGGGGAATGGATGTGGTGGGACCTTACCCTTCAGCTACGGCCAAGCAATTTAAGTACATTCTTACTGCTACTGATTTCTTTTCCAAATGGGCAGAGGCAGTACCTCTCAAAGAAGTCAGTTCTAAATGCATTGTTAGCTTCGTCAAGTATAACATCATTACTATATTTGGTGTCCCTTATACCATATTGACGGATAACGACACCAACTTCTGTGCTTCTGAGGTGAATAAATTGTATCAAGAATACAACATTAAATCCAACCATTCATCTTGGTATCATGCGGTGACCAATGGCCAAATAGAAGCCTTTAACAAGACTCTTTCAAATATACTGCAAAAGATGGTGGATAAAGATAAGAGGTCATGGCCTGATAAACTCCTTCATGCTTTATGGGCTTATCGGACTACCACCCGCAATGCAACGCGGTCAACTCCATATTCGTTGGTATATGGAACATAAGCAGTCTTGCCAATTGAATTTCAATTTCCCTCACTCAGAGTAGCCATTTGTGATCAGTTATCTACAGATGAGCAATCCCAAAAGTGATTGAATGAATTGGAACAGTTATATGAGAAAAGATTGTGCACTTCGCACCACTTGGAAATCTATCAGAATCGAATAGCAAGAGCTTTTAACAAAAAAGTTCATCTTCGTTCATTAATTCAGGGAGAATTGGTATTGGTTCTCAGAACACCAATGATACCAGGAGAGAAGCCTCCCAAGCTTGAACCAAAATGGGAAGGACCTTATTCAATACGTAAGGTCTACTCCAATGGAGCTTATTCATTAATCTCAATGGATGGAGAACTCATCACGACTCCAACCAATGCCAGATTTCTAAAGAAATATTTTGTATAAACACAAAATATGGTCCCCAGAACCAAGATTCTTACAATTGGTTCATAAAATAATAGTCCATTATGACTTTAAACTGCATCATCCACGGTCTATGCATATGACCTTAAACTATTTGCAATTTCGTCCAACATGACGTTAAACTGTCGAAAAGAACTTGTCCCCGCAACATGACACTAAACTATGCAGCATCAGTTCGTCCTTGCTATATGACGTTGAACTATACAGCAATGGTCCAATATGACCTTAAACCGCAACTTCGTCCAACATGACGTTAAACTGTAGGAAAGTCCCTTACGTCCGGAAAGACGGTAAACTACATAAGCACTTAAAAGTACAGTATGACTTTAAAATGCATCATCCACGGTCTATGCATATGACCTTAAACTATTTACACTTTCATCCAACATGACGTTAAACTGTAGGAAAGTCCCTTACGTCCGGAAAGACGGTAAACTACATAAGCACTTAAAAGTCCAGTATGACTTTAAACTGCATCATCCATGGTCTATGCATATGACCTTAAACTATTTACACATTCATTCAACATGATGTTAAACTGTAGAAAGAACTTGTCCCTGCAACATGACACTAAACTGTGCAGCACCATTTTGTCCTTTCTATATGATGTTAAGCTATACAGCAATGGTCCAGTATGACCTTAAACTGCAAATTCGTCCAACATGACGTTAAACTGTAGGAAAGTCCCTTACGTCTGGAAAGACATTAAACTACATAAGCACTTAAAAGTTTAGTATGTCTTTAAACTGCATCATCCACGGTCTATGCATATGACCTTAAACTATTTGCACTCTTATCCAACATGATGTTAAACTATAGAAAAAATGTCCCTTCAACATGACACTAAACTGTGCGGCACCAGTTCGTCCTTGCTATATGACATTAAACTATACAGAAATGGTCCAGTATGACCTTAAACTGCAACTTCATCCCACACGACGTTAAACTGTGAAAAAGTTCCCTAAACCGTCCATCATGACCTTAAACTGCATCATCCCTGGTCCATGCATATGACCATAAACTATTTGCAAGTCCCTTATGTCCAGCAAGACGTTAAACTGTGACGTCCTAACTACATGGCGCTAAACTGTATAAAAGTCCCTTACATCCGGAAAGACATTAAACTATATAATCATCAAAGGTCCATGCATATTACGTTAAACTATTCGCACATTCATCCAACATGACATTAAACTGTGAAAAAAATCCCCAATGAGTCCAACATGATGTAAATGGTGTGTTATTTTGTCCTTACTGCATGACATTAAACTGCACAGTCCCCCTTTCGTCCAATATGACGTTAAACTGTATTGTCCCCATCGTCCAAACTACATGATGCTAAACTGTACAAAAATTCCTTGATATGTCCTACATGACATTAAACTGTTATTTTGTCCCTGCTACATGACACTAAACTGTGCAGCACCAATAGTCCTAACTGTAAGACTTTAAACTGTATAGTCCCTTTTTTATGTCCTACATGACATTAAACTATGCATCGTTAAAGTTGTTGTTACCTCTTGTTTCTCACACCGAGTATGACTCACGTGAGCTTAGAGAAAACCTCAACTGTAATACTCTCTTTGGGCCGCTAACCATGTATATGTCCCAACAACATTTTTTTTATTAGATCGTTGTCCCCAAGAACAACTTGATCCTTAATTCATTCTTTAATTGAACTATAAGGACTTGGATCCTTGCCCTCCAGGCTGGGTATGTAGGCAACCTCCCAGGGTTCATGCCCAAAAACAATCTCTTCACATCGGTTCATCACCATCTCATATGATGTTGATTCGTGAAACTGCCCCTAGAATCAATATCTTTACATTGATTCACTTTCGTCCTTGTTATATGACGTTAAACTATACAACACCTTTGTCAGGTACGACAATAAACTAAAATATTCTTTGATTTCCTCATTTGAGAGAAAACTATTATTGACATTGATTTTTTCAATCATGTTTCATTTCAAAAGACTACGTGCATACATGGTAATGCCTAAACTTTTTATCCTAGGTTAAACCATCATTGCACTAAAGTCCCCTTTCACCCTTCACATGTACAAACCAAATTTGTACAAAGGGTAGTTCTAGAACTACGTGGACTTGATTCCCATCCTTATGGGATACGTAGGAATATTCGAGTGTCCCTCGAATCCAGTCCCAAGTCTTTTGGGCCTAACCCCAAATTTCACTTTCAGTCCCTTGGCTAAAAAGTCCTCATGAAAACACACACTGTGTATTCATTATTATGGTCCAAATTCTATGACCCTAAACTAAGATCTCTCATACTTTCATCCTGCACGATGTTAAACTGCATTTCAAGAACTACGTATGGCTTGATTCTCATTCTTATGAGATACGTAGTGAAGTCCAAAATTTCAATTCAGGACCCAGCCACAACATGATTATGGTTATCATTGACCTATGTATCTCTATATACATTGGACAATACCCATATTTATGTGTTATAATCCTAACCTTAAATATTTTCAGATCTTCATAACCCTTTTCATGACTTCTAGTCACAAAAATGTCAAACTTCTGAGAATTCTTTTGCCTGACTATGCAACATGTGCCCATAGGTGGCCTTGCATAAACAGTCCACATAACAGACTTGTCAGCCGAAAGATGCTATTTATTTGACCATGCAGCCAATGCCCTTAGGTGGCCCTACATATTTCAACCCCCTAACGGGTTTGCTAAATAATGGTAACTTCATTCTTGGGAAGAATGACTCTTTTGTCCTTATTTGTCTTAAACAACAATATGTAGGGATCCGAAAAAAATAGCCATCCTTAACATATTTGTCTCACATCCTTTTTCATGATCTGAAAGTATTCAAGTCTATGGTTTATTCTTCTTCCCTACGTTTGGGTCAGACCTTTGTAGGAGTGATATTCATCCAGTTCTTCGATAATCTTGTCTGAAAATATCTTCTCCATATTCAAGTACCTCTTTCCATACAACAAACTCTATACTTTAGAAAATTTGAATCTCCATAAAATTTCATTGGCTTTTAGCACTAGGAAAGTAAATTTCTGAGAGTTCTTTTGTCTGACTATGCAGCACGTGCCCATAGGTGGCCTTGCATAAACAGTCCACATAACAGACTTGTCAGTCGAAAGATGCTATTTATTTAACCATGCAGCCAATGCCCTTAGGTGGCCCTGCATATTTCAACCCCCTAACGGGTTTTGTTAAATAATAGTAACTTCATTCTTGGAAAATACTTCTTCTAATTCCTTTTAGATCTTTTTCATATCATTCCTCAGATTCAAATATTCTTAAGCCATAGTTTACATTTTTTCCCTCATACTTGAGTATGGTAGTGTGTTTTCAGATGAACTTTCAAGGAATTGTGTCAATTATAATCCATTTTGGTCAAAGCTATTTCGACCTTAAACATTATCCCCTTTATGTCCGGCATGCATGACTTTAAACTGCCCACAAAAGACAAAGGAACTCTGAATAAAAGTCAAGTTCCAGCTCACTAAATATACATTTTTTGTATGATTTATTTAATATTGAGCAATTAAAAGGTTTAAAGTTTGTAGGGTTATTTGTAATAATCCTAGTAAAAATCAAACTATGCTTACTAAGCCCATTGGCTTAAGTAAATTTGAAGCATGTAGTGAAAGAATGCAGGTACAAATGATTGAAGTGAAAGTATTTTTCATTGATACACAAGAGTTAGAAGGCCATCCACAGACTAGAGTCTCTTCTCTTTTTCAAGAATTACAAGAGGCTTTCAATATAACACTTCATTTGATTTACAACATCCCGAACTTCATCAGCAACCACCTGGAATTCATTCATTCAACTGGATACAATAAGAGATGTAGTGATAGTAGCTCTTCTTGGAACAATTGTAAAAGGATGTTCTTGTGTGCGGTTTGAGAGAATTTTCTGCTGATCAAACAGTGACTCTGTTTCTGTCCAAGAGACTTGGAAGATGGATACATGGATTTGAGAATGGAGCATTGGAAGTAAAGAGCCATTTGGAGAGAGTACTCTTTTCAGATATTGCTCTAATACCATGTTTGTCTTCTCTCCACCAACCGAAAGTGGAAAACATTTCAGCCCATGGGTTTTCCATTTTCATATCTGCAAGGAAATGACATAGAGGAAGAACTTGAAAGTTCACACCATTGTTGTTGCTCTTAATGCACAGCATAACCGAAATAGAGGAGTAGCAGTGCAGCTGCATCTCAGGTATATAATTGTTTGCATTTGGAACATTGACTCCTTGAAGATGACCATGACCATACAGAGGCAGATGGATGCTCTGTGGAAAATTAGGATGATATTTCTTCAAGTACTTAGCCAAATCTGGGAGAGTGCTGTTGCAGATATCATAATAATCATGGCCAATGATGTTCATCATGTCATCAATCCGCTTGCTATCCAGTTCATCAGTCGTTCCAATTCCCTTGGGAACCACTGAATCTGCACAAAAGATGAATAAACTAACTCTTAAATAGGTTTATTTTTCATAAAATTTGTGAAAGATTTCGAAAAAATGGATAAGACATTAAAGGAACACAAGTCTAAAACATGGCGCGCAAGTATTCATGTGCCGCGCTAATTTTTGACGCACAAGTATAAACCGCGCAAGTACAAATACCTTTACAGTAGCGCGGCATCAAGGAAAACACTAGAAAACAGAGCAACCTGCGCGGTTAAGGTGACCTGCGCGGCGAGAGCTCGAAGGTATGAAGTCCTGAAATCTGGATGCTTGTACGGAAGTGAGGCCCTCTATTTGTAGACGCGGCTGGGACCCTGCGCGCCATACCCAGTGCGCTCAAGGCCTGCACAAAGAGAACTTGCGCGCCGCCCTCTGTGCCCTGACGACTTGCGCCCTCCCTTTTCCTTTGGATGTATTCAATTTCCTCAGAGTCAAATCCTCATTTCTCTCTGGATCCAACTCTGAGGGGGGACTTTTGTTGACGCTCCTTTCATCACAGAATCTAAAGATTGGAAAAGGGGAATATCTGAGCTCAAAGTGATTCATCCTTTGAAGAAAATATCAAAAATCGAAAAAGGCATGAACAAAGGATCAAAAGAAACTGCACCGCGCAAGTTTTATCACTGTCGCACAAGTGACTTGTGCGACCTAAGTGATAACCGCCCTGTAACCGCCCAGGGTCTTCTCCTGCCTATAAATAGACCCTATGGGCCCCCATTCGAGAGGATCTTTTTCCAGAAACTCGGATTGAAGCTCCCGATGCCCAAGTCTCTTCTCAAAGCTTCCGGAACACTTCTAAGGTAATTTCATACCTAGAACGGAAGATATGAAGAGAAGGAGGAAGGCCTAAGTGTTGAAACTCATCAACAATTGCGCGCCTGAGTGGTCAGCCATTAAGGGAAGTGACCACACTTGCGCGCCTCCTTATTCCTTCAATAGAATTTGCGCGTCCCTTTTCTAGATGAACCTCAAGAGGATTCTAAAGGGTTTAATAAAGAGTCTCTCAAGTATTTCAATGCTAGTTGACCATCGCGCAAGTATCCCACATGCCGCACAGACATACATGCACGACCAATACTTGCGCGCCCACGCAAGACTTGTGTGCCTTTCAAGACTTGCGCGCCCCTACATTTTTGGGTGCCCATCTTGCCCATTTTACCCCTCTTAAGCCATTTCACCTTTCCTATTCAAGATTTAGTCTTCAAGATACTCTTCAAAGCCATTTATGGCATGATTTCTTGATTTGACTTCCTTATTTGAAAGGAATTATGTGGAATATCTCTCAAAACATAGTGATTTATTCATCTTTATTTCACCAAAGATTGAGAGTTCATTCATTCAACCTCATCCTTTAAGATGAGAGAATCCTTAACCTGGGTCTCCTTTTTAGGAATAATCACCAGTTATAAGTCCTTTAATCTGGGCATCTTCCTCAGGAGTAAGCCCCATATTCTTAAAGTTCCCAAACTTTGGCATCCTCCTCAGGAGTAAGCCCCAAACCTTAATTCCGTAACTTGGGCATCCTCCTCAGGAGTAAGCCCCAATCATAATCCTTTAATATGGGCATCCTTCTTAGGAGTAAACCCCAAGTCCTCTAATTTTGGGCATCCTTCTTAGGAGTAAGCCCCAATATCAAATATGGGAATCCTTCTTAGGAGTAAGCCCCGAGTCCCTTAATTTGTGAATCCTTTTTAGGAATAAGTCCCAATCTCCTAATTTGGGAATCCTCCTCAGAAGTAAGCCCCAAAACTTAATCCCTAACCTGGGTCTCCTTTTAAGGAATAAGACCCAATCATAATCTTGGGCTTCCTTTTCAGGAGTAAGCTCCAAGTCCCTTAATTTCTCTTAACCAGTCCTAATTTTCATTTGATCTGGGATTCCTTCTCAGGAGTAAAACCCAGTTATCAATCCTCTCCTAATTTGGGTTTCCTTTTCAGGAATAAGTCCCAAGATAGAGTATTCAAATCTCCATGAAGCACATATACCTTTATGGACCATGTTCCGGGATCTTCTCCCTAAAAGTAAATCCTAAACCTTCATCTATCTGGGCAGTCATATATACATAAGCCCCAAACCATTTCTTATGATTGCATATTTCATGGAATAATTGTCTAATTTTTCCCAATACCTCTTGTTTCTCAAACCGAGCATGACTCACGTGATCTTAGAGTGTAAAAGTAATTATGACATCCTTCTTTGAGCCATCAATCATAAACGTCGTACTCCCTTACTTGAACTATGTGGGTTCTGATTCCTTTTCCAAAACAAAGGATACATAGGTATCCCATCTATGGGTTCGATCCCAACTCTGAAATAATTCATTGTCCTTATGAATGACAATAAACTTCAAGTGCCCCACTGAGTGTCTTTTAAAACCAGCCTGTTCATCATAATGACCAAGATACTTTTATATAAATGTTTTGAAGGATACCAATGACCAAGAATCTCTAAATAGATACAGATGATTCTATATTGATGAAGAACCTAGAATACATATAAAATATTCTCTAAATTTCTTACATATTTAATCATTGATTGTTAAAACTAAAGGAAAACTCATTTTATACTTGGTAATGTAATAAGGATTCACGAACATAACTTAAATCTACAAAGAGAGTCCCGAAGTAGACAATAATTCCCCTCAAAAAGGTGTGATGAGTCCGACCTCCCATCCTCTCGACCAATGCAAATTCCTAAGCCTCATCAGTCCACAAGCTAATGAGGGCCTACCTTTGGAAAGTAGGTCCAAACGGATGTGGAATCATTGGATGTTTCCGGTTCTACGAACAAACCCGTTAGAAACTGATCAGAACGTTTGAATCTCCCATCCAGGAGGTCATCCCCGAATTCCGTGCGAAACAGCCTCACCAAAGGTCATGTTTGATCAAGGAGAAGATAATATCATTCCATGTATGGGTTATCCTATTTGATAAATAAATATTTTAGGAACCACATCCAGGCATAAAATTCCTAAACCCTACATATTTAGGGGAGCATCAACTCCATCAACTTAAGTAAGGACCCACACCTCGTCACATGATAAAATCCTAATTGATTTCCTAGATACCGTATCAGTACATTTCTAACATAAAAATCATAGAACTGATAGTATGCTAAAGGGGGAAATAAGAATACACTAAAATCACTAACATATATCTCCCATATGAAAAACACATGTTAAAACATTGGAGATAGAAGATACCTATCATCTAACACATACGCATGAAGGATAATATAAAATGGGAACAAATGACTTATTCCCTAACATCCAGTCCAAACCACATGCATTGAACCTAACTTTGTGTTGCATAAGAAGGAATAAATATATCCAAGTTCCACATCCATCCATAATAATACAACTACACAATATTTTAAAAGAAAATTGTGTTTGATATCATATAGAATAGGCTACACCAAGCTTAAATGAATCAAAAAATATTATTATTTAAATATGACTGTTATAACCAAGTTATTGAATTAGAGGTTAATAATATAATTAATCTCAATATGATATATATATATATATATATATATATATTTACTACTCAATACACATTTATTGATTTATTTTTAAGAAATAAGCACTCATTTTTTTAATAAAGACTTTTTATTCTTCAAAATGTGTGTTTTTTTCTCAAAAATGGTTTTTATTTATTTTTGTTAAAAAATATTATAATTAATTTCTATAAATTTTGTAAAATTTATTTAATGAAAATAATATCATAATTTTAATTTTTATATAAAAATTATCTTTGGGTGAATTTTCATTATTTTTTGAAAAGATTGACTTTCTAATGATCAGTGAAAAATACTGATTTCTATTGAAAACTATATTTTTATTTCAAGAATTTAAAAAGTTCCATTTTATTTTAAAAATTATTAAAATAAAAATTAGTTCTATTATATTATGAATAATATAATTTATTTCATTGGGATCAACATTATTATTGAATTTAGTATGAAAAAATTTTATACATAAAAATAAATTTTTCAGAAAAACTAATTTTCATTGAATTTTGTGTATTAATCTTAAATTAATTCATAAAAATTATTGAAATTGAATATTGAAAATACATTCCATATTTTGAATCATGAGGTCCAAATTTTTGATATAGGTCACTTTTATTTCTGGTCATTATGAATATAAATCACAGTAACTAATTGTCACCTTGGTAAGGGTAAATTTGGTAATTAAGGTTAAATTAATGTTATAAGGCTTTCAAAATCAACCTAACACCTTCATTCATTTAATTTTAGGAGTCTATTTAATCCATAATCATATATAACTTAAAAAATATTACATTTCCTTTCCACTTTTTTATGATTTTTACCTTTAAAATATTTAAGTGAGTGATAAAGACAAAAAATATCAATTTTCTTCTTTTAATTTCTATAATATTTTACGATAGTGATAAATACAACTTATGTTCAGTTATGAATATTTATTGGAAATATAAATTATTATTTATTATCTTGATAATTTATTTCTAATTTTTATTGATTAAAAAATTACATTAAATTCTTGTACAACACCGACACAACATTTATTCAATTTATAGAAAAATAAAATAAATAATTCTTAAAATAATACAACTAATATTATTTAAATAAATGTTACTTTTAGAAATTATTTATATAAATATAACATTTTATTTATTATTTGAAGTATTCAAATTATCTCATTGTCTTGATGTATTTAAATTCAAATTAAATGAATAGTCTAAAAAATAATATTAAAGACATATTTTAACAAATAATATCTTATTAAATTATTTAAAATTTATCAAAAGTATTATATTCATAAAAAATAGTTTTATATGGTTGAGAACATCAAACATTCTCCATTTATGGGTAGTTTCTCATTTTATAGTAACATTATTAAATTTTAAATGTTAGAAATCTTTAATAGTGTAGTAATTGTCAGGAGGGTTAATGGAGGGTTAAAATAAAAGTTAAGGGTGAATACATAAACAAAAATTAGAAAACAATTAGCTGATATTATTTGACCCCATAATCATCCTATATTCTAATTACATCAGTTTGGATCAATTCCAATATGAAACATATTTTACATTAATCTAGTAATTTAAGAAATTCCAAAGGTGCCCCTCCCTTACTTATAAAAGGGAACCTTATCTTCTCTTTTCTTCACACTTAATAAACTTTTTTTTATCCAATACCTTAAAAAATTCCTTTTTTACATGCATCCTTACATTCTATAAGAAATTTTTTGTCATAAATTCATTCTATGAAGGCTTTATGTATAATCTTAATGAGGTTGTCCGAAGAATATTTATCATTCTTAACCAAAAGTTTTAGTTTTATTGACTATTCCACCAACTTAAGATATTATTCAAACCTTAAAATATAATAATAGAAATATATAATATATATTTATATATTATTTTGTTAATTTCATAACCTACATTCATCTCCTCTTCCACAAAATAGGAAATGAAATCATCATTCGTGTTTACAACAGACTACAGCCTCACGAACTGATGTAATTTATTCTCCATAACTGCCTCTCATGGTTGGTTATAATAATGGCTTTAATATATATATATATATATATATATATATATATATGATATTAATGACACATTTATAATTCAAAAAAAATTATTATATCATATATTTTATTACCTTTCCATCCATTGAGAAATTATAATGACATTTGTACATACATGTCGACTGCACATAATTATCATTGTATAAAGATAATATAATACTTTCTTCCTTTTCATCATGATTGTTAAAAAATGGAAAATTTTACTCATGCAAATGTATGGCCTACCATATCCATGATTTTAATGTGGTTCATGTTTTCTAACCATATTTATTGATTAGTTTTAAAAGTATAATTTAAGTATAAATACTATAACTATTTCATGATTATTATTATATATCTGATTAAACAAAGACCGATTTTCCATAGTTAACCTACTGAATCCATTTTGGATATATGAACTGAATATCATCAACACATCCAACATGAGCTTAATTTATTTAGTAGTTAAATATAACATGATAAAAAATAAATTCAAATTAATAATAAACAAAAAATAATTATTAAGAAATTGAATAATTAACATATTTTTATTAGTCAATAATATAAAGAACGTATATAATGAGTCAAACCTTAGGTAAGGGATTATCTTTCAATTTTTATTCATTAAGGTGTGTTTTAATGTTATGCATCTAATTTTTTATATATTGTGCATATTCTTCTAATTTTACATGATATAACATTTATAATTCATACTTCTTGGTATTTTATATTTATATTCAAATTATTTTATCGAGGATGATTTGAATTGAAAGCTACCAAGTGGTAAGGGGTTTCTTAACTAAAATTAAATTTATCAGGTTATACTTGTCCTTCATTTATTTTTTTATGACAAGATTATCTGTAAAATAAACTTTGATTTATTTATGTTATATTTACACTTTTCATTATTTAGATTTATATTTGTTACACATAATATATTCATTGAATAATTCTCACATCAATCATATATTCTTTGTAAAGGATTGTGTCTCAATTTCCACACCATTGAGACATATTTGTTATTATAAAACTTTTTATTTTTATGAGGAGTATATATTTCCCATTTTAGGTTTTTAACCTGTATATCTTTTTATTCATGATGATTAATAATTCAATTCATGTTACTATTTCAAGTGGTATGATTACAAGAAAATCCAATCTTATTCCTATTTTTGATTGGGTATATTTTCCTTCCATATCCATATTCTTAAAAAAATAAAAAAATTTCTATTTTATTTATTCAAATGATTTATAAAGAAAATTTTATGTTATCCAGGACTTTTTACAAGGTTTAAATAGAATATTTATAATTTTTTCCCAAAAGTTTTATTTTTAGCATTAAATATAAAAATAAAATAGTACTTTTTTCTTTTAATTCATATCCCATTAACATACATTCCTTCCACCATAACCACTTCACACCCTTTAGCTTATTCAATAAGTTTTCAATGGATTTAGAAATAAAAAACATTGATAAAACTTATTTTAAATATTTCATTTCCATTCTCATCTATTATTTAAAAGAACCAATTTTATTACAAAATATACTTTTTTGTTGTCATCTCACATCTCTTGATTAATATCACTCACATTAACTTTATATTGAAACATCAACTTTTTTATGATCATAAAAAATTATAATTACCCTAAATATCCATATTATTTCTATCATGGATATTATTATTTATTAAACCATATATTATTTCTATATATAATTGTTTTAATTTGAAAGTTATTTGATTGACAGTGGAAAGCATTGATAAATAGGTATCATATATTCAATATAAATATTTTTTTGAGAAGGAATATTGTTTATGATTTTAATTAATCATTAAATATATAGGGAATGAATTATACATGTAGTGAAGGGTGGGGTCCAAAATTATATAGACCCTCAATGTATCGACATGTCTCATGAGGCAAATCTGTTGGCCAAATTAAATGGGTATTTACCCATAGTTTAAAATGTCTTGGTGCAAGGTCTTGATGGTATATATATAATGAATTATAAAATCATTGTGTCCAATATTAATCATTTAAATCATTGATAATTTAGTAATTATTATCCATTATATTACTGTATTGATTTTTATCCATAAATGCATTTTTTCTCAAATTATTGATTAAATGGAATGTGTTTTCAGTTGTTTACCTTTCCATATTTATCATTCCTAATTTACTAATGATATATTCCATTGTATGTAACCCTTACTGAGAATTGGAACTCACCCTTTATTTATTTCCATTCCCTAGGGTGTGAAGATAGGTATTATAAATAATATCAAGGATTCCGTAAAAAAATTTATGATATGTATTTTATATTTACAATGTAATATGGGAATCATATGTGTATCTGGTCCTTAAAGACTACTAAATTTATTGGTCCTTCAGGATGTGATCATTTTTATCTTACAACAATGTAATAAATTACACACTTGCTCTAATTTACTAGAGTTATGGTTATTATAAAGAACCTTGAATATATCATGCTATGTAGAGGGAACCTCCAAAGACTTTACTAATCTGCTACATAATGGAATTAGTAACCATAGAAGATACACAACAACCAAAAACATATTAGAGAATACTAATACCAGAATACATGTGAGGTAACCATGCCCTAATATCAAAGATATTCCAAGGGGTCTACCATTATCACACCTACTTTGTATCATTATCTAGATCCTATCATTGTCACCATGGGTATAAGATCCAAAACCAATCTAAAATAATCTCTATTGTAGTATTTGGTGGTAAAGAAGGCCCCACCATCATATTATATACAAAGATATATTTATAATGGACTACTCACTTTTCCAAAAAAATATATAGGGTGAGAAAACACATAAAATATCATCATAAGGAAGTTATATTGAGTGTACTATAGGGTACATAATTTGTATATTTAGCATATCCATCTGGTTCTATACCAACGTTGCGACTTTGTGTATTTTCCATGTAAAGAGTGTGAACTAGAGTGTACATGACATGTAGTCTCCAAGATTCCATTTAGACATATAACTTAGCCCATCTAGTCATGTATTTCCTAAATACATAGTTTTTCTCAAGGAAAATATTGTGTGTAAGACACATAAGGTATTACGTAAGGTAATATGGATTAATCCATGTCATGTTACTTGTAATGGCATGTACTAATACCTAACACATACCTCACATGAGGTGTCATTCTATGTACTTGGAAACACCTTGGGTCATATGAAAAAACATCCTTCATGACCTGGGTTATTGAGTTGTAGTCAATGTGATCAAGATTTACATATGTTGAAATCATGTGAACAACCCGAATCCACCCATCCCTTTACAATTTACTCCTCTGATAATCATTTATCATCCGATAGAAATAAAACCCACAAAAATAGATACAAAAAAGATATCCTAAAGTAAATTCAAGGAGTAATTGAATTAATAGACCCCACCTTATAGTGAATCATCGAAGCTTCATGGTTTTACATTGTTGATTAGTTCTCTTAGTCCATTTCTCCATATCCATCTCTGACCAAACCCCTTGAATGAAGATCTACCTCCATCTCCCCCCTTTTCCTATCTACTTATTCGCATCATCAAATTAATGTTTCCCCTTATATTGTTATGAATGAGTGTTAGAATAGGGGGAGTTAGTAAAAAAACCTAAAATTTAATTAGAAGAAAGAACCATATAAAGGCCCAACTCGATACCCAAAACTGGGACAAAGTTTATACCTCACCAATGTAAAACTACCTATTCCAAAATCAACAGTGAAGTTGGATTTCTAATTTGGAGCTCTGTGTTAGAGATATCAATGTTTGAGCACATGAGAATAAATTATATTTAATTAAAAAGTATAAAATTTCTCAAGAAATAATCCAAAATTAAAATTCCACCAAATTATACACTAAAGGTAAGTATCATATACTGAGAGTAAAAAAAGCATCAATTTTTTTTCTAAGGTTGTTTACATGGTGAAATTACAATTTTACGCTTTCTAAGTTCATAGGGATTCAAACATAATTTTTTTGAGTCTTCGACATTAGAAAATTAGAGTAACTACATCCCTCACACATTTGAGACATTACATCCTTGAAATAAAAATAACCTAGGTGGCTATTTGAGAATCCCAAAAACCATCCTCATATAGAAATATAAGACAACTAGGAATGAGATCCTTGATCTTATAAAGTTTTTTAAATCCACTAGAACATAGAAAAAACTGCACTTAGGAACACATACCTTCTCAATCACTTAGATCAAAGATATTGAATCTATGATTTTCATTCCTCCATGAATGATAAATAGCTTCAACCGATTAGATTGGAATTTTCTAACACCATCATGGCTCAAATTTCATGAATTTAATTAATTCATTCCACCAAAATAATTTTCCTCTAGCCATAAGATTGCCATAAACACCAACAAAAAGGGATTCCAAAAACTATTAGTATAATGTAGATATGTTTCCTATACAAAGTAATTTTCTTTAGAGGTATCCTTCTCCACACATTTTAAAATGGTGAACCCATTTATTTTCATATATATAAAATCTTATTATACTAGCATCCAATATTGTGTGCCTTGACAAGATTTCCATACTACATTACAATTTATTCCCACCACTCCCCATCATTAGTTAATAAAGCACATACATTGATGATTTCTAGCTCAAGGCATGAGTATATCAACATCTCTCACATTATTTCCATTCCAAAAACCATAATGTAAAATTATTGAACCAATGGCCTCAGTTGAGTTATCATACAATATATAGGACATAATCTATCTGGTTGAAACCCAAGGTTTCTATCTTCCCATTACTCAAATGTCCATAATCACAATCACATAGAACATTTTTCCTCTTCATACATATAGTAATTCAACAATGTATCTCCCATTGAAACTATCACCACACTACCAAGGTGATCACGTAGTAAAAGAGAATGATTTTTTCCAATTAGATAAAAATTATAGCTAGAATCGGATGGTATATACCATATGCATATTAGTACATAGTCAATACCAATTCTAAGGAAATAAAAAATCACTACACACACAAGAATGTTGATAATGAATTATTAGATCATAACTTAATATCTAACTTATCTCCTTCAAAAATACTAAAGAAGTCCATTCCCAAAAGCATAGGACTCAAATCCCAAAGATCAACTAGGAAATATCCAAGAAAACGGACCATCCCCTACTCTAAAACATCGTGATTGGTCTTCCAAAACAATTGGAACTCATGAATCCAATTTCAAAAACCCCTGGAAGAACATATTAAAACACCCTAAGGGTTATAAATACTCATCATATAGTTCTAAATTCCCAATGAAACTAAACCATGATTCAAATACTCAATTATAAAATTCTCCACAAGGTGTCCATCCACCAGAACAAGGACTATGGGTGATCATATATCACCAATGATATCATCATTGGACCTCACTGTACTATGGTAGGATCCTTGGAATCCTTTTTCCCAAAACGGCCTCACAAAAATTGTAGAAATAAGGGTACATGGTTGCCTCTAGAATGAGTCCCTAGATGTAATGTTATTGTTTAAAGACTCAATTGTGATCTTTGTCTCCTCAAAACATGATGAACCAATGAGATAATGGAACTCATTTATGTTTGCCAAATATGAGTGTTGAGGAAAAAGTCTATAAATTGGATCTATGAACACATAGGCACTTCCCAATCAATTCCATATATAGATAACATAAGGTGATAATCATTATTATGATCATAATTTTTCATCTATCTATCACCTTTGAGAAAAAATGTCAACATAAATGATGTCTCACCCATACTGGGAAGAACATCACATCCTGTCAAGGATCCTAATCCTAGAATCTATCTCATTATACCCATTCTATTATTCATGAGAGATATTTATAGGCTACACGAACCCCTATTTATGGATCATCTTAGATCTTCACTCTTAACTAGTTTTTCAAAATCAAATGGCACACACTAGAAAAACTCTCATTAACCATTGAACTATGGTGAGGGACCCAAACATCACTGAGTATTTGTAAACTAGGAGAGGGAGTAATCAAAAACATCAATGGTTAATCTACACTACATTAACTTCTATAGAATGATATTATATGCATTATATCATGGGCATACTGAATCCTCTATAGTATGGGGGACCTGAACCTTAGTGGGTTTGGGGGAGTATTAACACCATTCTCAAATGGAATGTATTCCAGGTGTGGAGGCACTTACCCCTCGCATGGAGCACCCACATCCTACCCCATGGGGGAGTATTATAGTTTCCCATGACTTTTACACATATTATTAAATTATTTTTAATATAAAAATCTATTAATTATATCCCAAATATCATGAGGCCTAGTGTATTTAGAAGATTATGATCACAATAAATCAATGGAAACTAAAACATGTAATCCTTATTTTTCCCTTTTCTATAGTGAGATCCTAAATCCATTTGAGCTATTAAAATTTCATAGAATAATCTTGGGAATACATAGAATTATCGGGTGAGATAAAATCCATGTACAGAAATAAAGATGATAAGGAAACATAAAATATGATTCAATGATATAACTTGATATCATAAAAGAGAAGACTCATAAATAATAACCTAGAAGAATAAGATAAGTAACATGGTATCATAAAATCATAAAATCATATTAATGTAGCAAAAAAACAAAAAATTTCATAATCATGATTCAGGATAACTACCTATAAAATATCATATAGTGAAAAAAGTCCCATAACGGATTAGGTTTAGTCCCTAATCCCATACTTGTCACCTCATGAGACTAAATATTGACCCAATGCATTATAGTATTATCCTAGAATACCCATAATAAAATTTTCATAATCTATGTGTACCATGTAAAGGAAATCAATCATAAGGAATAATATAAGAATTACCCATGGAAAGAAAATGTGTTGTATACTCTTGCTTCATATCATAATCTAAATATATTTCATAGTTAAGGAATTTGATAAATTATAATAAGGATTGTATTACCACATAAAATTAATGGATTATAAGCTATGTTTATATGTGAGATAAATATATATATAATTTTGAATCATTCCATAAAATTAAAGTTTAATGTAGTTGATGAATAGAAATACTTAAAAAAAGATTTAAAAAATGAGGAAAATAAACTTTCCACTTTAGAAATCACTTTTAAAAATAAAAAATTTATAAAATATTCTGGAAACCCTTTTAAATTAAATTAACTTCAGAAACTTATAAAGGAATATTCAAGTTAAATAATGGATATGATGGTAAAAAATATTATTCAAGTCGTACATGTTAAAAAAAATATTTCCTTCACGTCTTTTTTGGTAAAAGGTTAACTAGTACCACATTTAGAAAATGATAAGAATATTATTTTTAAACAATTTTCTATAAAATAAAAAGGGAAAATTTAATTTTAAAAAATCATATAATAATTTCATAAATAATTTTTAAAATCACTTTAAATAAAATATGAACATTGAAGAGAAATGGTTTTCAACCAAAGAGAGAAATAATGTTTATTTTCTTTAAAAATTCTCAATAATTTTAAGTAATAAAGAGATAAAAATGGAAATATTACTTGAAAATTTTATTAATAACTAGAGGAGAATAAAATAGAATTGTTTTTTTAGAAAATTATCAAAATCATACAATGAAAATTTAGGCATAAACAATCCTAAAAAATGATATTGAAACATAAACCCTTACCGCTTTGGTAACTTTTGATTTAAGAATCCAATGGATGAAATATATGAATTGTATCTTAAAATATAATTAATTGTGATGGATTAAATATATAATATGTAAGTGGTTAGTATATACACCATTAAAAATAAATTAGTTGCATAAAATAACATGTTTCATAAAGAAATAAGTTTTTAGATGAAACTCATAGAATATGCCCAAATTATCATATGTGTTCCTTATATTCTTGATTAATAAAATTATGTTAATTGTTTACTATCTTAATAACCTTTTTAAACATTTTTATTACTTTTATTTTATTTTTTACTGTGTAATATTCAATTACTTTACTAATTAATTTCACATCGGACGTTTTAATGATAAGTGACTCATATGTAAAAAAACACTTTGGTTAGTTGAATAAGTTCAGATTGATTATTATTTAACAATATCCATAATTTTAATCATTACTTAATTATAATGTGTATAAATTAATTATAATTTTAAAACCAATTATGAAATATTCTTATGAAAAATGAACTATGTTGCAATCATGAAAACGGTATGTCGTACATATGCATGAGTAACGTTTTCATATTTTGAAGATAATGATAGAAGAAAGGTATGTGTAATTTTATATTTATATAATTATAATTCTATATAAAATAAAATATTATTTCTTTGAATACACTTACACCTACTATTTGACTTGTTAATAAAAATTAATCACATCGCTTCGTGAGGTGGTAGTCTATCATACACATTAACAACGTTATAATTTATTAAATAGATAGTAAGGTAAGAAAGTATATGATATATTTCTTTTAAATATTATTATTATGTCATTAATATTATATATAAACATAAAATTAATCCTTATTACCTTCCATGTAAATCATAAGAAAAGATATCACATCACTTCCTGTGGTGGTAGTCAGTCATATACATGAATGAAATTATTGTATTCTCTATATAATAGAATGTTAGAAGGTATATGAGATATTATAATAATAAAATTATAATTATATCATATATAAATATTATATATAACATGATATCCATATTTGATAAGAGCTTATGGAAAAAGAATTATGTCAGTCCGTGAGGCGGTAGTCCGCCGTACACACGATCAACGAGTTCATTTACCATTTGACGGAGAAGGAGATGGTGGTTGGTCAATAACATAACATAAAAAATTATAGTATATTTAATATAATAATGTTATTATATTATAAATCATTAATAATAATTTAAGGATTTTTAAGAACAATTAAAATAAAATGCTCACTTAATAATGTTAACTCTTCTTCGGAAAACTTCTTTAGGTTTTACAAAAAAGCTTTTGAAGGTTGTAATTTTTATAAAAAAACATTATAGTATGAGGATAATTAATTAAGGAATTTATTTTTGAGTTTATTGGACAAAAAATTCATTTTTTAAGTGTTAAGTTGAAAAGAGAGGGGGTGTCTTTTAATAAGTGGGTGAGAGGACACACTAGAAATTTTTGAAATGAAAGAATTACACCCAAATTTTTTCATTAAAAAAGGATAAAAAATGGACCAATTTATAACCATTGAAGATATAAGGTCTAAATATTTACATAAAATTGTAATTACACAAGTTTTGGGTCATTTTTAACCCTTATAATTTTAGTTTAAACCATGGTAAACCCGTTTTTCCATTAAGTGTGGTAATTAATTTTTATTATTTTCAAAATTTATTATGATAAAAAATTATGGTTACCTTGTTAGATAATATGAATTATTATTATTCCAAATATTTAATCAATTTTTCCAAATTCAACTCACAAAATGGGCATAATTTAATTTAAAATTAAACCCAGGAACGTGTTGGAAAAAATAGTTTTTTAAGAAATTAATTTTTCAAGCATAAGATGATCTTATAATTACTATATAAAAAGGAATAATAATAAAATAATTTCAAATTAATATATATATATATATAATATAAATTTTTCTTATATCAATACTCATTTAGGGTTATTTTAATTAATTAAAATAGAGATTCATTATGCACTTTAAAACAATTTTAAGAAATAATGTGTTTTTATGCCTAAGAATAAACTTATACTTAAATTCATTATAAATATGATTTAAAATGTAATTAATTGGATGTAATATTGATAAATAATACTTAATTTAATTTTAAATAAAATTAAGATAATAATTTTACTTTATTTATTAAAAATAAATGACAATTTTGTAAAAATTTGTATTTTTTTACTATTCACTGAAAAAAATCAAAAAAATTACAAAAATTTCACCATAATTTAATATTGATATTTGATTTCAAAAATTAATTCCATTTTATAAAATATATTTTATTTAAGTTTTAAAAAATAATTCTATTATTTTCTCATAGAAAACTATAAATTTTTTTTTATAAAAACATATTTTCAATAAATAAAATGACTTTGATTAAAATTGACTAACTAGTTAATTAAAATTTATAAATAAATTTTTATTGAGTAGAAATTTATATAAATTTAATAAATTAGTTATTAATATTTATACCATATAATTTCATGTCTAGGTTATATTAGTCATGTTTAAATAATATTATATTGTAGTTCTTTTAAACTCAGTGTTGTGTGTTAAATATAATTTTGAGAATTGTGTTCTTATAAAATATTGGGGTGTCACATTATACCCCACTTAAATTAATTTCATCCTTTGAATTTAAAATTTTTCTTAGTAATCAATGTTTTTACATTCAAAAATTCATTTGTGAAAAACATACATCGCAAAAGTGTTAATAAAACTTCCACTTAAAATATCGAAAGGGAAATATAAAGGTTATCTAGAATATCACATAACTTGGTTTCCAATTTAGAAAGAATTTGTGGGAATTGAAAATTTGTAAAAGGAAGAAAAAAAATAAATAATTATGGATAGTGACAGAGGTCGTTGATCATAAGAAATTTAATGATCATGATAAATTTAATGTTCAAACAACCATAAATCTATAATGAGTTAAAAGACCATTGACTCATAATATATGAAGGTAGTAGGATACAAGTTTTGTTTCAATATCCCTTTCCTAGATATAGTGGATTATTCTACTATCAAGATATAGAACACCCAAAAAATATATACTTACTTGATATCTTTTTATTTAGTAAACATAATTCCATCGTTTGGTTGTACTTCGATCACACTTCACCTATTAATCTAAAGAATTAATATCTAATATGAATTTTTTATTATGATAGATGTACTATAATTTAAATTAAATGGGTCATAATATCCACAAAAATAGTAATAACATATTCATATATATTTATTAAAATAAAAAATGGTTTTCACAATGTAAGATAATTTTCAATATAAATATATAAATCTTCCCAAAATTTATTAATAAAATCAAAGGTTTTTCATAGGACATTCCATAAATAATAACCCTATATCCTAAATAACCTCAGTAACCTCAACATCAAAGAATTTTTTTACGTATAGTTTTATCTCATACCCTTCATCTTAAATATCCAAAAACATTACAACATTCCTCCAAAATAATCCTTTACATTAAACCTATAGTTTATATATATATATATATATTACCATAATTGAATGTTTCCAAAAATATCATTAATCACATAATAATATTAGAAATTTAAAAATATTTGATGCAGTAATATGTTTCCAAAAGAAAACTTAATTTTTATCAACCAAATCATTTAAAAAATAGTGTTATACTAACCAGTACATCATGTAGGTCCGTTGTAGGATGTGTACCCTTATCGCTCTTTAGTTGTGGGTTCAAGGCTTATGGCCTTGTTGGATGTAATTGGTTGTCACCCGGCTTATGGGTTGTCCATTTTGTACAAATATGGAACAAATTATGTGATAATTATATTCATAATTTTCTCTTATCTTATAATGTTCTCAAGAATATGATGGACATATTCAAAAATACATTAGTCCTCAAATCACTTTTTTAATGACTTAGGTTTTCTTTGAAACTCATTATTTTCCCAAAAATCAAATAATTTTAATTGACTATAATTAATCAACATAAATCACACATCCAATATTATATTTTCCTCAATTATTTATTTTTCTATAAGGTATGACAATAACATTTAATCACTATTATATATCATTGGTACCATTAAAATTTTTCTTAAAAATCCTTAAAGAAAATTACTACAGAATGATCCATATATGCTTTATGATTTTTATAACCAAGATACCATTGATAAAAATACTTCTACAGTGTAATTTATAGATCCCCATACATAAATACTATCAAAAAAATTATCAATATAACATCGTTCTTCCCTTAGTCTATAGTTTAACCCTTAGTTTAAGGAATTGACTTGGATTATTTCCAAGCTCCCCATAAATAATACATTGAATTCCAGGGTAATTTTTTTCTTTATACCCTTTATTTCCACAGAGAAAAATTTACCCTCCATTTGAGATATTATTATAGGAGATTCTTCTAACATTATTGGCATGTTTGAGGATGAATATTCTATTATTTAGTATATTTAATACTTTATCTTCTATAAGATTCCATCCATCTCTTCTTTGTTATTTTTTTGTAAATTCAACTATATTCCTGTTGTTAATTGAAATTTGAGATGGCTTATTTGGCATGATTATAAGATGTCTAACATCTATTATCATTGGGTTGTGATTCTTATTTGGTTATCATTATATTTCCCATCACATTGGTTTTCAGAATTATTTCTCTTATTTCCCTCTATTAACTAAAAAGATTAAAAGAAAAAAGATGGTAATAAATTAACGTATCAAACAGAAACTTATAAACCTAGAATGAATAAATTATAAATGATAAGGACATCATAACTTATGAGTCTCTAGGTTTTCCATGGAATGATTCCTATTACAATTTTTAACCTAAATATTTGTTTAAATCCTTCATAATGGTTTGTTAAGTGTTTGTGAATTTCCGAAACATATTCCCCAAGAGTGTCAAACTAGGTGTGCAGTAGGGACCATTGTCGTGTACCATGTAACACTTGAGTTAATCCTGACACATATTTTTTAGATTTACAACAACTAGGTGAGTTTTTTACAAAACCACATCCACTTTTAACATCTATACATGGATTTAATTGCTTGGAAACCACTCACTCTATACTTCACCAAGATTCCATGATATTGTTTTAGCTAGTATTATCTTTAGACTCATCCCTAGGGTTCTTAATATATTTTTCTCATCATAATTCAATATTTTAACTAAAGATTTTTTCTGATACCAACTATATAAACTCATACCTTTTACACATATTATTACATGATTTTTGACATAAACATCCATTAATTACAACCCAAAAATTGTGAGGCCTATTGTATTTGGAAGACTAAGATCATAATACATAGAAGGAAACTAAAAAATGAAATAATAATTATTTTTTATTTTCAATAGTAAACCCTTAAATCTATTTGTGCTCCTAAAACTACATATCATAACATGGGGAATACATAGAAAAAAGAGGTGAGTTAAAAAACCCAGTAATGGAATAAACATGATAAGGAAACCTAACATTTGAGGCAAAAATATAACATGATATTATAAAAGTGAAGGATCGTGAATAATCACATGGAATCATAACATAAAAAAAATTGTATCATAAGATCATAACGTCATATAAAATGTGGCGGCAATACAAAACATGACATAAACATGAGCCAAGGCTAATTTTCAAGATAATACATGATGAAAAAAGGGCTTTTGTGATGGGCCTATCACCCGTCACAAATCGTCATTTATGTGGGAATATTTTCAATGGGATTTGTTTCATGTTGCAAATAATCCTAAATAAATAATTATTTTTAATGGGAAAACATTCCCTTCACAAATACCTTTGGCACACATGCACGCAAAACTGCAGGAAAAGGTATTTGCGATTGGTATTTACTCTCATCGTAAATACTTTTTGTTATTAATTTTATTTGAAACAAGAATCTTTAACTTGTTGAAAATAATGTGTCAACATTCTAGTATTTTCAACAGGACTGATTACAAATACTTTTTTAATTGCAAAAATGTGATTATTTTTAGTGGGGGCTAATTGTGATAGGCCACGTCGCAAATAAGACTATTTGCGATGAGAATTCCAACACAAATAGCCTTGTCACTACTAATCTAACCTATGTATACCCCCACCCTATTTTTTATTCACTCTTCATCTGAACTCTACTTTCATCCACTACTCTGCTCTACTTTTCATTTCTTCATTTAAAAGTTTAAATTTTCCCAACAAAATTTTCAAATCTTTATCCGATAAAAACTTTAATTTTAAGGTATTTATTTAATGATATTAGTTTTTAATTAATTTATTTTATTTTATATTAGAAATTAGTATTATTAATTATTTGTAATTGAAAATAATTATCATTAATTAGATGTAAATAATATTAATTAGCAATAATTTTTTAATTAGAAATATATAATTTTAATTTACATTAATTAGTTTTAATTTGCAGTAATTATTTTTAATTACTAGTAAGTAGTTGTTATTAATAGTAAATACTTATAATTGATAAATAAACATTACTAACTAAAATAAAATATTAACAATTTATAGATCTTAGTAATAAATAATATGAATTTATAAATATTTCCAATTATTTAAAATAATTAGTACTAATTAATAATAATTTTAAAAAATTAACCTTAAATATTGATAATGTAAAAAAATAGTAATAAACGAGCATTAATTAATAAAAATTAGTGGTAATAAGTAAAAGTGGCGTTAATTGTTATAATTTAGTAGTAGTCATTATAAATAATCCATAATTAATATAAAAAAGTTGTAATTATTAAAAATCAGAAAAAATGAGCAGTAATTATTAAAAATGAGCAGAAATTAGCAGAAGTTATTAAAAAAATAGTAGAATTGAACAGTAATTAGTAAAAATTACCATTAATGAATGGTAATTATTAAAAATTACCTGTAATGAGTGATAATTTTTGAACATTATTGATAATAAGCAGGAATTATTAAAAATTAATAGAAATAAGAGTTAGTTATTAAAAAATCGATGAAAATGAGCATTAATTAATTATTATTAGAAAAAATTATTGTTAATTATTTAAAAATAATTGAAAATGATCATTAATTAGTAAAAAATATAGGTAATAAGAGATAATTATTAAAAATTAGATTCAATGTGTGGAAATTATTAAAAATTAGTGGTAATGAGCGTTAATAAATTAAAATTCACAAAAATGAGTGATAACTAGTTAAAATTAGTGGAAAAGAGTGGTAATTAGTAAAAAATACTTGAAAAAAGCATTAATTAGTATAAAAACTAGAAATGAGCAACATTTATTTTAAAAATACCAGTAATGAGCGGTATTTAGAAAAAAATAATCATAATGAGAAGCTCTTAGCCAAAAATACTAGAAATGAGCCTTAATTAGAAAAAAATACCAGTAATGAGCAGTATATAGTAAAAAATACAAAAAATGAATGTTATGGTAAAGAAATACTGATAATGAGCAGTAATTAGTAAAAAATACCAGCAATGAGTGGTAATTACTAAAAAATACTGGAAATGAGTGTTAATTAATAAAAAAACAAAAAATTAACAATAATGAGCAGTAATTAGTAAAAAATACCTACGATGAGCTATATTTAGTATAAAATACTAGAAATGAGTTTCATTTAGTAATAAATACCAGTAATAGGTGTTATTTATTAAAACAATATCAGCCATGAATGGTAATTAGTAAACAAATACAAAAAATGAGTGTTATTTAGTAAAAAAATGCAGGAAATGAAAGGTATTTTAAAAAAATATCGATAATGAGTAAAATTTAGTAAAAATTATCTGTAATGAGCTCTAATAAGTAAAAAAATATTTTAAAATGGAAAATATTTAGGAAAAATTACTTGTAATGTTTGGTATTTATTAAAAAGCACCAGTAATGAGAAATAATTAGTATAAAATACAAGAAATGAGAGACAGTAAAAAATATAGATAATGAATGATATTTAGTAATAAAAAATATCTCTAATGAGCTGTATTTATTAAAAAATATAAACAATGAGATATATTTAGTATAGAATACTAATAATGGGTGATAATTAGTAAAAACATACAGGCAATGAGTGATAATTAGTAAAAAAACCTCAATGAAATATATTTAGTAAAAAATACTGGTAATAAGAATTATATACTTAGAAATATAAAAATTTAACAGAATTAACCATAATTAGTAATAGAAGGTCGAAAAAGGGTCATGAGGTAATAATGGAGTAGAGGGGATAAAGGGGATGTCAGAGTGAAATAATTTTAGTACAAAAATTATCTCTATGTTCACCTTCATCCACTTTACTCACTACTTCTCTTCAGGGAAGCATAGAGCAGAGGGGATGAAGGAGATTAAATAGTAAAATAATTAATGTGTCTCTTCGTTCAGACCATTTATAGGAGTGACAATCATTGGTAAACTCATAGGTTTACCCATGCCTGTCTATCCTTTAAATAATGTGAACACCAGGCACTAGAATTTTTTCACTCTATCATCTCCTTCATCCACTCTAGCCCATGCTACCCTGATTCCCCTAGGTCATCCTTGTATTTAAATTAATTTTAATTAGTGGTAGTTAGAAAAATTAGTGTTAATTAGAAAAAAACAGTGGTAATTAGAAAAAATTACCATCCATTTATAGAATTAGAAAATTTTAGTGGTCATTTGATAGAATTGATAGTATTTACAAGTAAATTGTATTTTTTTTGATTTTCTAATTTTTTGCGATAATATCATTATTATATTAAATTAGTTACAATAAATAATGTTATATTATAGTTTTTATATAAATATTGAAAATAGAAGTAGGAAAAAGTCTTTATTATAAGATTGGGATTGGATAGATCACTGTAGGAATCTAAACTGTTCTGCTATAAATATTATATATAATGTGGGTGTTTAAACTTTTTATCATTTTCATCATCTAAAATAGAATTTTTTAGAAGGGACAATTAAATGTCCATGTGAGAAATGTGATCTTAAGATATTTTAAACATTTGGGAACAAGGGGGTTATCTATTACATTTTGGTTTTGAGAAAGATTTTATTTTTTGATATCATTGTGATTAATACAGATCTATAGATGATTCTAATAATTTGGTTCTAGATCTATTATAGATCCAAAACTATATTACATGATATTTTTAATCAATGTTTTCAAGAAAAAATATAAACTCATTATGATATTGATTTAACTCCCACATTGGAAACATGTCAATTTAATGACTTGCTAAAGTATGTTGAAGATTCCTTATATCCTAGTGGTAAGATAAGAATAGTTAAAGTGGTCTCAGTATTTATGTTTATTAAAAAAGATAATTCATTTTTTATAGTTGTTCTGATTAGATATTCTTTTAGGTTAAATGAATCTTACCTAAAATAAATGTTTTTCCTACCAATTTTTATGAGAACAAGATACTAGTTCATCATTTAGAACTTGGTTATCAAAAGATTCATGCAAGTTAAAATGATTTCATCTTATATTATGGTGAAAATGGGTTATTAGTTTGTTTTTCTATATTTGGATAATTTAGGTACAAGGAGGCTCAACAAATAATGTCTAGATTTGTTATCATTAAATAGTTGAGGTATCTGCCACTTACACTCAGATTGCAACATTTATTTATGTCTCAAAACAATGCCTCGTTGATATTTGGTAAAAATACAATATGTTAAATAATAAATTTTAAATATTCCTTCTAATGGAATTAATGGATTTTTTTTGACCATGTACATCCTTATTTTTATTTTGAATACCCTAATGTGTGATTTGGTCTTTTTACTAATGGTTTTTATACATTTTGTTTGTACATTAGTCAATATTCTTATCGGAAAAAATTTATTACTCTGTGTAACTTAACTCCTTGGATGTTAATAAATAAACATATATCTTTTTTAAATTATTAATACTAGGATATCTAGAAAATAATATTGATGTTTATTTCAAGAAATTGGTTAATGAGTTAAATTTATTATGGAGTAATGGTGTCAGTACATATGATGTTGTTGTGAAACCAAATTTCGTTATGAAAGTTGCATTCATGAGGAAAATTAGTGACTTCCTGTAATATGACATGTAATCCAGCTAGAGTAAACAAGATACAAAATCATGTTCATACTATATGAGAGAAAAAAAGCATTTATACTCTTTATTTGGAGAAAACATTTTTTTCCCTACTATCATCACAAATTTATTACTGTTGATCATCCTTTCCAAAGGAACAGAAATCATTTTAGAAAAGGTATAATTGAACCATATGGACCACCAAAAACGATATCAGGTATTTATTTAAAATCTATTGCCTTTGTATTACCTCTCATTACCTTTGGACTGAATATAAACTAAAAAAACTAGATGGATTTCAAAATGTTTGCAATTGGATTAAACAGATTATTTTTTGGGATATCTTTATTGGTCTAATTCTGTAGTCCATCACATGTGGGATTTCATGTATATTGAGATGAACTGTTTTGATAATATATTTTATACATTTTTGGACACACCAGGTAAGACCAAAGATAATATAAAGGCATTATTAGATCATTTCTAAATTTTCCGGTGACTAGAATATGAGTTGTTTGAAAATAAAAAAACATAGAAGTTAATGAATCGAAAAGTGTATTATATAATTTATAGAGAAAACTATTTATTATTTTGTCATTGGATTATGGATTTTAGTCTAACAAGTGGTTATGATTCTAATTTGTCTAGTTGTGTAAGAAATATTCAAATTTTCAGAATAAAAATTCACGATCATCATATTATATTTGAAAGGATTATACTGATTGGATTTATAGGTTTTTTGAATTATTATATTTGGTATGTGCTAACACAAAAAAATATTTTTCTGAGACATCTATGTGGTGATAGCATACTATGATGCACTTAGTAAATTACAAGAAGATGTTGTTTTAATTTAATGTAAACTAAAAAAAAATTCCCCAAACTTTCATTGATTCCATGGAACATTTAATATTATATTTCCCATATGAATTAATATTTAGGTGTCTAGTACAATCTTGATATATGTACCCGTATGATATATGTATGTAGAAATTGAAGAAAACATTATGTAATAAATCATCATCAGAAGGGTCAATTGGAGAAAATTATTTACAAGATGAAATATCTTCCTTTTTTATCCCATTATTTCCAACAAAATATCCTTTATAACAGAACCGAATAAGTTTTAATGAGGGAAATTTTAATGATGTAATGAACATTCAATTATATGTTTTTAATCATCATCAACTTGGATTTGGTGGAGTTCATGAATGATGACTTTTATATGATGAAAATCACAGAGCTCAAACATATGTTCTTCTCAACTATGTGGAAATGACATGATTTGTAGAAGAAGTGAAACTACCAAATATTCGTTATTTTTTATAAAAAAATAAATTAATATTATTTAATTTATAATTTATATGATGATCATATCAAGAAACAATTTCCACAAACTGAAACAACTTCTCTTGAAGAACATCGACAACATAATTTTTCCAAGTATTTTCAAATATTGGTAAAGTAAATTATTTATGGTTTAACATATGAAATCAATTTATTATTTGTTATACTATTAATTTTTTTTTCAATTATTCAATTATCAGAAAATGCTGATAAAATTGATAATCAGTTATGTGTATTGAGTAAGCCACTATTCAAAATGGTTAAATCCTATAATTAATATGTGGTTAATGGTTTTAAATTTCATACACATGTATATGGTGAATCAAAAAAACAATTATTAATGGTGTTTTATTGAGATTATATCATAATAGAGAAATTGAATTATACTTTTACAACATGATAGATGAAATAATTGAGCTCTGTTATCTGGGAAAGAATTATATAATAATGTTTAAATGTCATTGGATTGATACTGATAGAGGCTTGTGTGTTCATCGAGGCCATAGAATTGTTGATGTTAAATATAAAATAATTCTTGTAGTGAATGAAATTTTTTTATTAGCTCATCAAGAACACACAATACATTATGTGTCATGAACCAACCCTAGTCGACCCTAAACTAGTCACCCGAGTCAATTAATGGTAAGGCCCGAGAGGCATTCCTGATCCTCCTAGGATGGTGAAAAGCACCATGGCATCAATAGAGAACAAATTGGAAAGATAAAACCCAATGAAAATAAATAAATCAATATAAAAGGTAGAATAATTCAAAGTAAATAAATTATAGAAAGAAGAACAACCAACAACAACACCCTAACCTGACCATGACAAAAAAACCTCGTGACCCTGAGATTCACCCTCCAAACCACATCCAACTCTTTCCCATAGATAAAAAGCTCGATTTGAACCTAAAAAAATACTAAAAATAGGAAAACACTATAGGCATGAATATTAAAACTCAGTAGGTATTCCCAAATAATTCTATTCGCAATGTACATTCTTTAAATAAAAAAACATTGATTTCCAGTTAAAATACAATCTATAAATATAAAATTTTCTACACTTTTCATTTCAAGGTAAACTAATCAAGATCATTGTTTATTTTCCTCAAGTTTAAAATAAGTTTTAAGAGGATGAGGAAAGAAAAGGATACCACAAATGAATCATTCATTTTTCATAAAAGTGCCAAAGGAAAGAGTGATTGTTTGTTAAAAACATTTTTCATGAAAAGATCTTTAGCAAACCACACATTTAAAATTTTAAAAGAAAACACCAAAGCTAAGTATGGGGGATATCACTTAATAAAATGAGGTAAATGGTACTAAATGTATTAGTGTCAAAGGAACATGGGAAATCCTAGGAACTCAGAGGAAAACCATAACGTACTAATACATGTGACTCATCCTAAAGGCATGCCCTATATGATGATGTCATAATTCCCTAACATTCGATCATTTCTCTACCTGGCCTGACTGAGGGTCCCAATCCTAAAGAAATAATAATATGATAACCCCCTGGTATGGGCCACTAGCTAGTGCAAAAACCTAGACTAGTGCAATAATCGTTCTTAGTAACCCCTGTAGTTATGCCAGGTTCCTATGATAAGTTCACAAAAGGGGAAAGACAATCAAACTAAACAATAAGCCACATAAAAACCCAATTTCCCAAACCAACACCCAACACATAAATAAAGACACCCTATTCCCATCATACAAACCCATTTACAAATCTGCTGGGTAAACATTATAAACATTCAAGGAAATCACCACTTTTTATAACAAACTGTTATCCAATTTATACACACCAATGTCACTTGAAGAAACACATTTGACACCATTTTCTCAAATCATAAAACACATTTAAGGAAAACCAACCACCACTTTAAATTTATAATACATCTATAAGAGTCAAACGAGCAGTTTACAAATATTTAGTTTATATAATTTAACAAAAATACACCACATTCCAAAAAATCATTTTAAAATACTCCTCACCTAACAACCCTCCATATTATAATTCCCAAAACAAAAATATTATTAATAAATCATTTAAACCACTTATTAAATCATTTCAAAGAAAGCTATAAGATTTTACCAATAAAATACTTTGGAAATCCATTTCAGAAAAACTCAATCACCATTTTAAACATCCCAAATACATTTTGAAGACCAAAACATGTTTATGAAAATTAAAAACCACCAGAAAAATCCAATCGGGATATTTATCAAATACATAATGTTCATTATTTCAGTAAATATACACTGGAGATTCATAATTACCAAACAATGCACCATAATTCACATGAAGAAAAATTCTAAACATCTTAGACTGTTAATCAACTATAAATGTAGATATTAAAGGTAATAAATAAAAATTCTTTAATTTAAAGTAAATGTAGAAAATATTCCTACCTCAAAAGATAGTGAAACATATTGAAATCGGTGGCAAAGCCCAAATTTATCTCAAACACACCAATAGAAAGCTAACACCAACCTGAAGCAACAAAATTGAATGCACAATTTGAAGAAATTGACCCTAAAAATTGAAATCTTAACCACATAATAACATCAAATGGAGAGTAAGGAAAATATAAATACTGAATGGGGATTCTTCCCCAGAAGATAAGGGCACCAGCGAGGTCATGGCTACTAGAGATGGAGTCGTACCAGTGAGGGGTTTCACCACTAAAGGGGTTCATCCGATGGGGTGCACAGACTAGGTGGAGTGTGAGGCTGTAGGAGTGTGAAGAAATAAGGAAGAAGGGGGTGGTTTAGGTCACATCCCCATGGATAAGGAGGTCGGCCGAAGAGTTTTTGGTAAGGGGGCGGTGGCACTTATAGCAGGGTGTGTGTAAAGAGGGTGTGTCGTTGGTCTGGTCATCTAAAGGGAAGATGGGTTGTGGGTCACCGGTATTATTTGGTAGGAGGAGGCGTTGTGGTCACCGGTGTTGGCCAGTAATATGATGAGGTGTCAGTTGGAAGGGTTGCACACAAAGGGATCGTGCCAAGGGGTAGGGGTGTGCTATGGGAGGAAGAAAAGGGGGAAGTTTGGTGCACCAATAGGGTTTTCTCCCCCCCTTTTTTTCATTTTTTTTAATTTTTTTATAAAATTAATAACAATAGTAAAATTAATAATAATAATAAAATAATAATAATAATAAGAGTAATATTATAGTTAATAATATCCTTCATATAATAAATAACGTAACATTAAAATTAATAATAACCTTTATTTCCTTTTTAATAAATATAATGTTAATGAAGATATTTTAACAATAAAAAATGATATTAATAACTTTAATATTAATGATGGTAATATAAAAAAAATCCTTGAAAATAATAATAATATTATCCTCAACTATAATAATTGTAGTATAATGGTTAAAACATTTTCTTCGCCTTATTTTAATGCACTCGCTGTATTTCATTTAATTTTATTTTATTTCATTATTAAAAATAATAATATTAATAACATTTTAATGATTTTCATCATATTAGCGACTCTTGATAATTTAATAGAGATTAATAACCAAACAAATTTAATAATAATAATTTTATTATTATTATTAAAACACTCTATTATTATATTTTATTTTTAACACTAATTTTAAAATCGTTTGTTTTTTACTTTTAATTTATTTTGAAAACTGAGCAGCATGCACGGTCTCCGAACTGTGCCCTGCCCATACCTTTGGTGCCGCTAAGCCTGACACACTCATCTTTGAGTAAAATTTCAGAAATTTAAACAATTACTCCTCCAAACCCTGACCCAAGATGGAACCAATGAAGAAATCAAACTCGGGTGTGACATTATGAAAATTATTATTATGATTCAAAATAGTTAATTGATTAGTGGAGCAATATAAAAATATAATCTCATAAAAATATGCTTATGAAAAATGTATTTGGTTCTACAGAAGTAAAAGGAATCAAAATTTTTCAAGATACATATCAAAACAAATCTTCTTAAAAAAGATACATGGATATCAATGATGAAACTCTATAGTTATTGGTCGATGGTGATGATGATATTAATGATGTTACAAATTAATTTTAAATAACAAGAGATGATGGAGCTGGTCCTATCTAAATTGTTGATACCAAGGAAGAAGATAAAGTGGTTGACATCCTCTTATGATAAGATGACGATGAAGATGAAGAATGAAACAATTACATAATGGTTGTAGTCATTATATATATATATATAATAGTAATCATTTTCAATTATTTACTGAAAACATTATTTTCATGTTTTAGATGGTTGATAATTCTTATGATGAGATGTTTTTTACCCTTGAGGTGTCTATACTTCCTAGTGTTGAGACTAATTCTTCATCCCCTTAACCTGAGGTTGTTAGTGGTTTGTTATTGGCTCCAAGGGGTTGTGGTCTTTTGATATTGATGATCCCTGACCCTATAATTGAGAGACATTAATATATTCAGTTTAATCCATGAATGTGGAGGTATATACAGTTTTTTATTTTAGTTAGTTTTCATTAATGTTTATTGATTCATTTATGTACTAATTGTTTGATTATTTGTTCTATTTTTTCATAGTTTTTTCATATAACTTTTGGAAAGGGGATTGATATTTTTTGGAATTATTATTTTGGAGCATGGGTGATGTGGGATCAGATTCCCATTGATGTTCGACACTACCTGTTTGATAATTAGATGGTACATAAATAAATTATAGTTATTTTTAAATTTATTTAATTAATAACCTTATATTATTAATTATTTTTTGGGTTTATGGTATCTCATCGATGATAGAATGAAAACCTCTATCTGAGAGTCTAAAAATATTTGTATGTGTGGGAATTGTCATCAGTGTTTACAAAATTTGAGGAAGAGATCCATGAAGAAAGTGGGAGTCATGGTTTTTTATTAGTCATGTTGCACCCATTGACTTGATTACATCTCATATCATTTTTTGGTTGGATTGTTCTCATACTGTATGAGATATTGATTTCATAGGAGATCATCATTGTGTCAAAATAACCTAGAGAGGTAGGAGGTGACACATATATATGGTAGTAATAAATTTAGTACCCATCGAAAACAAATGTTAAGTACTTTTATTTAATAATTTATATAACTTTAAATGAAAAATTATTATTTTATACCCATATAATAATTCTATCATCCTGATATTATAAAGTTCAATGTTTATCAGAGGATTTACGGAGATCCTATCGCAAGATAGATTACTGGTGGTTGACAATGTTAGATTGTGGTCAGTATAATATTTATGAGGTAAAAAATTAACTAAAAACAATATTTTAACCAATTTGATTTCAAATTTCATTTGAAGGAGTCATATGAAGCTGTGAATTATCAAGAATAGGATGTGAGTGGGGGAAAGAATGAGAGTAAAACCACTAGTGTGGTGGTATTTGATGATACAATGTGGATGTAAGCCACTCATTATACTTTCATGAATGGCCAAGTTATAGGTATAGATTCTTGATTGACATTTGGTGGTTTTATGGTATTGTTGCATAGTCTATGTTCAAATTGAGGGGAGTTTATAGAGAGTTGTCATCATCATATTTAGAGAATCATGAGAAGATTTGAACTCAATATGATGTTATTAATGCCCTGTGTAGAGAGTTGGAAATTTTTCATTGATGGCATAAGTAGTGGCAGGAGGAGTATCCTCAAGTGCATGAGCAACAACAATATAATATTATGGAGTGTATTTGATGCTCGTTGTAGGGTATATGGATGGAGTTACCTCCACCACTACCTACTCTTGATGACCCTTCCCTCCTTGGTGATATTAGTGTTTTTTTCCACAGTTATTATGATAAACATTTGAATGAATGTATTTTTTTAAATATTTTTATTAGTTTATATATTTATAGTTTTATATATTTAATTTTATTTATATTATTGTGATGTATTCGTTTTTATATTTTTTAATATTTTTAAAAAATTTAATTTTTTTATACCATTGGTATTTTTTTATTTTTTTATTTATTAAATTTTTATTATAATTCTTTTATTTTTTAATTATTAAATTTTAAATCTTTATTTTTATATATTATTTTTTAAGGGATTGATCTCCCATTAAAAATAATTATTTTTTATAAAGCATGAATCTCATTGAAAATGATATCTTATAAATACTGAGTGAAAATTTTGTCTGACGTCAGAGTCCCCCATCAAAAAAAATTGTGATGGTTCATCAGAAAAAAAGTATTTGTGAAATGCTTTTCATATATAAGGAAATTCTGATAGGAGATCACTACAGATAATTTATTCTCCAGTTTTGATATCACATGATGGTCAAATTCCCATAACAGATTAGGTTTTCTCCCCAATCTTGTAAATGGAACATCATGAGACTAAATCTTTACCTAAGTCATTAGAGAAATATCTAGTCACACCCATCATAACATGTTTGTGATCTATGTGTTCCACATAGAGTAAATCAAATATAAATCATGACATCATAATTCCCATGTAAAAAAAATGGGTTGCATAATCTTATATCATATCATAATCAAAGGAAATTTCATAATGAGGGTATTTTAGAAATGATCTTAAGGAATGTATTACCATATAAAATGAAGTGAGAATAAGATAGGTATATATGTAAGAGATATATATATACATAATTTTAAAAATTTCATAAAAATAAAGTTTTTTTCATTAATTAATAGAAATAATTCTAAAAATATTAAAAAAATCTTTAGGAAACCAACCTTTCCAATTTGTAAATCACTTTTGGAAAAATAAAATTAACAAAATATTATTGAAATCATTTTATATTAACATAACATTGTAAATTTATAAAGTAATCTTCAATATAAATAATTGGAATAATGGTGGAAAATATCGTTCATGTCATGCATGTTAAAATAAGGATTCCTTTCACATTTTTAATAAAAATTCAAGAGGTACCTAATTTAGAAAATGATATGATGATTATTTTTAAAACATTTCTAAAAATTAAAATGGTTAAAAATGACTTTTAATAGTCAAATTATATTTTCAAATTTTTTTTTCTAAAACACTTTTTAGAAAACATAGACATGGAAGAGAAAGGGTTTTCGAAAAAAAGAGAAATAAAGTCTATATTATTAAATACATTTTATCAATCATTTTCAGTACCCAAGAGAGAAAAATAGTTCTATTATTTGAAAATTTCATAAATAATAGAGGATAATAAAATTAATTTTTTTATTATACAATTATCATATAATTTCTAATAATGGAAGTTTAGGCATAAATAATACCAAATAAAATTAGATTGAAACATAAACCCTTTCTTCTTTGGTAACTTTTGAATCATAACTCAAATGGATGAAATAGATGACTTATAATATGAAATATCATTAATTATTAATTACTCAAGATATAATATGTAAAGGGTAAGTATATAAACCATCAAAAAGAATCTATGTGCATAAAATAATGTGTGTCTTTAAGAAGTATTTTTTTGAGATGAAACCCTTACATCAAGCTCGAATTATCATGTGTGTTTCTTATATTACAGACTAATAAATTTATATTAAATATTTACTTACTTAAGTACCGTTTTCAGTTTTATTATTCTTTTTATTTTATTTTTTACCATTCCATATTCAATTACTTAATTAATTTATTTCAAGTCAGACATTTTAACGATAAAGAATTCATATATCCAAAATCAATTTTGGTAAGTTAACTAAGGTCTAATATATTATTATTTAATAATCTATAGAATTTTAATAATGAACTTATAGTCAGTTTTATACCTAAACTATAAATATAAAACATACCATGAAATAAGGTTATAAATATTGAAGTATGTTACTATCATGGAGATGGTAGGTCATACGTACACATGAGTAACATTTCCATTTTTTGAATATCGTTGTGGAAAGAATGTTAGTGATATTTTATCCATATGTAATTATAATTATATCATTAATTTAATATTATTTTTTCAAAATTAACAAATATATACCATTCATGTGATGTAGTAATAAAAATGAATCAAATCGCTTCGTGAGGCGGTAGTTAGCCGTACACATGAATGATGTTATCATTTATTCAAAGGATGGTAAGGTAATATATTATATAATATATTTATTTTATATAATGATTAATATTTAATGAATATAATATATAAACAAAAAATTAATCATTCTTATCTTTCAAGTAAAACTTAGGTGAAAAATTAATTACATCACTTCGCTAGGCGGTAGTCCACCGTACACACAAACAACGTAACTGTATTCTCTATGGAATGAAAAATAAAAAGGTATATATGATATTATAATTATATAAGTATAATTAAATAATAAATATCATATATAATAATTAGATACAACATTATATCATGTTTTGAGAAGCAATTATGAAAGAAAAAAACATTGGTTTGCGAAGTGGTAGTCTATCGTAGATACGATCAACAATTTCATTTCCCATTTGGGGGGAGGGGTGGTTGTTGGTCATTATCTTAACATAAAAACATATTATAATATTTAATATACTTATTTTAATATATAATCATGTTTTAATACTATTTTAATGGGATTGAATAAGAAATAAAATATAATGCTCAGTTAAGAATGTTACCTCTCTTTGGACAAATTTTTTAGGTTTTCACTAGAAATCATTTATATGTTTGATTTATGATAAGGCCAAGGATTATTGGATGATTATTTGGAATTAAGGATTTTATTTGAAAATTTATTGGCAGAAAAAATGGTTTTTGGATGTGTAAATAGGAGATGAGAGGAGTGACCTTTTAAATGGGGAGAGGAGACACTTGGATGTTTTGAAAATAAATAAATATACCTGCTTTTTTATCATGTAAAAAGGATAAAAAATAAACCATTTTATAACTATAGAAGTTTATATTGGTTTTGGGTCATTTGTAATCATTATTTTTTAGTCTAACCCCTTGGTAAACCCATTTTTACCTTAATCACAGTAATTAATCTTTACTGTTTACACTATTCATTATAGTCAAAAATTAAAATGAAATTTTTATATAATATAAATTATGTTGATTCAAAATATGGAATCCATTTTTCTATTTTCATATCAAAAAATCAATATAATTTAATTTTACATTAAACCTACAGTCGTTTTGAAAAAACAGTTTGTTAAGAAATGTATTTTTCATGCATAAGATGATCTTATAATAACTGTATTAAAATTAATAATAATTAAATGAATTTAAATTACTATTTATCGGTATATAATATATAACTCATTTAAATAATCCCTCATTAGGAGTTGTTTTAATTAATTAAATCATTATGAACTTTAAAACAGTTCTAATAAAAAATGTGTTTTTAAGCCTAAGAATAAACTTTTAGTAATATATAGTATAAAGATGATTTAAATGTAATTAGTTGGATTCTATATAAATAAAT
The DNA here is from genome assembly GCA_963277665.1 of Viscum album. Taxonomy (NCBI): domain Eukaryota; kingdom Viridiplantae; phylum Streptophyta; class Magnoliopsida; order Santalales; family Viscaceae; genus Viscum; species Viscum album. Next base: position 2,015,938,280 of record OY728152.1, on the reverse strand, counting down.
AGTACTTATGTTTTTTTAAATTAAATTAAAATAATAAGGTGACTTAATTTCTAAAAAATAAATGATTATTTTATAAAAATATGTATTTTTCACTATTCATTTAAAAAATTAATATTTTATGATAAATCCAAAAATTCCACCATATATTAATATTAATATTATGATTTCAAAAATGAATTCCATTTTATCAGATAAATTTTTATAAATTCTAAAATAATACATTATTTTCTCATAGAAAGTAGTAAGAATTATTTTTTTAAGAAAATGTATTTTAAATGAATAAAATGACTTTTATTAAAATTGAGTGACTTGTTAATTAGAATTTATAAAATAAATTCTTGAGTAGTAAATTTATATAAATTTCACAAATTATTTAATCATCTTTATACCCTCCATTTTAATGGATATGTTATATCAGACACATTTAAATAATATTATGTCATGGTTCATTTAAACTCAGTGCTACATGTTGAATACGATATCGAGAATAGTGTTATTTTAAAATATTGAGGTGTTAAAAGTATTAACTCATGGATAAAACAAGAATATATCATCACATCAATAACACCAACCACTATAGATGGATGACCCACATGCTCTCTCATTGGAGGAATTAACCCCATCACAATATTGGGGACCTGAGCCTCATTGAGATTGAGAGGGTACCAAACCCCTTACTCTAATAAAGGGATTTGACCCAATGAATGGTATTCTTCATCCCTATATCTATGTGGAAGTACTAAAATACAAAATATCATATGATGGACCCACAACATGTTTTCCACATAGCCCAGTTTGGATTACCAACCCTAATAAACCAAATTCCATGGACCATTGAGATCCTTATCCCTATACCATTTTCATATATAGAAAATCATCTAGTAAAAAGTCCACGGTGATATCAAGAGAACATCACTCAAGAATCTCACACATCTTTGAGTAGTCATGTTACTCTCACCAACCATAGAAGGTCTATTATAAAACTTTAGTGAAATCATTTTCATGAGTGAATCAACTTTATCTTCATATGGTGACATATCTACGGCACAATATCACACCAAGAAACCAAAAATACATTGACTAATATATGATGCATGGGCCTACCAAATATACAATACAATGAATTTATAATCACTCATGTTAGTCCATAGATATTTAGAGTCCTTGTGTAGGGATTTATCAGTTACAACACTCTAGTAGGGTCCCCTAGTCTTTCAAATAAACCTAAACACATTTAGCTACTACCACCCAATATATCCTAAACTAACCTCATGGGACACCTATCTTCAAACTCTATCCCTAAAATAACTTTCTGTGATACTAATATAACACAATATAACCCACCAAGTCCTTTCTTGGGCTGCTGGTAAGTTGAATGTGGCACCTCAAGCCTACCTCCAATAGGATAGGGACTGGTGACTAGTACCAAGAAGGAATAATACATATATGGGAGGGTTTTTAATATAAAAATTATAACAGATATACATCACTTTTAAAAAAATATCCACAACAACATAATATATATATATAAATCTATATATATATATATACATCCAACTAAAATGAACATATTCATGCCTACATTTTTTAACCATCACAAGGGCGTAAAATATAAATACAAGAAGAGTGGGTGGAAAATACAAGGACCAAAAAACAAAGATAAAACATTGAACTAAAATGACTAGAAAAAGGGGGATTTTCACATAATCACTACTCTATCTCAATTATTGGAAGCCATGAATACCATAAGTCTCTAACTAGTCTCCATCTTTATTGATCCATACCCTCAAAAATTCCATAAACATATGTGTCATCTATATAGAAAAAACATGTGTAATCCCAAAGAATGTGTGGGGGTGAGTATAAAAAAATACCTAGTAGGATCCAAAAAAATGTAAAGGGAAACATGATTGAAAGTTAAAATAAAACAAAATGAAAAACTGTACAGTCTCCCAACCTAATCAATGAGAAAACACCAAACCTAGAAGAAGCTATGACATTAATTCACAATATGACCCTGACCCTATTTTATAGGAAAATAAAAAAAAAGATAATCCAAAATTTATACTCATTCTATATAATGAGTTATCCATGAAATATTCTCAGGCCTTAGGGAAAAAATCCATACTTATAAGCCTAATGGAAAATCACCTATGTCCATCCTTGAGAGATACCCCACATGCCTCAGAGGTAGACACCTCTCTTCTCATCTGTAACATGGAATATCAAACCACACTGGTCTGTATATTGGGAAAACAACTAAGATCCCTATATTGAACCCTAAGTATCTAGTCTAGAAGATTCTATATTGAAAAGGAACTCAACAAGACACACACTACTCTTCATGTACTAAAAACACCCCTCACCCAATCTATAGGGAGCCATTCCTGACTCATTGGTGTATCATTATTCTCAGAAAAAAATATATTTTTACATAAATCTCATCTAAACATCCCTATCACTGAGTTAAGATTACCTAGTTTTACCAAAGAGGATTACACATACCTTGAGAATGATATGATGCTCGATAGGGATACGAGTATTATAGATGGGGTCCCACACCTCATTCCATCGGGTAGTTCCCGACCACATATTACAAGAGATAAGGCACCACCACATCCACTCTAGGATCCAAAAATGGATTTTTGTGATCTAGATATTCTCAAGGGGGAAGATCAACAAATTTTAAGGTGAATAACCAACCCACTCACACTAGCTTCACTAGAGGGGCATACCAAAGGGACCCTTGGGAATACTATGCACTATAACTCCCCAAACAAATGAACTTATTCATGAAATGTGAATATCACCACCATAATACCTCTAATTTGAACTTGAAATTGGGAACCCATGCCTCACTAGAGTGAATATATTGGTCAAGGGAGTTATCGGCCCAGAGAGTCTAAATTATCCATATTATTCCACATATATAAACAAAATTTCACCACTCACAAATGTATCAATAGACCCATGCCTCACTAGAGAATAAAATCTATCCAAGGGGGTACCTAACCCTTAGAGGGAATTACAGCTCACCAAATTCCATGTTTTATCAAGGATAACATATTCTTATCCCATGCATAGGATATCCTATACCCCAAAGAGAGCTTTGAAAAACTATATTCTTATATGAAGTAATTTTACCCCACATCGTATTTGGTAGTATTGGATCTATTAATATAAGGTATGACCCACACCTCATTACATAATAAAACTTGGAGGGAGTACATAGATCCCATATCCATACCAATCACACCTAAAAATTATCAAAAACCGCTGGATTTAGGAAGGGCCCATTTAAAATAATATATAATCACTACCATCCATTTATCAGGAACATAAATTAGAGAAATTATTGGGAGAGATAATATACATAACATCTTCCATGTAAACTGGATGTGAAGTTCAATAAAAAATGGGAGATAATGGAAAATTTTATATCCCCCAATCCAAACCACATTCACTAATCCTAAATATTGGGTGCATGGGAAGTAGGGAATGTCATTGAGTTACAGTATATGCATAATCCTCATTATGTTTCCCTATTATGCAGAGGGAACCACTGAATACTATCCTAAAATAATACATTTGGGACTCTCTATCCAATGAGGATCCACAACTTCTAGAAAACTTCTTGATAATATTGATCTCTAAATATGTGTGGATGTTCCATACCTTATCATCAAAAAATTTCTAGGGGGTTTACATCCTCATAACTTCCCTATATCATCTGTTGGATGTATTTGTAATTTTTATAAGTCTATTATCCATATCTATCCTGAAATCATCTCACCAATAGTCTCTATTGGTGATGAGTACCCCCACCATCTCATTATATGTTGAATGATACTCATAATGGAATACTCACTTTTCCAAATTTATCTCTAGGGTGATTAAACACATAAAATCTCATCATAGGTAAGGTATATAGTGTGTTCCATGGTGTAGATGAAATGTACACCCAAATTTTCTATCTCATCATATACCAATTCCACCACATTTTCTATTATCAATGTACAAAACTTGTAATAGATCATGATTAGTGTGTATGATAAAGGAGTCCAGGTGGGTAGGTACCTCATTCCATATCATTGTGTATTTCCCAAATACATAGTGTTCCCCATGGAATTCAATATGTACTGGCCACATAAGGTTATGAGTCAAGTACTCTATCTCTATAAGTGTTTTGTAATATGATATGGCATGTACTAATACATTCCATGTACCCCGTATGGGGTTTCTAACCATGTAGTTGGGTATAACCAGGCTCGTTTACCCAATTTTCTTACATGGTCTATTAATATGGAAAACACACCTTATGGACACAATCTTAAAACTTATTTACAACTATGAAATACATTGTGTGTTGTTTAAATATACACTCTTATTAAGATTTCTAGATGTAAAAATCCTATAAACAACCTAAATTTGTTTGTTCCTTCACAATTTATTTCTCCACAAAATTGATATCATTCAGTAGGAATAAAAAACACTAAAAAGGTATGGAAAATATATCAATTTAAAGGTGTGATGGAATTAAAAATTCAGGCCTTTCCTCATGGATAATAACTAATTCTTAATGTTTTTACATTAGTGATATATTCTTCAAGGCAACTTCATCCGGACCAGGCTCTAATAAACCTCCTCATATGAAGCTCCTCCTTCCTATAATTTCTACTCCTATTAGTTTAATATTTTATTTATCGTATGGATACCCCTAAATATCATGATAATCATGGTTATAATAGTGGAAGGGGGAAATAAAAAAACCCAAAAATGATTTATATGAAAGACCTATGTATAGGAATGGTTAGGGACCCCAAACCTGAATAAAGTTTATACCTCTCTTGGGTAAAAATACCCAATATAGACTCAATCCATAAGTAAAAATTATCATATTAGAATCCATTTAGGAGATATAAATGTTTTTTCATATTGGAAAAAATAGTGAATATTTTGAGAAATACAATCGCTCAGAATTCCATGAAATTCTAGGATAAGTGTAAATTCCATGTCTTGAGAATAATAAAACTATCAAAAAATTCATATAAAGTTTTCTTATAGGATAAATTTATATTTTAACCTTATTAAAGATTTTAGTCTATAAATATAAAAATTATTATGTCTCCCATATGTGAAAAGCGAATTCGGTGCAAAAATATTCAACATACATCTCAAGAAAACTTTATATTTATTGGGCTTGAACTTCCTCCAAGTTCAACTTTCCTCTCACTGAATCAAAAAAAAAAATATTCCTTCTCAATTAATATATCAATATAGTCCAAAAACACTTTGTTTTCAGTAGGAAGATAAATGTAATATTATATATTTTATTTTATATAAAAAAATCAGAATTTTTCTAATATGGTCTTATTTTTTCAGACAATATGAAACATAAATATTCTTGAAAACAAAAAATAATAATTAAACAAAAACTAGGAAATTATAGGTCTGTATTTTATATTATTTCTTTATGAATAATATAGATGAAATTTAGTTAAGTGGGAATACAACTTTTTCCAGAGTATATCCTCAAAATATAATAGGAAGGTCACACCATCTATCAAACCTTTCCTAATAGTGTATGATTCTTATACTAAATCACATCATTCCACTATGGTGTTTTCAAAGGATCTATTTGTGAAAGAATTCTATAATATTTAAAATGATCATTAAATTCATTTAAAAATAATTCACCACCACGATATGATTGGAGAATATTAGTAATTTTTCCTAGTTAATTATGTAATTCATTATGAAATTTTTTAAACTTTTAAAATATTTCAAACTTATTTATCATTATAAATACATAACCATAGTAAAAAAATTCATTGGTAATGTTTATGATGTATCTATACCCACTACTAGCTTGAGTAATCATTAGTCTATATACATCACTATATATAAGATCCAATAGTCCACTAGCCCTCTCACATTTTCCATTAAAATGTGTTTGGTCATCTTACCTAGTAAGTAAGATTTCTAGCTATCAAAATATTCATAATAAATTAATTTCAAAAAACTATCTTTGTTGAGAATTTGATTTTTTTCATTTATATATAAAAGGTGGAAATGCTAGGAATATGTGAGATTTTAATCAACCTTAAACTTATTATTATTAATGTTATAGATTGGATAATTTTTATTTGAAATATATAAGTCATTTAACATGTTCCAAAATCCATAAAAAATTTCATTCATATATATATATAAAAACCCTTGTTTTTGATAATAATAAAACCCATCTTGTATAAACAAGATACAAATGCCAATTTTTTTATCAGAATAACTTAGTAAGAGTTTTATAATTCCAAAAATAATATATTATATGGACTTAGATCGTAAGTTCTAACATCTAATATAACAACTCTTTCCCCATTCAAAATAAAAAATTCACTTCACCTTTCTTGAATTAATTCCTATTTATTAGTCTATATTTATTAGTATAAATTTTTCATGTACACCAACTATATAATACCTATAATTTAGAGTTGGGTATACTATTTCATATTGCATTCACATCTATATTCTCAAAATTATTCCCTTTAAGAGCACTTATCAACCTTAGATACCAATATATAATTACTTCATAGGTCCTACCTATAGGAGATCTCAATATGATAATAATGATTCATTACATAATCTATATAAAATATGTATATGTGGATGAGTATGATTTTTTATGTATTTTTATCCAATAATTTTAATAAAATTAATCCCTCTAAAAAAACTTCATATATCATTAAATGTAGTGATTAAAGATCTGTATTTAATTAAGTTTTAGGTCACTTTAGAAATAATCCGATAACTTAGCTATTTTTCTTAGAAATCATGCCAATCATATCATATATTATTCTTGGATAAATGGGTAGAAAAATATTTTCCCAAATCCATTAAATGGATAAGCTCAAATATATTCATCTCGTATTCTAATCCTATAAAGGTTTCTTAGCCAAGCATAATTTAAATTTCAAAATTGAATATGGTCACCGCATCCTATTAAGGTCACTAATAACTTTCATTCCTTAAAAAAGATAATACACTAGAAACCAAATTTATCATGAGCTATATAGATATATAATTGATAACATGATATGTGTATTAATTGAACGAATCACACACTTAATATTTAGCAGTTTTTCCTTTAAATTATCATTATTTTAATAATAATCACGTGGATATTAAATTTAAAACTATAATAACTCATTTAATCATTATTATCTCATGTTTTATTCCTTTATGTAATCATTGTTCACATAATATAGTTTCGGAATCCCAATTCTATACTCTCGAGTTAATATGTTAAAATGATATTAAAAAGAAACTCCTTACACAACTCATAGTTTGTGTTAATCAACCAAAAATATAAGTCAAAATTATCTACACATATCCAAATAAATACCAATGCATATGATATTTGTCTCTTTCATGTAAAGTTTTAAAATTTTATGAAATCAACAATCCCCCTTGAGTGAGCATTCTTCCATAGATAAGTAACTTTTCATATCACCGAACACATCAAAATTGAATTTATGTTTTACTAGATGTTTCAATATATTGTGTCTTAGGAAATTTCCCAAGGAAGCAATAGATTAAATAATTAATTTTTATAATATTAAATTTAGAAAAGGATTAATAGTTTTGGGGTTTATGATTTTAAAACAAAATTTGAAACCAAATTAATAAACAAGAGAATGTAGATAGGGAAAACGTGATTAACCCAAATAAGACTCCCTTAATACTCAATCCATCACTATTCTCAAGGGATTTGGGATATATTATTTATTCCATGATTTATCCCACCCAGAACTACAATGGTATATGAGTTCCTACTAAGTTAAAACCTCATATTTTATCAATCACATAATATTGATTATCAATAACCACTTAAAATTTATAAAAGCATTTCAATTTAAAATATGAAATCATAAGTGAATTATAAAAATGATGTGATTTGATGGCCAAATTTAGATCCTTTTCCAATGTATTATAATGGAAAAATGATTATTTATAGGTTTTTTGCTTTTTTTATTTCAATAATTGATACAATCAATAAAAAACATAGGAAAGAGAAGGGACGGGAGGAGAATTCAACACCTCAAATCATCAGATGATTCAGTTTATGGAAGATAGCTTGAGAATTAATGTTCTATTGATTCATATGCCAGAATACCCAAAAAAATACATATAAAAGAGAGGAAACTGAAGAAAAACATTTTTAAATACATAAAATTTAATTATATTACAATTAACTTCATGTATAGAGATTGATATTACAATAAGAAACACCCCCTAGGTTGATCACTAAGGGTTTTATAAGTACATGAGGGGGCAGAAGAATAATTATTTTGCAGTAAAATATCAAAATTGACTCAAACTTATCCCTAGATTTTACAACATTAAAAAGGTGACATGGAGTGGTTTTAATGAGCAATTTTTCATTTTGGATCAATTAAAAGGAAAACGATTATGGGTGTAGGTGAGTTTTTTAGAATATATTTTAGTACCCTATTAATGAGAGTGTGTGACTAAATTAAACCTGTTCATTTGACTTGAAATTCAATAGAATAGTGGGACTTATAGTTATTTATCCTCATAATTTGGAAATAACCCAATTAGAACATCCTGGATATATTTATATCTCAAACACTATAGGTGGTCCCAATATGAATTTCCCAAATTTTATTCACTTTGTGGGCCTCCATTAGGACTATTGTGCTTATATCTAGCCTTGGATATAGTTTAATGAAATGAGTCTGAATATCATAAAAAATCAAATGTTTTAATCAATATATTTAATGTTATTTTGAACTATTTTAAAATTGGTCCATTAAGTGAAAATATGAAATTTTATGATTACATCCAAAAATCCATTAAACATCCAAATTTATTCATTAAATGACATAAACTGTGATATTATGAAAAGAATATGAATAAATATCACTCAAAAAATCTCCACACTTAATTTTTTCACTCTGAAAACAAATCATATATCCAAATCAAAATACATGACTAAATCAAAAATTAAAATATTTCAATGATTCTTGTTAATTTTAAATACATCATTTATTTTTTATGAAATAAATTTTCCCATCATTTTTATTTTATCACTTCAAAATTTTTCCAACATCATTCATTAATCCATGCACCATTTTCTATTCTAGCTCAGGAGAAATTTATGTCACTCATCTCTCAAGTATGAAAGTATAAAAATTTATATTCATATCATTATTAAAAAATTCATACAATATGCTTGGTGAAATATTTACTATCCATGAAAGATACAAAAACATGTTCCAATAATGAGTGTATTCAACGTTGTGCATTGAGGCTTAGGGTTGGTGGGTACGAATTAAAAATTAAGGGTATAAAGTGGATAATTTTTCTCTTAGAAAAAAACGAATGATCAATCATCCAAAATTCGGTAGATTATTCACTAAATGTTACTTAACATAAATAACCCTACTATATTCCCTGTTTTTAAGAAAATACCCCAATTCATAATAACTAATATGAAATAAAATGTTTTTCCTCTTATGTTTTTCCTTTTTTTTATTTTTTTAAATACATTTTTACCTTCTTTTTTTAGATAATAGATTGGAAAATGTATACATTAAATGAATAGTGACTCATGATATTTAATTTTTTTAATGGTTAAGAGTTACATAAATTGATATGACGAAGGTTTAAATTCCCATTATATATATATATATATTCTACTTTCAATAGAAGATAAAATTATAAAATAATATATATACATGACTTTTGTACCTTACCTCAAATGTAAACTCCACTCCATACTTCTATACAATGTAACCCCTCTCTATAATGACACATGAATTAACCTGGTTCCCCCACACTTATTACCATCCATGATCATACACTAAATTAAATAGTAAGGGATAATAGGGAAATTGATATTATGATGTGACTAAATTATAAGTAATTTCATGGATACTAAGGGCTTCCAAGGGATATAATAATAGTAGGTATTATAATTGGGTAATAATAAGGTTTATTTATTCAATACACAAGTACCAAAATAAAATTATCACATTTCTTTACTCTAAAATGATTATATAAAATTGAAAACCAAGTTATAGATGAAAAAACACACTATGAGTTCACTCAAGAATAGCAGGTGCAAGGAATAGTATGAAAAAATTAGTTTAGAGTGCCTCTTAGGATGAGGAAATTAACATTTGTTAGTGCTGATGAAAAATGGGTTTCAAAAATCCCTTAAACATATAAAAATGTTTTGAATATTCAAAATCTACAAAATTATCCCACATCAGCAATTATCTGTATTTTCTCTTCAAAAACCAAGGAATTTCATTCACAATAAACTCTAGTATATAAAATGATATTTGATATTTAATTTTAGGTTAATTTTTTTTAAGATAAAACACTCAAAAAAATTAAAAAATTAAAAGAAAAATAAAAACACACAAAAAAATTTAACCTATAACCACATGCTTCCCTCCTCCCATACATAATGTTTTTTATTTTCCTTAATAAAACTAAATTATGATTAGTATGTGATTTATTTATTTTTTTAAATATTAAAAAACAATAAATCTTTTTAAAAAGTCATAACCTAGTAATCTCATTAATATGTTAGAAGGTGGTGATAAACTTCCTCCACCACCTGATCTGTGAATACCTCATGAAATGGCATCAAGCATTTCCCATTAACCATGAAGAATGAATTTTTATAATCATTCATGATCTTCAAAACACCATATGGGAAACCATGAGAAACTATATATTTTCCAAACTAATGGTAATGGATCATACCTGAAATTAGATTAACCTTCGAGTTGTATATGTGGGATTTATCTCCAACCTTGAACTCCTTTTGAAAAATAATCTTTTCATAGGCCACCTTTGTTTTCCCTTTATATATTTATTAATTTTTATAATCATTCTAATGGATCTTAAAAAACTCTTCAATTTTCAATTTCTGATGAGTACCTATATCTAAAAGATTTGTGTTTTATTGTTTGATAGCCTAATATTCAAGATGATAAACCTTGACTAGAAGGTGAAAAGATTTCCCAAACACAAGTTGAAATTTAGACATGTCAATGAGATTTTTTAAAATAGTATAGTATACCCAGAATCCATCATCTAATTTATTAATTCAATAATTCATATTAGGTTGAACTATTTTTTCCAATAATTGTTTAAAATCTCTTTTAAAAACATATTCCTAGCCATTAGTTTGGGGATGATATAGTGTAGAAACACAGTTTGAAACCCCATACCATTTAAAAGTTCTTATAGTATCCTAATAAAATATTGAGACCATTGGCCACTAATATTACATCATGGTAAACTATACCTATAAAATATATAATATATAACAAACTAGAAAACTACTCTCGAGTCATCAATTCATGTTTCCTTTACCTCCACTCATTTATTGACATGATCAACTACTAGGTGAATATACCCAAATCCAAAAACTGAGAAAAGGTATCATGAATTCAATACCCCAAACATCAAATATCTCATAGAAGATAATGGGTTAGTGGGGAATCTCATTCATCTTATACAAATTTAAAGTAAATTTATATCATTCACATGACATAAAAATGTTATACTCATCTTGAAATAACATTTTCCAATAAATACCAACGTATAAAAATCTTTATGTAGTTATTTGCGGTCAAAAGTGGGCACCACATGCAATATTACGGTAGAATCTAAGGGGGGAAGTGAAATCCTGGTTGAGTAATCATAGTCATATGTTTTGGTCTTTACATATTTTTCACAAATATGGGTTATCCTAAATGTAATAACTTAACTCACTCCTAATCCTATCCAACATGTGTTTATTAAATCTATAAGGATCATATGAGGAAGAAAAAATTTTCCCCAAGTTTGAAAAACATTGGATGGTATCATTAATAATGTAAAAGTTCTCATTGGATAATTTTTTTAAAATTAGTGATCTATTAGATGATCATATGTCAAGGTTAATGGTAATGAGGCTAGTCTGGTCATCAACTAAATTTTCTAATCCATATTTTCCCTTTATTTTGATACCAAAATCCTAAATCAGGAGAATCAATCAGATAAGGTGGGGTTTAGCATCAGGATTCCTCAAAAGATTTTTAATTTTATGTTGGTTAGAAAACACCACCACTTTATCCCCAATAAGATATGAACAAAATTTATTCAAATATAACTTTATAGAAAGAAATCCTTTTTCAGTTTTGGTGTATTTCATTTTTGTTGGGTCTATAGTGCAAGATTCATATACAATTACCTATGAGGAATGATCAACCTATTGTGAAATGACAACACCAATGACATATTTGGAACCATCACTCATGATTTCAAAAGGTGGATCTAACCTTAGTGGATGGATAATTAGTGGTGAAGTTAGACACTTTTTCAATCCATAAAATTACATTTTATAATTTTCATCAAAAACAAAATTCACATATTTTTCAAAATTTGGGATAATAATAGTGCCATCTAGCAAAAAACTTTTATAAATCGATTATAAAACCATCATTTCCCATAAATGAATGCACATAATAAACATAATTTGGGTTGGGTAATGAGTAAATAACATTAATTTTTAAGTTATCAATTGAGATAACCTCCCTATAAACAATATGACACAAAAAATACCTTATTCCACTATAAAATGAAATATTTTATAATCTAAAACAAGATTACTTTTAAGGAATCAGTGAAACATAGAACGAATATTAGACAAAATTTAATGAAAATAAGAATAATAAATAGTGAAATCACCCATAAATACCTCTATTCAATGTTCTAGTTAATTTTATAAATCATAAACCTTGAAACATTGTAAAGTACCAAGATCATTACATTGGATGAATGGAATCCTCCTATATGAAAATCTACCAAATGGTCATATAAATGTGGTATTTTGATAGTCCCCAAGGGATATATGTATCTGAAGGAATCCAAGGAATCCATCAAGTAAATAATAATGAATCTTACTCACCAAAATTTCAAACATTTGTTTTCAATAAACTGTCATGGAAAATGGTATTTTTGAGTGAATGGTTAAGCATGTGGTAGTCTATACAGAATCAAAAACAATTTTACACTCAAGTTGGTTCCAATTATTTATACTCCTTATGAATAACATTAATACGAGTATTTTTAGGAACAAGTTGTATTAGGATAATCCATTTACTATCATAGATGGTAAATATGATCCCATATGGAAATAGTTTCCTTATCTATTTTTCAAGAACATGTTGGATAGTGTGGTTCAATTTATGTTTTTTTGTCTAACTGGCTTAACCTTATCCTCAAGGATAATTCTAGTCATGCATATAGATTGAATAATGCCAAGTATATCATCCAATGTCTATCCAATTGTATTCTTACACTCTCTCAAAATGTCAATAATTTGTATCTCACTCTATATAGAGAGGATATTATAAATAATGATCAGTAATTGGTCAAAACTATCAAGGAATGAATATTTTAGGTTACTTCAAAGTTGATTCTATTCAAGAGAAAGAGGGTTAATGATTTAAGGCAATAATTTTATGGTAAGAATCTCATTTATATAATCTATTTACTCACTAGTTCTCTCCTCAATGGGAAATTCAATATCAAGGGACATTACAGAGTTATAAATAGTTTTCAAAACTCAAAATATGTAATAAAACAACATTATACTTACTTACATGGTAATTTTTAACACAAATGTTTAATCTATTGATTAAGCATCACTCAAAATATGAAAATGATAAGAGAATATGAGATGAAATTGGAATATGAATTTGGAATACCACAATCCATGGAGAAAAAATAAATATTATTAATTTAGAAAGTGGAGTGCTTCTATGGGGAGTGTTTCGTCACATATAAAATGAAAAAATTCACAACATTATCACCAAATTCAATGGATGGGGTACCATTATATACATTTATTATTGTTTTTTCAGTTTAAATAAATTTCCTACAATGAATCAAGAGGGTAAGTCCATACTTTTTATGATCCTTCATTTAAAGAACATATAAATCCATAGAGAATGCCAAATACTTCACTTTCAACGAAACACCCTTTAATATAATAGATAGGTGTGTTGTACTCTAATTTTCCAATTTGAACTTCAATTCCTATGGGCTTCAATTATCCAGCCTATAAATTAAATAAAATTGAAGGAGGTATCACTTTAATTGGAGCACAAAGATAAAGAATATAATCAATGAAATAACACGTCCCAATGGTACATATAATTAAAAAGGTACCTAGATCTTTAATGTTTTTTTGGTAATGTTATACGAAAAAGTTCTGGGACATTTCTCTCCATGATTACTCTCATCCCCTCAAAGTTGACTGTGATGGGTATAAATTTTAGTAAGAAATATCATGTATCAAGGAATTTTCTTATCTTTATCATGAAGATGGATGTTAACTTGAACATTATTTAATGTATCCAGTATTTTTTTATTAATTTGATTTTCAATATATTTCTTAGTGGGTGTGATTATTTGCAAAAATGGAAGTTGTAGATTTTAATTATTGGGGGGGGGGGGGTTTCTCAACAACTTTTTTACACTTTTCATTATTTTTTAATTTTATTTGAATCTTCTAAAGATTAATTAAGGGATATTTTAATAGTGGGACTTACCTCAATGGTGGATTTATCATCACTATAAACATTGGTAGGATATAGATATTTTCCACTATAGAGTGTAATGAAATACCCATTATCTTTATATTTGGGATTGAAAATTGGTTGGGAAAGAATATGTCTAGAACCCTATATCATTTTCTCACCTATAGTGTTAGATAATTATCATAATTGGGTCAATAAGTCTTGAATTTCTAATTTAGTGGTATATTGGAACTGGAGGTTTGGGATTCTATTTTCTTAACTATACCCTTAAGACTCAGTTCAGGCTTTGGAGGTAGTAGAGATAAATTTCTAAGAGGTAGAGAATGAGAACTATTAACTTGATCATTGTGGTACCAAGACTGATTGGGGTTTATTATGTTCCTTCCTTATTGATATTTTTATATTCCTTTACACCCATTTTTAGGATTCTATTGGTAGTTATGTTTCTCAAATGGGGATTTCTACTGAAATAGATGCCTTGGAGGAATTATTTCACATGATGTAGCCGAATCTTAACATTTGGGGTATTGATTATAGAAATGAGTATTGTTTCCAGAAATAACAAAATATAAATGAATAGATAAATATTCAGAATTACCTTGAGTAAGGTTTATTTGTTTTTAAAATCTTATGAATTTAATCAAGCATTTTTCATGTTTTGTTCATGTTTAGAGATTTTTACCACATTAACACTTTTAATGGGTAATTTCACTCAAGTACTAAATTATTATAATTTTTTTAACCATGATAAATATCAAGATGTGGTTAACATAGGGAGTTTTTATAATTTATTAACCACTAGACATAGTATCTATCATTCCATTATCCATGGGGACATTTCCCTAGTATAATTATTATATTAACATTTGGTCACTAATATGTTGGTGAGGGAAACTAGAAGATAATATTTTAAATTTATCCCAACATTGATGCCGTTTTTCTCCTTGTGATTTATTAATTCCATACATTTCTTTTATAATATATGTATTAAGAGAGTTTAGGAAAAAATTATCTAGGAATATCTATTTAAGTTCATTCAAACCTCCTATAGTGGTAGACAGGTTTTATAACCAGTATTTGGAAAGACTATCAAGGAAGAGTTGGAATTTCATAATTTTAATACGGTATTTTGTAAACATCTAGTATTTTATTGTGGATAACAAAATTTGAATATTTATTAGGTTTTTTAGGGTACTATATAATAATTCTATAAAATTTAGTGTTGATATGGATAAGACCAGACCAAAGTAAAAATGTTTTCAGCCTCTTGTGGACATAGGATGTACACAGGTTGTTACTTCACATCTAGGGTAGTAAATTATTTTAATGTTCTATTATTTAATTCCATTATATCAATTTGTTAACTTGGTTATCCTTTGGATTTATTTTTAAACTCTTGCGGTTCTTTCTCATTGATTTCTTCAATTGTGTTTGATTTTTCTACTCTAGAATCCCAATTTTGTGTTTGAAGTGTTTTTCGCTTGATAAGGGTTTATTTCAAATAACATACCTTTATATGACTCATTCATGAAAGGAATGATGAAAACCTAAAAATAAATAATATTATTTAATTATAATAATAAAAATATAATCCAATATAATAAAAAGAAATAATAAAAAATATTTTTTTAAAGGAATGAAAAAAGGTAAAGTAATGGAAGGGGAAATTTTGAAAAATGTATAATATACCTAAAAAAGGGAAAAAATGATATAATTAAACCAAAATATTTTCATAATAATTAGGGTATTAATTTTTTATATCATGTATTAACCATTGTGTACTATGGTTTTTCTCAATCCGATCAAGTTAGATCAATTTGGCATACCCAACCCTAGTTGAATCCTACCATTATCTAAATAAAATGTGAAATATAAAAATAATAATTATGTGGAAGAGAGATTATTAAATTATTAACAAAAATATAAACAAAAATTTCTTTCCTAATAATGATATTAAAATGTCCATCATGTTTATGAACACATCAAAATTACATTTAAGTTTTTCCAGGTTTTGTAGTATATTGTGATCTAGATCCTTTCCCAGGGAAGAAATAGATTAACTAATAAAATTTGATTATATATTATTTAATTCAAAAAATAATGATTATATTTGTTTTTATGATTAAAAAAATGAAATTAAGATAATAAATGAGGAAAACTATATAGAGAAATCAGGATTAACCTGGGTAAGTGTCCCTTGATGCTCAATACATTATTTCTCTTAAGGGGTTTGGGATAGATAATTGAATCATTGATTTATTCAACCTAAAAATAGAATGGAATATGGGATCATAATTGGTTAACACCTAGGATTTAATAAATCATAATGTTTTGATTATCAAAAAATACTTAAAATTGATAAAAATGTTTCCATGAAAAAATATGAAATCATCAAGGTATTATATCCATGAATTGATGTGATGACCAAATTTATACCCTTTTTAAAGGTATTTTAATGGAAAAACATGAATATTTATCTATTTAATATTCTTTATTATATTAATAAATATAATCCATAACCACACTCATGAAAAAAGGGTGAGATAATAAATCAACATCTCATATCATCACATGATTTGGTTTATGCATGATAACACTATAATTCATGTTCGATTTATTAATATGTTTGTATAATAGAAAAAAATAGAAAAGAAAAGTGAATTTAATGAAATTAGTTTTAAATACTATAAATTCAGTTAATTTTCCATGAATTACATGTAATGCGCTCAAGATTTCAATAAGGAACACCCCCTAGACTGATCACTATGGGGTATAGAAGTACATATGGTGGAAGAATAATTAAATGACTAAATGAAACTCTAAAAATTGATGAAAACATACCTCTAGATGTTCCACCCTTGAAAATAATCCATGGAGTTATTTCAATGATAAATATTTTATATTGTATCCATGAAAATTCAAAAGTCTATGGGTTTCTATTCATGATAGATTTTTTCCAGCCCATAAAAGCAACTATATGACTACATTAAATGAGTTAGTTTGACTTGAAATTTGATGTAATAGTGCTTATTTGATTAATATATCCAAGTAATTATGAATAAGACTAGTTGGATCATACTATCCCATGTGATTGACAAAACAATATAGGTGGGTCTAATTTATCTTTCCCAGATTTACTTCACTTTATAGACCTATATTTAGCCACTTGTGCTTGGATTCAACCTTGGGTACTATTGAATGAATTAAATCCACTTAACCATAGAATAATATAAAAAAATGAATTTTTATATTTTGATTAGTATATTAAATTTTATAATAAAAACATAAAACTGCTATCTAATTGGGACATTATGTGAAAATGTGAAAATTTATGATTTTATCCTAGAACCTCTTAAACACTGAAATTTATTCATTCTATTACAAAAAAATTATGAAATATATGATAAAATATATCAATAAATTTCAGAAATTAATAACCACCAATTTTCTAGATATTTATAAATGTCTAGGATATTGAGAAGTCCAACCTAAAGTACCTATACCCAAGGATATCTTATTCAAGAGAGATTTAAATTCCATCATAACTCTTACACAAATTAGTATAAACTATATTCAACCTATAAATTAATTCTAATAACATCAATAATAAACATAATTCTAGGTAAATGGAAACTAAAAAATAAGTTTTCATACCTATCATGACATGATAATTTTATAATTAGAAATTTATCACTTAAATTTAATCATACATAATATTCACATCATACAAAAATTATATATACATGAATATTTAAAATTAATAGTCACATAAACCATCTAAGATTCATATATGACATTACTATCATTGTGTAATGACTAAATTTCAATGATATATAATAAATTATAAAGTAGTGAAATGTGGATCCTAGCCTACTAATTGATATGGTGAGGAGGGGTCATTAATTTAGTGGAGGAACATTTAATAAAATTATTTTCTAAATAATTTTAAAGCATGATATTCGTTTAATAAAATCATCTATTATGGGTAAATAACATAATAATAATCTATATTGAATTTAATATATATATTTATAAAAGGATAAGTTTATTTCAAGTAATTTCTTAGAATGATATAAAACATAATCTTTTTTCTTAAGCGGGAGAAAAAATTATATGTGTTTGATAAACCCTTCCTAAGTAACCAACTATTGAAGTTATTCAATACTTTAATCTAAATACTAATGAGAAGCAGAAAATTATTCACTCAAGGTTTCAAAAACATTATATGAAATATGACCAAAGAAAATTTATTCTTCACTTATATATTCTATATAATTGGATAATTTAATGATATATAGAGACTTAAGGTTTTCTTAATGATTGCTCTGACTATGGAAATCATTATGCTGGAAAGTTTTTGACAATATGAATGAGTTCAAAAAAAATTACCTAATTTTATTAATGTTTTTAGTATTAATGATATTATCATTTGATTTCAATGTTCTCATGTTGTTTTGATAGTATAATAAGGTAAATGTTTAAAATAAAAGAAGAGAAGTTATTTGTAGAGTATAATAATATTTCATTATAATAGCTAATCAATATCGACGAATCCTAAAGTAAAAATGTAAAAGGAGGGTTGTGTTTATATATGATATAATTTTAATATATTCTTGAACAAATTTGGGAAACTCCATATAATGTACATGACAGGTATCGATGTTATAAAAATCAATTATTTGATTTTAAAGGGTATATGATGACAAATATATAATTTATAAAAATTTTTAAATATAAAAGAGTTCAAAAACATGTTAATAATTGATATATCTAATTGTATTCATTATTATGATGAAGAAAATTTTTATTTACTTGTGGATTTGAGTTCAAAGGAATTCAAAAATATGTAATGGATCTATATAATAGATGTTTGTTTTTATATTCTTTCTCTTATGGAAGTTATTTATTAATAAATAGTTTTTATCAGCAGTATGAGATGATGGATTTAATATATATGTTTCTTGATTCATCGGGTTTATTAGAAAAATTTTAAAATAGGATAAGGATAAAAAGTTTTTTATCAAGGATAATATAGTTTATCTAGATGTTTTTTTAAAATATTAGGAATATGATCTCACCAAAATTTAGTGGAACATTTTAAAATAATACTATTTTCAAAAAAATTCATTAAACACAAAGTATAAAATATATGATATGGATAAAATAATTTATTTTAAAAATCTTCCAATTAAAAAAATTAGGTGTTATTTCTTAACATAAAGGATTTTGTGTGTGTTAGAAATATATTATAAAGGAAATATGGTGTCTAAAGAGTCTAGTGTGTGCATTTTTAGACTTTGAGAAGTTCAAATATATAATATAAAATCTTATTATTTTTAAAATAGAAATCAATTTCCACTTAAATTTTATAAAATTTTTAGGGTATTTTGGTGAAAGATTAATGTAAATATTTATATTAGTGACCCAAATGTTTCAAGTAGAAGATTTATGGAAAGTTTCAAAAATGATGATTCTTATTATTTTATAAAGAATTATAAATCGTAAATAGAAGTTATTCACATCATAAAATTTGATGTTATAAAGTTAAAGGTTTTTAATACTTTCTTCAAAGATTTGAACATTAGGAATATAATTCACAAGTCTCACCATTATTCATAATATCATTATCCATAAAATATTACTCACTAAAGAGTATAGTGGGATTAATTTTATCTTATAGTCTCATATAGATGTGGCATAAATTATATAGAAATGTAATGAGATTAAAAAAACCAAGGAAGTAATTGTAAACAAGAAACTAATATATCAGTTTATAATATGGGATATAATAAGATTGGATCTATTATATGGTTTTATTAAAATTATTGAAAAATTTAGAATATAAAATTTATCATTTTATACAAAATTAAATCTCCACATTATCATTATTTTATGTTGGTTTCATATATATATCATGAATTGAAATGATATTTATCCTCTCAAAGTGCGGATTTGAGTTATTCATTACCAATGTTCTTCATAGAGTATTATAGGTTGTGATGAAATGTAAAGGTTATAGTGAGTATGATTCTTATATTAGGATACATAATATACTCATGAGGTACAAAATGATACGTGTGCACTAGATGTACCAAGAATTATACCATATTGAGTGTCACGCACTGTGTATTTAGTATACTAGGGGTGCATGATTCATATTTTAATTTCCCCATAACTGTGGTTTGGGAGATACCTAGCATGGGAACCTTTATAAATTTACTGTTTTCTTCTGAAATCCTTTAATATTATCTAATCAAGGGGTGGTTGAGCATGTTTCTTATCATGTCTTCAGTTGGAGATGAACTAAGAATTTATTTATCCTCTCATATAATGAGTATGAAATCTAGGGAATATATAGAGATATGTTGGGAAATTGTATGAGTGAAACTTTATAACACATATAATCTGATTATCTATCATGTGGGAGAATATTATATTCTAATCATTAAAGGGGAATTACATATAATGTATTCATCGACTTGGTCATTTTAAAAGTGGAGAATCAATAATTTACGAGGATGATATGTGGGATTAATATAGTTTGATTATTATAGTAACTTGATGTCTTGGATAAATATATCATATGAAAATACATTATTTTATATGATTCAATTTTGGTACACAGGTATAGATACACATGTGTTTGATGGAGATCATGCAGATCTCTTTGTAGCTTGAGTAGCCATGATGCTTCCCTAAAGGTCACTCTTTTCTTAGATTTATGGATGTGAGAATTCATATTTTTTTAAATTATATAAGGACCCATTTGGTCACAATTTTTGGTTGATTTAATGAGAATTTTTTTACAGGGAGATTTTTTTGTGAAAGGGTCTTAGAGTTTATCGAGAATGATTTTTAGATTAATAATTTCTTTTGAAAAGTGTTTTAAAAGATATAAAAAGTATACTTAGATGTAATTTCATAATAATTATATATGATATAATATAAAATTAAATGAAACTATGACTATGATGATTTAATTAAAGTGAGAGATTAAAGTAGATTTAAGAGATATACCCTAAATCCATTTATGTATCTGATTCAAAGTTTCTTATATCGTAGAGTATGATATATAACTATCATATGAGACAATATCTTTATCATGTAAATTCTAAATACCATACTTGGGAATATAATTTTATATGATATGAAGATATCATATGATATGGATATGACTAGAATAGTATTATACAGTCCACACTAAGACCCGAAGATATTCAGGGAATCTAAATAATAAAGGTTAGAATTTGAGAATATTACACCTCTTTAAATCAGTATTAATTCACTTTATATGATGATATGTTTGGGAAGAAATGAATTAGTATAGGAATTAATCATAAATTGAGTAACATATTAATTTTTGTATGAATTATCAAAATGAAACCCCTAAGCTTATAAAAGGAGGCTTAACCATCATGATGGTGTGTTCTATTTTTCTTTTACTTCTAATGATTGTCTTCCTCCCAATCTGATAAATATATTATTCTTACTCTTTTACTATGTGAGGACCTAAAATTTTATTGATTGTAGGAGGGTACCAACCATATGATGGGTGATTAATTTCATCCCATGGATACACTATGAATTAGGGAGTCTGATGGATACCACTCTTTGATATATATCAAGCATATTGACTGAATTTAGTAGTTGTGGAATCTATGGTGTAATGTACATATGTGTTCTTAATTTTAGTTTATGCATGGTTTCATGTTTCATCTACAATATATCTTATTAATTTGGTTTTATTTTTGTTTTCACTTCATTTATTAAGTGTTAATCAATCCATAAAAACCCAAATATGATTATTAACACTCAAAACCTTATAAAACCCAAGGTATGAATTTTATGAAACTAAAACCATGTAAAAATAAACATTATGAACATTTTGTGTGTACGTTACACCATAGATGTTCAATCCTTTATCTTTAATCTCTTACTTATTAAAGATCACTCAAAAGGTATCGATCTGACTCCTTTCTCCATAGATTATCCATGGGTTAATACTAAATCACCCATTGTATGGGTAAGACCCTCACATCTCCCATTTTATGGTAGTATCTCATGAGGGATAAGGTGAAAGGATAAAGTGTTAAATAGGGTGATCCACTGAAATCTTCAAAAAATCCATATATGTATTTGGACTACTTATATAAGATTTAAGTAAAATCAATGAATCACTTTATTTTACTCATTCATTAGGTAATGAATCAGTAAATATCATGTGATTATAATGATTTGTAACCCAAAAGACATGTACTTAAATCTTAAATTCATTTATTCTCCATGTACTAATGATAGGTTACATGGATATAATATTTGAACACTATCCTTTCACATTCCACTTCCAATGAAAATATTATAATATGATCAACATATATCAAAATCTTTATTATGTTTTTATGTCATACACTACAACATAGAAAGTGTAAGTGGTGTTATATATTTGTATCCTACAATATAATATCCACAACTAAGGAATATGATATTATTTATCTCTAAATGCATGTAATAATTTATGACAAGCATATAAAGTACTATATGATATAGAAAAAACTATCTCATGGGTTATATTATCCTTAGATAATATATAATTCATGTCCAATACCACTTCATTAAAGAAAATGTGGAGAATGTAATCATTAAGATGTAATATATTGGTATTAATCAATAAGTGGTGAAAATTTTCACAATAACATTATCCATGCTAGTGTTTGATAAGTATAGATAGAACTTTGGTGTTCAATCACCTCCCTCAACTTTAGGAAGGTTAAAAATTACCATCCTCCAAATTATTTTCATATTATACATACAAAAATAATGTTCATAAGTTATTACCCCTTTGGTTTTGTTGTCAAATGGGAATAAATAGAGTGGTTGGAATTTGAAGCCATGGGGAAAGCCCCTCCGATCATATAGGAAAAAATGTACTCTCAAGGGGAGTTTTTGGTATAAAATATGGGATATTTGATCTATGGGGATGTAATAAAAGACAATCTAGGTGAAAATAGTCAGGTGTATTATATCAAAATATTTATTTTATTCTTATAGATGAATTGAAAATGTATTTATGGTAGGAATGAAATTATTCTCTAAATATATTTTTTATACATTAAACATCGATAACATATACATAGACTTATTTAAGTATAATTTTATTTATTTTTATATTTTATAGAGTTTAAAAGAATTAAATTTCATAGAAAAAACCTTATATAGGCCGTAACCCCATAAGGGGGGACTTTTGGAACTAAAGATGTTGTTCTTAGATATTTTTGAAATAATGGGATTATGTTAGAAGTGTAGTTTTGTGTCTAAGAAATAGTTTTTTGTGATGTTTTTTGTTTTAATACAAGGTATGGAGAAGTTTATAGAAAATTTTATGGTTATTAATGTAGAATATGATAAATAATGATCCTAAAAAATTGTAGTCAGGTCTCATATGTCGTGGTGAAGTTGAACTCATTGAGAAGAAAATTTTTGTGCACATATATTAAAGAAAAAGTCTTGTAAATTTCTAATGGGAAATTAATTGATGGTTAATACTATTGAAAGGGTCCTGGTTTCTAAAGAACTCTAATCATGGTCAATGTTTTAGTTCTATGAATCGGTATCATAGATGTTCTATACATGTAGGTCGATCGTGGTCTTGGTGGCTGGAGAAAAATAGGATAAGGATCATGTATCTAGTCATGGTGTATGTTGTGGTGATTTGAAAAATCACTGTAAAAAATAAGACGAATCATTAAAATTTAAAAATTGTTCATGGATTCTTTAACATATGAATAATAAAAACAAGGACATGAATTTATCTTTACCATGGTGCATAGTGTTATGAACATATGGCATATTGAGATGAACTTGAAATGGGAGTCATTGTGGACAAATCCATGGCAATGCTTGTTTTACCATAAAATAGGTTATATTGGGTTTGTGGTTTATTTATGTTGTGGTGAGTTAATATTAGGTGAATTTTTAAATTAATAATGGATGAAATTATCAGTATATATAGAATTTAGATTCCATGGTCTTCGGAAGTTGAGTGATAAGGCAAACCTCACTATTTCTTAGTGAAGTATTATTATGCCATGGTGGATTGTTTTCCAAAAAAATTAAAATTTTTAGGATAATAATGAATTTGGGAAATAAATGGATTTAATTAGTGACTTCAATTTGTTCATAATGGATTAATTTATGTTCCAATAGTTTCTTAACATGTTAAATTAAAAATGGTATGGGTTTATAAGGTCAAATGTGTTATATTTTAGAAGGAATGTGATTGATATGTGAAAATAGAGAATAAACCGATTCTAAATTAGAAACAATCAGATAAAGGAGGGTTTTTAAAGATTTATATTGATGATTTGGTTTGGTTTGATAAATTTATAGCATAAGTAAGACCCTATTGATTGTTCGGTGTTGATTCTATATTATTAAATTTTTGTAAGCAACCTTGTTAATGTATTCCTAGATTTATTTTATAAAAGTAGTGAGTAGAGAGATAAGCTGGAGGAGTAACCCTTGGATTTATAGTGATTCTTTACAAAATGATCTAATCAGATAAAAATTTTGGATTTATACTTTTTATATCAATATAACATCTTTTATTCTCTTTGGCATAAATCTTTGTGCTGAACCAAGTAAAATTACTTTTTTTCGTTATTTACATTCAATATTTAGATTCTTTAATAATGTGATTGATCTTGAAAGTTTTGTATCACTCTTATTAATTAAAGAAAAAATACATGATGGAAGATTATAGGAATTATATACCCCAATCCCCCCATTTTTTGGGTATGTTTGGATGTTTTGGTTGTAACACATAGAAAGGATAATGAAGGAATACGAAAATTAATGATAACTTGGTAAGTGAAGATTCTAAATCTGATTTTAATGGTAGATTTTAATGGTTAAAACTATTTATTCATGTTATTTAGGTTTTAAATAAAGTATGAGAATTATTATTTAATCACGAAGCTAATTTGATGATGTTGATAAAATACAGTTTATGTTCAGAGGAAATTTTAGAGGTTTTGGTTGAGGAAGAAATAGGTTAGAAGAAAATTCAAGGCTAGTAGACACTATAACAAGTAAAATTTTCATTATTTTATTAAAAATATCATTGTATCCAAAACACCATAATAGTTCAAGGTATTATAGGAGATATTGGATTAAAAAATTTATAGCCACCATGAGATAAATAAACAACATCATGGTTGTAATTTGGTTACAGAAAATATGATGAAGTTTCTATTAGTTTTAGTAGTGCAGATGAATGTTTTTTTATAGTTTATTATAAACATTACACAGTCTAGACACATTGTTATTCTTGATTGTGATTCTGTACGATGATTGAAAATGTGGATACAGGGGAAACCACATCATAGTGGTTGTCATGGTGAATATTTTTTTGAGTAAGGATATATTTGAAATGATGGTTGAAGAAGTTATTTCCATGGTATTGAGTCATTCTTATGAAAAAAGGGAAATGTATATGGTATTAGTTATAATTGATTTTTTTTCTAGAGGAATCAAATAATCACACTTTGAGAAATTTAGAAAAAAAAACAAGATGTAGTGTTATGGAAACCACATCATGATGATAATGATATATGAAATTCAGTATTTAGAAACAAATATATTTTTTACAATAAATAGATTCACTTATCATGGTTTTCATAGACAAAATATTTATTGAACAGACCATGTCATTGTTTTAACATCCAAGTTACAGTTTATAATAAATCTTCACATTTTTAACTTTTTTATATATTTTAAAATATATAAGTACTTAATTTGAGTTTTATGGATTTGGATTTACTTGATTACGTTTTTATATCCACACTTAAATGTGTAACACATGGAATGTTTTTAGAGTATTAGAGATACTAAAAGAGATATTAGCTATTAATTTTCAATCTTATAGATAAAGAAGGTTTATTTATTATATTGTGGAAGAATATGATATAGTAGATAATTAATGGATATATCCAATTTTAGAGTGAATATTTGATATATCTTGTTCATTTTAAGAGTGGTTCCTCATTAATGGAATTTCATTGAAAAATTTGGCTGATTGAAAAAGAATAAGATAGATTGTATTAAAAAAATTAAATATGGAATTGATCTCATATAAACCTAGTTAGATAAAGTTAATTATATTATGGATATTTTTAGAATACATAATAATAACCCACCTTTATTGACGTTTTTTATTGGGGAAAATGGTGGAAGCACATGGATGACATCAATTCATAGAATCCATCATTGTTTACATATATCATATCAATTTTAAAATATTTTTTATAATGAGATAAAAAATGTTTATAGACTAATTTATCCCCTCTTCAAAGTAATGAGTGGATAAGGAAGCATATGAAGTGTTCCTTGGTAGGTAGTTTCACATACTTGAATGTTTTTTTGTATGGTAAATGATCCTCAATGAGTAGTTTCCTTACATTATTCATTATATCCACCAAGAAAGTGTGTTTTTGTAGATATTTGGTACATTGTTACATCATTGTATGTGTACTTCTTTGATGTATCATATTGCGAGTGATCCAAGAAAATACTTATGCCATTGTGTGATTTACTTTCACTACGTGATTTATATTTGGTGTGGATGCATCCAAACAAATGATAGATTGGAACTTGTTTCTTCTAATATGGGAACAATATCTAATGATGGTTGAGGTGACCACATAGTCATGACATGTCATATTGATTTGTTTTTATAAGATTATATGTAGTTTAAGGAATACCCTAGGCCATCTCTCAAAAATAATTTATGAGTTTAGAGTGTGAATTTTCAATAATTTTTTCCAAAACCAAAAAAATAAATAAGGGAAAAGTAAAAAAATACCATGTAATAAGCCAAAAATAGAAAAGTAAGAAAGATGAAAAAAATCCTAATGAACTCAAGAAAGTGGGGATAAATAAAAATACAATGTATTATTTGAAAACAATAAAATTAATAGAGATGATAGAAAATCCTAACTAAATCAGAAATGTATCCACCCCCCCCCCACACCTAGTGTGTGTGGTGGCCTCACTATAAAAAAAGATAATGTGGTAAGGAAGGATAAAACCTGGTAGGAGTCACTATTAGGTTTCTTATGGAAGGTGAAGTTCCTCTACAAGGGACTCTGGAATGGCTTCATGAAAGTGCATCAGTCACTTCACATTAATGATGAATGATTATATTTTTTCTTTTTGAACCTGTACAACACCAAATGGAATGATTTTAGAAATATTATATGGGCTGAACTAGTAGAAAAAAGATTAGCTTGGTGTGACTTTATCCTTTATTAAAAAGGAGGACCTTTTTTATTGTGTAATTGATGGTGATGGATGATTTAATCCTTGGAAACATCGGTTCTCTCCTTATATATATGATATTTCTCATTTGAGTCTCTTTAAATTTCTTGTATTTAATAAGTTTGTAACTTCCTATGATCACCTACATCTAAGAGGTTCATATTACATTTTTTAATATCCCAATATTCATGGTGATCTAACTCTATAGGGAGATTATAGGTCTTCCCAAACACAATCCTATATGGTGACATTTTGATTGGGATTTTAAAAGTTATAAGATACACACAAAGTGTATCATTCACAAGTAAACTCCAATATTTCCTATTGGGTTGTAGCTTTTTTACAATATTTTCTTAACATCCTAACTGGAAATTTATTATTGTCTAATAGTTTGGAGGTTATATGTTGTGAAGAATTTTTTTACAACATTATACTTCCATAGAATGTTTTTTATGTTTCAATTAAAAAAAAGTGAACCCTGGTCCCTAATTATGAATCTTGGGAAAACAAACCTCCTAAAAATATGATATCTTACAAAATCAACAACTTGAGGGTCATCATTCCTGGTATCCTTTTATTCCACACATTTAGAGACGTAATAAATATATAACAAGATGTATACAAATCCAAATAAATTTGGAAAATGCCCCATTAATTCAATGCCCCATGCATAAAAGATCTCACAAAATAACATGGGTTGTTGTGTAATTTCATTCCTCTTAATGTTTTCCCTATGAATTAAAATCATGTTTATTACTTAAAAAACTTATGGGAATATATATAAAATATTTGTTAATAAATTATAGATTCAAGGACATTTTGATAAATATATTGAGATCCAAAGTCTCCCCCACAAGATAGAATGGTAGAATCTTAAAATCGAGGTGAAATCATGGCCAGGGACACACTGATGAACAACCTGGTCACTATAAATTCTCCACGTGTATGTGTCATCCCAAATGTACCATCCTGACTCATTGTTAAGAGTTTGGGATTTTTACGTATTAAAATCTTGGGGGACCCTATATGATGTAAAAAAATCAGAATGTCCACATACTAAAGGGTAAGATACACTATTTTACAGAGATGGTTATTAAGGTATAATTCTCTAAAGGGGAGGTATGATTCAACATGGTGGTCCAATTGTGGGGAAATACTACTAATGTGGTCAGCTAAAACATTTCCCAAAACTCTATTATATCAAATATCTAGGTCAAACTACTGGACTACAAGCATCCACTGTATATGGTGGGGCTTAGTTTTGGGTTTCTTATGGAGAAATTTATGGGAAGTGTCATTAGAAAAAAAAATTACTTTTGACCCAAGAAGATATAAATAATATTGTTCCAAGAAAAAAATAGAAATAATTTATTTCTTAGTTGTCATTTAGTTTTACTAGCTTGGGTTAAGGGTACATTAATCATATACAATGAAATGAGGATCCCTATCAACCTTTTATGACGAACTGCACCAACTACAAAATTAGAGGCATCACACATAAGTTTCACGAAGAGGCCTTTATGGTTGGATGAAGGGAAGTGATCTGAGACTTTTTTTTAATAATTTAAATTCAACCAAACCTTTTCTTCCAAAAAAAAACTCTAAATCTTTTTGTGATAATTGAAATAAGAAAATTCAGATCTTACTAAATTCCTTAATGAATCAGAAATAAAAACCAGCATTACCCAAGAAAGATTTCACCTCATGAACACATTTTGGAAATAAATGGGGGGAAATTGTTTCAATTTTTGATTTATCAACTTCAATTAAATTACTCAAAATAACATTACCAATAATTATCCTCCATTATACCATGAAATGGAATTTCTAATAATTTAATATGAGATCTTTTTCAGTGTAACAGTAGAGAAAATAACCTAGGCGCACCTAACAATCATAAAATTAAGAGCCCTACACTGTGAAATCATCCATAAAAATCTCCATACAATTCTCTAGGTACTCAGAAAATATACTTAACATACAATTTTGAAAAGTACTCAGATAATTACAGAGACCAAATAGCATCCTAAATAACCAAAATAACCTAAACAACCATCAATGAAATAATAACCTAAATATACATCAACAAAATAATAACCTAAATAGAATCCTAATTATATATATGGATTTTAAATAACCTAAATATCCATCAATGAAATAATAATAGGACTTTCCAGCTAATTATTTATTACATTCATTCAGTAAAAGGTAAGGGAAAGAAGTCCTTTCAAGTGGCTTGATTTAGTTGATGGAAGTGAATACAGACTATCCGACTATTTTTTCACATGTGTTAGATCAAATTAATCCCTTTCATTTTAAACTATAATTATTCTAGTTTTATTTGGAAAAATTTGTAATAGTAAAACCCATTTACTATCAAATATTTGATAGATGATCCCAGTATCCAGTAATTTACTAACTTCCTATTTTACCGCTTCAAGGCGAGTTGAAATTAACTGGCATTGAAATTTCCTTACGGGCATAGAATTATCATCTAAAAGTATATGGTGCATGAAAATATATGGGATAATCCTAATAATATCATCAAATTTCTATCTTATCCTTGTTTCACACTCTCTTAAAAGGTTTATAATTTTTGATTCATTCTATGGAGAGAGGTTGTTGGAAATAATGATGATAAATTGATCAATACCGTCAATATTGGAATATTTTAAATAATATGGAAGTTTTTTTAATTCCAATACTTGATATTTTTCTATTTAGGGATGAGTTTTAGGTGGAGTGATGTCTATGAAATTTTTTTTATACTCATGATTATTCTATATGGAAAGAGAATCAATATAAATGTGATTTTCATAATCATCAGTGGTCATGGGTACCTTATAATGAACACACTCGTCAATTAAAAAAAATTACACTTTTCCAAACCCACGCATTACTCGAAATATGAATCACAACCAAAATAAAAAAATTTAAGAAGATAAATATGAATCAAAGTATGGGTCAAGGAGAGAATGTTGTTTGCATGTTTCATCAGAGATCACTTCCCTTTAATAGATAGGATGAGTGGAATGTTTTTTTAATAAGGTATTTAATATTATCAACGATGTTAACATTAGCTTTTCTCAAAAAAAAAATCATAGATAGTGTACCATTGTGAACATTTTTGATTATCTTTGTTGTTTTAAGGAATGGCCTTCCTGGAATGAGAGGATCAAGTCCTTGGTTTTGGTTATCTTCCATCTCAATAACATATAATTTTTATAGGGAATATTATATTTTTTATATGTATGAGTTTTTTTCGATCACTCTTTTGGGGTGTATCATGATCTGATTGGAATGTTTCATTATGATTCATATTTTGTAGGGAAGTACAAAAATAGCGTGGAATCACATTAATAGATGCACTAAAATCAAATATTTAATCATAAATGAAAGTCTCTCCTATGGTTAAGGTATCATAAAAGATCTTTAATCCTTTAATTTGGTTGGAATCATTGGTTGTATCAAGGCTCATACATTACCTCAAAGGTTCACTCTCTCATTTCCCTTAAATCAAAGTCTATGTGTGCAAAGTTCATTGATAAATTTAGCATAATGAGGAATTTATTTAATTACATCCAAGATAGGAATGTTAACTTATTCCTTTTTAAATGTTTCTATTATATATTTATGAATTTAATAATGAAAATGTTTCTTGGATTTATAGAGTCTTTATAGAAATGGAAGAGGAATAGATTGTTTAGGGTAATTCTCATTGATAAATTTCTTAATATTTTTGGTTTTCTTGTTATTTTTAATATTTTGAGGGTTGAGAAAGATATTTTTAAGGTGGAGATACAAAAAGTTTTGAATAACTCTGAGGAGAAATTGTTTTTAGCACTTCAAAGTGTGAAATCACATACATGACCTTTGTCCTTGGGATTTGAAATAGGTTAGGATGGTATTTGTCCATATCTTTAGCTTTGGATTTTATCCACCAAGTTGGAAAGTTATATTAATTGAGTTTTTAGGTCTTGTATGGATTATTGGGTGGTTTTTTTGAATTATAGATTATTTGAAGCTGTTTTTTTATTATGTCCACAAGTATATGCTAGGGTTTTTTTGGGGTATTAGAAGTGGATTTTTAGTGGTTGAGGGTTTCTAGGTGGTGGTGGGGGTTTATTTTCCTATCCTTACTAGTTCTAGAACTATTGATGTTGGTTATAATACCATAATTTCCTATATTTTTGGTTATCCTTCCATCCAAAGTTAAATGTAATGTATGGTTCTTTCCTAACAGGTTGGTTATAAGGGAAACCTAGAAATATTGCCTCACAACTCTAAGAAGTTTCTATCAGTTAAGGAAATTAATCATAATAGTGGGTTTCAGTGGAAAAAATACCATAATGGGTTGGGGAGGAGTTTGGAATTTATATTATAAAAGGAATAGTTTTTTATAGTTGGGTACTGACCTCTTCAAACATTGTTTCCACCTTCTTCACGTATTCCGAAAATTGCCCCCTGTGGATACCTCTAACGGGTACACTATACCTCCAACTAATTTTTTTGAGTATTTTTTCCATTTTTTCAATGAGCCTACTTATATAGATTTTTTTATTTTCCACTATTGAACGACCTGAAGTAATGTCAATCATGTTATGATCGATTGGAATTAAACTTTCATAAAAGTCTTATATTAAAAGATGATCACTTATTGATGGTGTGGGAAACTTAAACAAGGAATTTTAAAAAATTCTCAATTTTCATGAAGTGTTTACCAATTATATTGTATTATTCTCAAAATTTCAATCCTTATTATTGTATTTTGAGAGGCTAGGAAGTATTTTTCAAGAAAAAGGCATTTCATGTCATCCCAACCTATAATTGGTGAGTTATCATAGCATAACCAGTATTTTATTGTGTCTTATAAAGTGAATGGGAATAACCTAATCTTAACCAATTATTCATCCACAGTCATTGGTTTTATGGTTAAATTCCCATTATGAAATTACTTTGAGTTATTATGTGGGAATTCTCTAGAAAGTCCATGATATGTTTGTAATAAGTGAATGAGTCTAGATTTTAATTCAAAATTAGGTTCTTCTCCTTGTATTTGAATGTGTCTGGGTTTGATCTTTACATCAGGAGTGGTTAGTTATTTTAATGTCTAAGTATTTTAATCTATATTATTCAATTTTATTTCAGTCTTGATGTTGGTTTTATAAGAAGAATAATGATCCATAAGGGCATTGACGTTTTTTTCATCCTCCTCCAAACAATCGGTTAGTGCTTCTTGGTGTCGATGAAGAATGATCCTCTTCGATTCATGTTAAAAAGAGTAGTTCATCCAATGAATATCACATCATGAACAAGACCTAAAAATTAATATTTTATAAAATGAATTTAAATTTTTTAAGTATGAAATGAAGCATACAGATATTTAAAAAATACAGAATGCTCTTATAAAAAACACATACTAAAAACCAAAAGGATTCCTAGAAATGGTGCAAAAAATTGACTACATTGTCATGAAATGTCAAATTTATTACGTTTTTTTCTGATTAAATATAGTTTATGTAATACCCTAGATCATTTCTCAAGGATCGTTGATGAGTTTATAGTGTAAATTTTCAATAATTTTTTATAATCCCAATAGAAAATAGGCGGTTTAAATGATGATTAAAAATTAAATAACATAATTTAAAGAGTTTAATAGTATATGATAACAGATTGGTTTTTAATATAATTATATGATGGTGATAATTATAATTTCACTAAATATCCTTTTAATTTCATTTCTCTCAGAGGTTCATTTAGTTTTGGAGAAATTATTTTTTTAGATTAATCAGAATGCCAATTATTCTTTAAGACAATATTAAAATCCATGTAGAACCAAACAGTGACATAGAAATCATATAGACAAGGTATATATCTTATTAATTTTATAATAACATCCAAGTAAAATTTAAATCTCAAATAAATGGGTAAGAAAAGGATTATTGTGTTGTCCAATCAGTACAACACAAGCCACACACTCAAAACCTCTCACTCACCCATTAAAAGTTAACAACATTCCATTCTCTTGAGTCAAAAAATCATTCAAATTTGAACCAGTGTTAAATAATTATAAATAAAATTTTAAAAAAAATAAATAAAACCATTATAAAAATAATCCTAAAACTCCCTTGAAATTGTGTGTTTCTTCCTTACAATGATTGTATGTCATTTAGCTCGCCGTCCAGAGGAGGTGGAGGCTCTGGTGGAACTCTTTATTTATTTTAGACACACCTATGAGGATAGGGATCTATATAAACTTAAAGATGATGAAAAGAAGCCTTTATAACTATAAAATTCCATAATTTAACTTCTTGTCTAAGCTTGAAAATGATGTTCCCATTGTTCACTTTTATAGCTAAAATGGGAGGTGGTTTTGGGAACCCAGATTTCAAGATACCATTTGTATCTCATATTTGGACTAGTAAATGGACATATCAAGACTTTAAAAAAAGAGAAGAGTTATTTTAAAGAATATTTCTGTCATAATATAAAAATTGGTGGTTATTTTAATTCTATTAAAGGATATATTGTAAAAATACCGAACCAAACTTATGACTTGAATGAGATTCGGTTCCCTGAAAATATCAGTTTGGTTGGGAAAATAGATGGGAAAATTGGGATTCGGTTTCTTAATATGATTTGTTGAAAAAAATGGATCATTATACTACATTTCATCCCAAATGGATGCACATATTATCTGTAGTGATAATTTTAGTCAACATGTATGATTAGTCAGTTGCGTAGTTTGGCCTGTTTTGCTTTATTTTACTAATGGGATCTCCAAATCATCTCCTTATAAAATATTATCATCAAAATAATTAAAATTTAACTTTTATATACTTATAAAATTAAATATTTTATTAAAATATGTAGTTATATTAGTTATTATGTTTATAATTTCTAAAAGGAAAATAATTTAACACAGTGGTGTAAGGGTGAAAAAAATAGTGAACTTGGCATGGTCCTGAGTGTATAAAGAAATAGGTTGATTTAAACCTCAACTTTATTCACTCCGTCTTAAGTTTTTTTGGTTATCACATCATAAACCAGTAGTCCCAACTCATATGGATGGTGGAATTCTGGCTTACTTGTTTATTACTCTTGAATTTTAAATACCTTATCATATATCCATGATTAGCATAAATAAAATATCTTCTAGATAAATTATACCTTATATTTTATTTCTAATGATTTTATATTTAAAAAAGTTTTCCTATATTGAATAGCTATTTAGCCTCCATAGACACATTCTTAGTGTGTTTTGGACCCTGAAAAAGTTTCACTTCTTCACCATTATTCCTTAAAATTTATTTCTTGTTGTTTTGGAAAGGAGTATCTTATTATTTTCTAATTAAAAATTCTTTCCATCACAAATATCACTTATTGAAGTCTCCATGTGATAATATCCATTAATCATGAGTCCTACCTCTTGATTTTATGCATTAAACTTACCCTCGAGTTCCATGAGCTTCAATTATTGCTCCTTGAATTTAAAATTTATCTTTTTAATTTGAATAATGCCCTTTTTTTAATTCATACTTTCTTCAAGTCATATTCCTAGAGAAATTACATTATCCTTGAGTTATTTTTCTTTATTTATTTCATTTTAAAAATCATGTGTATGTTATTTTAGTAAATAAATTTTCTCATTAATCTTGATATTCATCATTGACATCGATTTTTTTGAAACCATTCCATATTGATCCAACTTGAATTTTCCAAACTATATTTTTCTATAAATAAAAAATATTCTTCCCTTTTTCATTTTAAGATTTTTGAACTTTCATTAATAATTTTAGTATCTTTCCCTAATTACTTCAAGACAATCCTCTATATTGAAATCTATGTGTTATCATTATCACTTCTCCTTCAACAATAATGTCGTCCATTTTTTCATCAGGGAAGAACTTGAAATTTTAGAATTAAAAGATTCTTCCAAAGAATAGTTATATTCTAATATATTAATAAAATTAATAACTTTCACTTATATGGGAATTATAAAAATTATTGATCCATTTGTTCCATTCATCTTCTTTTATTACCTTTTGAAAGAAGTTATTTTTCATCTTCTAATGTAATATTTCCAAATTTTCCTTTAACACATGTTAATATGAAAAAAACACCAATTAGAGGTACTCTAAACTACTGTGAAATTATTCATGATAGTTTTTCAAAGTAATAATGTTTGCCACTCTTGATTATTATTTCATGATGATTTTAAAAAACACTATGAATTATTTAATAATGGTTTTTTATTAGTGATTTTGAATGTTTAGCGATTCTTTTCAAAATAATTATTAGCTGTTTTTATAATAATCAATAATTAATTAATGACCACTGTTAATTATATATATATATATATATATATTAAGAAAATGGTGTCAGGATTTCCCAACCCAGGCTCAGCTCAGGCTTGACTGACCCCGACACCCTATGCCTAACCTGAGGTTACACGGTCTGGGCCTAAGCCCATGAGGCATGACCCAAGACTACTTGGTTCAGGCCTAGGCCAAGACAAACTAGGTATAGTTAGTGCTTTCCCTGTCCAATTGGACCATTTCAGGCCCACCCTGACCTAATCTCGTACCCACCCCAACCTAGACCCAAACCTGGTTCACCACAACCCAGACCTACTATTCCTAGACCCACCCCATCCCGCCCTACAAAATTAATCATATATATATATAGGGTACAATTTGAAAATGTTATCTCTTTATTATTCTACAAATCCTTTACTAGTCCTCCACACCCTTCATGTGGGGACTAAATAATCTTTAATATAATAATATATATAGATAAATATATATAAATACATATATATGCACACATATATTTTTTCATAATTTATAAATACATACATAAAAAAATATAATTACATATAAATTTATATAAATATAGTCATATATAAATTTATTAATATATGAATATATGTATATATATAAATATCGCTTAAATATATATAAATATATATAAATACACATAAATATCTATTATTATATATAATTAAAAAATATACAAAAATATATATAAATTCACCCAAATATATACATAAATATAATTATATATCTATATAAATGAAGGAATGAATGAATATAAGTATATTTATATATGTATATGTATATATGTATATATCAAGAAATTCTCACCTTAGAGCCAAAGCTTGAAGCCTCGTAAAAATAAATTATAAAAAGTAGAAAGTTGTATTTTTATAAAATTAAAGTAATATAAAAGCATCAATTTCACACAGAGAGGAAGTGGGCCAAGTGGTAATTCTTGAACCTACCCCATATTGTCCATGGTCTAAGATACCTTTTTTATTTCATGAAAACTTTGTTTTGCCACAAATTTTTTTTTCCTATAGTACTCCATGGAATCCTCCCTGTCTGTTGACAATTTCCAAGAGGAATATTTGATGTTAATTTTGATGTAATGGATGATGAAAGTGTAGTAAAAATCTAGACATATTTTACTCTACTTCTTAAACCAATTAATTCGAATGGAAAGAATGAATCCCTCTATTTCATCCTCAAAGTTCTGGTCCTATCCATAATCTTTATAGTATCATGACATGACCACACCTTTTTAACCTCTAAAGAGGCCGACACATCTTTTTTTCCTTGGGTTACCTTTTTCTACTGTGTTCTAGTTGATCATAGTCTAACACACACAAGTACATTACCAAATCATAGAAATATAATCATTTTATTTCTGGAATTTCCTTGGATTCTAACCTTGTCAAAGACCAATGGCTCTTAAATTTAGTTGTTAAAAAGTTATAATTGATGATATTTGGCTAGCATGATAGATGAAAATATATAAACTATGTACCAATTAAAGATAAAAACTTAATTTTGGTCATAGAGAAGATTTTGTTTAGCTAAAGAAGATAGCAAGTGTCATCCACAACCACCCTAAAGAGTTTTTTGAACTACTGAGAGTTGGTCAGGTTATAAAAGATATCAATAATACTAGTGAATTCAAATAAAATAGTTTCATTGAATTCAAAATAATTTATTTCTATAGACTAAATATATTTGGAAAAGAGCATTAAAAAAAATTCTTGAATAAGTCAACCCCTTCTTACAAAAGCTACAAATAGAGAATATACTAAACTAAGATTTCATGAGATGTATGTATGTAGGTATTTTTTCATATAAATATCTCTAAATGAGGTTGTACCTTGATAGATAAATTAATTTTCAGTCAAAGTGATGAACTGACTAGGATATAATAGTGGTTATTCCCATGGAATGATTATAAAATAGCTTGTAATTTAGTGAGTGGTGTATGAAAAGTTCCCAGAATAGAAGATCCCTCTTAGAGGAGAAGTGGAATTAAAGGAATAATGACTTGTAAGGGGAGAAGATAATCAATAGGGGTGAAGATTTTATCCCTGTTCAGCTCATCAGGGTCTAATATTTTTTTAGAAAGTGATATCCAAGTGGCATCCTGAGCCAGTTATCATGCTAGAATGGTAAAGTAGAATTCATATAGGGAAACCATCTCGAGTATTAGATGATTGTTGAAAAGATTATTCTGATTTTAATCTAGACATGGAATCGTTGAATATGGATATTTCTTGATTTGATCCATCTAATAAATCTATAATTCAAGAACAAATTGGATTCAAAATTATCCATCACAAGTCTCTAAACAAACTGAGACTACATTGCATCATTGAATAAGCCTAGGTTCTTGATCCTCATGCTTCCATCCCATATGTATTTTATACATATGATCCATTTCACTTTGATATACTTCATCTCAGTGATATTACCACTCCCAATAATGTTCCTAATAAGCCTATTGATTATCTTGATAAGAGCTTTCATCCATTTTTAAAATAATTAATATTAAAAAATAATGAAAGATAACCCCTTTAATGAGGGGAATTCAACCAGTGAGGTATAAAACATTCCCCTTTTGTCCACTCAACTAATTTTTGATATTATTAAAAATGTCTCTAAAGAATGTTACCTTAGGCCTACCCTGAAAAAAAACTACAAAGTATTGAAAAGGAAATTTACCTTTCTTAATATTCAAATTCCATTTCATAATAATATTTTCATGACTAATAAAATTCATACTCAAGAGGATATGAAATTTAGGATATCATATATGTTTTCTATAGATTGCACCATAATGATCTATAATTTGATTTAAGGGGTCTTTAGACTTTTCTAATAAAATATGATCAAGTCATTTTCATAGAATAAGTAAGAGGGAGCCTTTAGATATCTCTATTAGTCTATATGAGAAAACATTTTCACTTGTCCACAATATCAAGAATAAATTTTCTATGGAAACCTTTGGTTATACTAAAGATGATAGATGGTAGAGAGTTTCCCTGCCTAACACTGCAAGTGTAATGAAACTATACCTCTAAAATAAAATTAATCAATACAGAAATATGAACTACATCCAACTGATTATAGTACAAATGAACCCATATATTCTAAACACTTAAAATATGAATTCATAATTAATAGTTTCAATGGTATTCATAATACCCAGTTTGAGAGAGAGATAATACTCTTATTTCTAGGTTTTTTTATCAAGTTAATACATTCAGATGATGTGATTATGAAATATTTTATTTTTCATACATAAAAAATACATACTAATTTTTAGATACAACCTCATTAATAACCAGATAGAACCTAATGTCCCGGATTTTGGAGAGTATTTTGTAGATATTGTTGGATAAAAAATATCCTAAAAAATGCAGGGTTTCATTGAGATCTATTTTTGGAAAATAGATAATGAATTGAGGGTTGATTCTTATTTTGAGAATTTAAACTCTAATAAATGTTTTAATCCTTTTAAGGATGACTATTTTCAAAATATCCAAATAATCTAAAAATAAGATATTAGTGAAACCTTCTGGGTTAAGAGAACTGAATATATAGAGATAGAGAAATAAATTTTTTACCACTTCCATTGTAGGGATCCAATTCAAAATGTTTTATTATAATTTTTAATTGAAAATGGTATTACACCCCTTGTGTCATTGATGTTCCCAAAATAATTCTTTTTGAAAATATTGTTTTAATATTATAAAATGTGATCCTTAATTTTCTTACTACAAGTGAGCATATCACTTGAATCTTTTAAATATATATTAGTCTTTCTAACTTTCCTACCCTTTTAAATATTCTTGAAAAATGAGGTATTTTAATCCCCCCTCGTTCAACTATTTATCTCTAAAGTTATCCTTGAGGATGGACATTGTAGTGAGGAAATTTAATTTAATTTATAGGATATTTCATCATCTTTATTGAAAATGGATATATTAAAATCATCATTGTGACTTTTATGAATCTCATCAACCTCATTTTCTAGGGTATCAATATCTACATTTATACCACTATATGTTTCCTTGATCCATGTTCTACGTTTTTCTTTTAAGTTCCAAAATTTTAATACATAATAATACAATTCATTAAATCATGAAGTATTGTCTTAGGATAATTTTATAATTCCACTTCAGTCTCGGTGTTTAATCCAATATTTTTTAAATTTAATGGGAAAAATACACCATTCATTATAATTAACTAAAGTAGAGAGAATAGGGTGGTGAAAATTTATTTTTAGGAGGGTCCTTGAGTGTGTATATACCCATTAATCTAGGAATTTAAAATTTACAAAATTTCTATCAAGTTTGTTGGCCATAAATATATTTACAAATTTCCTATACAAGGTGAATTGATCCCCATGCAAGTAATATTCGATCATATTATTGATATCGATGCATTATATAAATTCCTTTTTATAAATGGTAGAATATGGTTCTCTAGGATTTTTTTGTTGGCCTATGACCCCATTAAAGACACCAGTGGAGAACCATAGGTTCTGAAAAATTTATTTGAGGAGGTTAGATTATTACCAAATATCCCTCTTATCCTAGTAATAATTGAGAGAATATATAAACGATTATACGATAGGGTTTACATCCCAAGAAACCTTGAAATCTGTGTCTTGTTTAGTAATGATCATGACAACCATGTCAAACACATTATTAGAGACAAGTACCCATATAGTTTCAATACCAACTAAATTTTGGATAATACCCGCTATATCATATCCAAAGGACCTAAAATCAGAAACATTATAAGATATTAAGGTAACCATAGGTTTATAAATTCAAATCATAATTGGTATTTGTTTAAAAATTATATATTTAAGTGAAGTGGTTATGGTTGGGTTGGTCACCCCATGGAAATTATAGAATAGAAACTTCATTTCTTTTTATATTTGGATTTTTCTTTACCACATCATGAATGTGGATTATTTTTTCCAATTGATATTTTAGGTATTACATTTTTTCCATCGAAAGGGGGGATGCAATAAATCATTTTTCATTTTCTTATGTGCCAAGAAAACAAAAATCTTCCTTAGAGTTTGTAATGGGAGTAGCTATGGAGAAATTCCAATTTGAATTAATATGTTGAGGTTACAAAGGATACTTAGAATAGAAAACTAAGAAAAAATTAATCAATATCCTCATTAGTATGACTACCTTACCTCTTTTATAGTTTCTTAGTAGTTGATTGAATCATCAGTGCAACATGACCTAATTTTTTATTCACTTGGTCACTCTATCTATGTTGGGCCTTAGTTCCAGTACCAAATGGAGTAACCATATCTTCATTGGCCACCCCTTCCTTTTGGATCATTGGAGGTAGTTGGATATAGGATTATGGAGCTATAATAAACTTATTAATAATCTTTACTTAATTTTCCATACAACTTCATATTTTTGGAGGTATCATGGAGTGGAATAAACTTCGTGGGATCAATAATCTTTAACTTTTGTGGTGTTTTAAGTGAATCCTTTCCATGGGACAGCTGAGCAGATTCCCATTTCTATTTTATTTGAATAATCCTTAAATTTATATATTTTTCTACATAATTTCCAAATAATTTTCATGATTCATAAAAATCTCAGATGGATTCAAATTGAAACCCAACCCCAATTCTCTCACCATTGGCCACAAGACAGATATAATAAGGAAAGGGATTTTTAAAATTATCATCCATGATCACACTTTCATATAACCCATGTTTCCCCTCAAAATTATTCTCATCCAATTTTAATGATTCTACAATAAACATCGCTATGTACTTCAATATTAGAGGGTAACAAAACACCCAACTGATGGCATGTATCCCGACCCAAGACTAGGAATTTGTGTGCTTATAGGTGTGAAAGTTGAAGGTGATATCCCGTGATAAAATTTGAAAAACTCTTGACATGAAAGAATAATAACCTTGTATCCATGAACTCAACTGATCATCTATAGAAAAAAAAAATGAAATGATATTATCTTTTCCTAATTTGAATAAGTATCCATTTTTTGATGGCCCATATATGAGATAGTTTCAACTTCATCTCCTCAGCATCCATCAGATTATATCCTTTATTAAGTATTAAGATTCCAATGAGAGATAACTTATAGATATACAGATGATCCTTGGGAATGTCGATGTTAACAATGATAGATATGCTTCTATTATGAAATTTATAAATCTAAGGTTCATGTAACTTTTGAGTGGAATTTTTAGATTCCTATAACTCTCTTTTCCTGAGATAATCAATGAAAAATGTTTATAAATTAATATATATATATTGAGATAAATATATAAAAATACACACACATCTATACAATTAAATGTATATATATATATAAACACACACACATATATATATACATAAATACAAATAAATATATAAATGAATATTCATAAATTGATTGTAAAGGCCCCAACCCTAGTAGCCCGAAGTTGGTGCCTTAATTTATTACATTGGTATGATAAATAAGAAAGTTGCCTCCCAAATGACTAAATAGTGTTGTAACAATGGAAAAACTAGATAAAAACATAACTTTTACATTACAACTTGAAAGGAAAACAAAAATATAGCAACTCTATTGGAAATATCCTTAAACTCCTCGATTATCCC
This sequence comes from Viscum album, assembly GCA_963277665.1. Taxonomy (NCBI): domain Eukaryota; kingdom Viridiplantae; phylum Streptophyta; class Magnoliopsida; order Santalales; family Viscaceae; genus Viscum; species Viscum album. The sequence goes on along the minus strand of OY728152.1, from coordinate 2,015,895,377 downwards.
TACAGGTCATTCAAAATATAAATATTCGAATCCGGGGGAAAAAACATATGATAGGGGTGATATTAGATGCTCAGTAAGGTTAATAAATATAGAAGATTATATTATAAACATAAACAATAAGTCAAGGTGAATGTCAAACAACACATGTAATTAAAACGTAAACATGACTCGATATGACATGAATAAAATATGATCAAAATAATGCCATATAAATGATCGAACAAGAACAAAACTTAGCCATGTATATTCTATTAGTTTAATAATCACATAGATTATAAATTACTCATATCATAATGATTTAATGCATAATGATTCACATCTGAACTTACCTTTATGTCATTGGCCAATACATCTAAAAATAAATGGGTATATCATCAGCCAAATTCAAATCTGGGTTGTCTCATGAGACCTGCCTATGCATCGAGGAGATATAGTAGGCTCCACCGATCAATTAATAAGTCCATTTAATTTCTAATCTGAATGGGGTGAAACATAAACAGCATATACTTATGAAATGAAAATAACTTTCCCCAATCAATAGACATAATCACTAACCATTCTGAGTAATATCATGAATGATATCAAGATACCACGACGACATTCAAACTGATCATAAACCATTTTATAAAATAGTATAGATGGTATCATAGAATATCAATATCAATTAAGCATAATATTCCACAAAGGGTGTTAAAATATATGAAAATACTCTAATAAAAATCATCAATGAATTCTTGAGAGTAATACCCTTTTTACTTTTCAAATAAGAGTTATTTTGAAAAATCATTTTTATTTGTAATAAAATCATATTTTAGTCATTTATATCCCAAAAAGTAAAAGTTAAGTACAATACAATTATATTTTAGGCATAAATTATGTCAAACATGTAAAAATATTTTTTAATAAACTTTATAATGGGGCCACATTAGTGTGATTTAAGAGAAAATATGAAGGAGTCTTTAAAATGGGAAAAAGGTCACAATTGTTTATATAAAACCAAAAACCAAAAATATAGTTTTCCATCAAAAAATAATTTTTTTTAGAAAATAATTGTGTCTCAAAACATATTATGTATGGTACTTTAATTGGGTAAGAAATTGTGTAGTTCCCTTTAATCGGGTTTGTTTAACGGGAAGAATTGAAATGGGAACCTTATAAATCATGTATTTCATAAAAAAATAAAGACGAAGTGATCAAGATAAATGATTTTGGAACATTTAAAAACAATTTATAATAATTATATATATAAAAATAATAATTATATTGGGATAAATAAAGATAAAGAGTAACCCGAATGAAAGATGGAGGTTCAAGAAGAAACCCTTAACTTATGCTTGAAAGTGTTCTTCACTTGAACTAAATGTTCTGGATAATGAAATTAGATTCATTACTAATTTAATTTATAACCAATTAAACAAGTATTTTATTTATTATAATTTTATTATGTTCATTTATTTCCTTTTTGATGAGTTATAATATTCAATTTCATCATTTGTGAGTGTTCGTTTCCTTGGATTTCATGATTGATTCACTTGTATACATGTACGAAAAATCATGTAAAATAAAAATAGGTATCCATGATTGAAATTATATTTTATTAATGATCTTACAGGATATTTAGTGGTCTTATATATCATTTTTAATATATTATGACTATTCATTTGATAAAATATTAATGATAATCATTTAGATTATTTTGGCATTTATTCAATCATAACAAACTAGTTTTGACTTATGAATTAATATCATTTATATATACCAGTTCCTAAAAATTAAATAAATTATATTAAATATATTAAATTATATTTTAACCATAAAAATGGTTTTATTACCCACTTTATGGAATAATTGAAAAACAAAAACTCATCCTCCACGATGGCAGTAAATCGGCACCTCACAGACGATGTTTTCATTTTTAGAATAAAAAGGGGAAGAGAAGATAATTTATGGTTGATATAACATTAAAATAATAAAATTAAACTATATAAAAGATAATGGATTTATAATTTCAGTTTTTATATGGTTATTTATGGAAAGAGAAGAAAATAAAATAAATTAAAAGAGTGAGAGAGAAGGTTTTACCTCTGGAAAGTCTCTACCTTGAGAACCTCCCTGAAGGAATTGAAAATGATATTTTGGTAAGATAAGAAATTCCATAACATGGGTGAGAGTTTTGGGAGATTAAATGGGTATAATATATGTAAGATTATATGATTTGGAGGTGTGAGGAGAAGTGGTGGTGAGGGGTGGTATTTATAGTGCATGAGAGGTGTGTTTTTTTATTATTTTAATCATTAGTTTATTATTTTGGATAAAGAATATGAATATTTTTTGTTTATTATGAATAAATATAGTAAATAGAGAATTATATTTAGAAATTATGGTTCTTAAATTATCAATGAATCAATAAATAGTGTATTTAACTTATAATGTATATATACCATAAATTAACGTATTTCACTATTCATAAAAAAATCAACTATTTTAGAAAAATCCCAATAACTTACCCTAACCATTTTTCGATGTGTAGAATTCAAAAATGAAATAAATATTATGAAAATAATTTTATAAATATGTTAAATTAAATTTTTAATTAAAATCATCATTTATATTAAAAATTCTGATTTTAAACGTATAAGTGGTTTTATAACACTTTGAAAAATTAATTAAGGTATCATAAAATTATATTATAATCATAAGACAACCAAATATTAATTCATGAATCTATATTATGAAAATAAATTTTCTTTCAAATAATTATATTAATTATAAAAAAGTAAATAAACATTTTCATAAAAATACCAACACTTAATTATCCTTTTTAAAACATTTATTTACTTTTTCTATGATATAAATTAATTATTTTTTCATTCATTATACACCTAAAATTTATGCATACTTTCATAGTTAAAGTTAATATTCTATTTGTTATATTAATATTCCTAATGGTCACATTATTTTTCTAATAGTGATATTTAATAGTATAATATAGTTTTAAACTCGGTGTTCCGTGAAACATAAACAATCGAAGATGTAAAATTTTAAAAGATACATGCCATAAAATCATGGGGTGTTACATTATCCTATACTTCAAAAATTTTCATCATTTAAATTTTAATAATTTCACCTCATAAAAATATTTTGGTAGTTTATCATAAATCTCTCTAACTCCCACGTCTCCACTTCAATTTTTTGATTTTTTCAATGTGACTTTCCAAGTAAAGTCATATGATTCCTAAACACCAGTTCTTTAGCTTTTAGAATTTAGATAGGCTCTTTATAGTATAATAAATTAGGTTTTAATTATACCACTTTATAAGTGAGGACACGTTTTGGGTCTATCATGCACTTCCTTAACAAAGATATACGGAACAGATTATGTACTTTAGAGAGGCTGGGTGGCATTACCAAAGGATAAGCCACATCTCTATTTCTCTTCAGAATTTCAAATGGTCCAATGTACCTAGGGCTTAGTTTCCATGTCTTAAAAATATTATAACACTCTTCCATGGTTCTACCTTTAAGAAGAACTACAGGAAAATAGGTCTATACCCACAGTTTTGGAAAATTGTGGGCATAGGTATAGAACGTGAACCTATACCCATAGTTTTAAAAAACCATGGGTATAGGCCACCTATACCCATAATTGTGCCAAAAAACATTGGTATAGTTTTATTTTAAGACCTATACCCACGGGTTTGGAGAAAACTGTGCGTATAGGGTATTTTCCGAAGACCTATACCGACGGTTTGTCAAAACTGTGGGTATTGAGGTTTTTTTAAAGACCTATACCCATGGTTCTACAGAACCGTGAGTACAACTTTCCCGCATTATGGCGGGAAAAAAATTAGGTGGGACATGAAAAAATTTTGGCGGGAAGAAAATTTTTCATGGTTTAGATTAATATATTTACAAAAATATAAATATATCTCTTTGAAAATTCATTAGTTCGGTTGGTAAACCCATCTCCTCCAATGCTGTAGGTCACAGCTTCAATTCCCACATTTTACATTTTTTGAAATATGGATCATATTAATATATATATATAGATTTATATATATATATATATATATAATAGATAAAAATGATAGGTCTGTTGGTTCTTTGGGTAGGTTCGCATGTAAGGCGTTTCGTGAATCCCGGTTTCGAATTCCCCTGTACGCTATTCTTGATAATACATGTGGATAATATTAATATATATAGGAAGATATATATATATAACAACTAAAATTGATATCTTTGTTGGTCATTGGTGAAGCGCGGCCCTTAGGCACTTCGTGTGGTGCGGGTTCGAAACCCTGCAACACCTGATTTATTTTAATACCCCACGGTTTTCAAACCTTGGGGACTGTTTTGTGCCATGCTGGAACAACGTGCTATACGATTTGACAAGCATATACCCACGGTTTAGCAAAACCATGGGTATAGGTTGAGACCCCTATACTGACGGATTTCCAACCCACGGTTCCCCAAACCGTGGGTATAGGTTATACCCATTGTTTTTGGGGCTATACCCACAGTTTTGAACCGTGGGTATAGGTATGTCGTTTTTCCAATATTGAAGACATGATCTCCCACTTGAAGCTCCAAATCCTTACTCTGGTTATCGGCATACCTCTTTTTCCTACTGTGTGCTTCTTTGATATGTGTTTGTATAGTATTTTCCTTTGTTATTGTTTCCTTAGTTATTTCTAAGCCTACAATCTTCCTTTCATCAACTTCATCCAAACAAGTTGGTTTACGACATATTTTTCCATATAACGCTTCATACAGTTCCATTTTAAAACTTGAATGGAAACTATTATTATAGGAAAACTATACCAAAGGAGAATACTAATCCCACATACCTTGAATGTCAAGTGACAAAATCCTCAACATGTCTTCTAATGTCTGAATCATTCTTTATGATTTACCATTAGTTTGAGGGTGATAAGGAGTGATCCAGTAAAAATCAATATCAAAATCCTTCTGCATAATTTTCTGTAAATTAGAAGTAAATAATGGATCACAAATGGTCACAATGAAAATAGTTGCACCATGAATTCACAAAAATTAATTAATATTGAATCGTGTAAGGCACACTAGTGGAAAATCCCCCATTATAGTGAGGAAATGTGTATATTTGGTAAGTTGATCAATAATTATCCATATTGTATCATTATTTATTAGATTATTCCATAATCCAGTGAAAAAATACATTGTAATTTCATCCCATTTCCATATATAAATAGTCATAGGTTGCATGACTCTTCAAGGATGTTGTCTTTCAACCTTCACCTATTGAAAAACAAAACAACTTGATATATAATCAATAATTTCCTATTTCATGTTATCCCACAAGAAATGTTCCTTCAAATACCTATACATATTAGTGTAACTGTAGTGTATAGGGAAATTTTATCTATGACAAATATCAAATATTTATATTTTTAGATCAGTTGTAGAGAAAATAAAAATCATTTTCCCTAATTTCAAAATTCCATCCTCATGCATGAAGTCTATCAACTTCCCATCATTCACAGCTTTGATTTTCTTTTGGAAATTTTCATGATCAGAATGAGAACAATTTATCTTTTCTTGTAAGGATGGTTTGGAAACCATTTAGAAAATTATTGATGTTTCAATTTCCTTGATAATTCCCATATCCATCTTTACTAGATTCATGTACACAAGATCCTTGTTAATCCTAATTTTGATAATAACTCCATGATGTTTCCTTCTCAATGCATATGCTATATTTTTTTCCTTACTTGGGTGGTATTGTATTGAAAAATAATAATCCTTTAGTATATTAAGCTATCACATTTTCTTGATGTTGAGTTGTTTCTCTGAGAATATATATTCCAAACTCTTGTGATCTGTATATATCTCACATATTTCACCATAGAGATAGTGTCTCCATATCTTTAGAGAAAATATTACAACTCTTAACTTAAGATCATGATTTATATAGTTCTGTTCTTCATAATGTCACAACCAAGTCCTTTCTTTGATGCGTCATTGTAAATCACAAATCTATTTTTTCTCTATAGTAGATTTAAGATTGTAGAATTCAATAATATCCTCTTCAATTCTTAAAAAAATTATTCACATTATTTTTTCCATATGAACTTAAAACCTTTACAAGAAATCTTGGTTAATGGGTTAGCTAATCATAAAAAATTATGAACAAAATGCAGATAGTAACCTGATAAACCAATGAAATTACATACCTCAATTATATTTGTTGGTGTAGGTCATTCCTAGAATGCCTTTATCCCCACAGAATCAACTGAGATTCCATCCTTAGAGACAATATATGCAAGAAAATAAATTATTTGGATCCAGAATTCACACATTATAAACATCCCATATAACACTTTTCCTCTATGAGTCTCCAGAATAATTTATAAGTGGTTTTCATGGTTCTCATATCTTTTTTATTACACCAAGATATCATAAAAAATACCACAAAAAAATATCATGATATTTCTTGAATAGTCTATTCATTAGATCTATAAAAATAGAGGGTGTATTAGTCAGTCCAAATGGAATTACTGTCAACTTGAAATGTCCATTCCATCTTTAAAATGTTGTCTTTAGAATATATTCCTTCATTACACACAATTGATTATATCCATAATGATGGTCAATCTTCTAAAAATATTGAGCTCCATGAAGTTGATCAAATAAGTAATCAATGTGAAGTTTAGGGTACTTTTTTTATTGTAATAGCATTGATATCTCTATAGTAAATTCTTGGACTCATGGATCCATCTTTCTTCTTAAAAAATATAAGAGGGGCTCCCCAAGGTGAAACACTAAGATGTATGAATCCATTATAATTCCTATAGTAGTTTTTTAACTCTATTAACTCCACTGTGGCCTTTCTATAGGGATTATTTGATATAGGTCTTTATTTAGGGATTAAATCAATATAAAACTCAACCTACTACTCTGGATGATTTCTTGGTAAATACTCAGAAAATAAATCAATGTTTTCTTGTACCATAGGCACATCCTCAATTTGAATATTTCATTACTCACCCATAGAGGATATATTATCTTCCTTCCAAAAAAAATTTATTTAGAAGAGCAGCTGGAGGTGGATCCAGATATGACTCTGATGATGAAGTCTTCCCTCTAAAGACAATGAATTCCCTTTCTTTTTCCTGAATCATAATTTCCTTCTCTTGGAAAAAAAATCATTATACTTCGAAAAACATCCAATACTAAGGATTATATCAAAATAAACCATAGGTATGATGATAAAATCATCAATTATAATAAGTTTATGTGTTAGAATAAAAACTTCTTGAAACATCTTTGTTGCAATAAGGTTTCCACTGGTATTCTTTACTAACAACTTCCTTGTTAATTTGAATTAAAAATATCTAATGTTAAAGAAAAATGAAAAGATATAAATAAATTTGATGATCTAAAATAAAATAAATCTTTATATAAATTTGAGGAGATGATTAAAGTACCTCCCACCACATCATTAGGAACTTCAACCACAACTATTATGACTTCATAAGAATGGACTTGTTCTCTTTTAATTTTCTTGGAAAATTTTTATTGATGCTTTGGAAAATAATTTTCATAGTGTTTCATCTCCCTACAGTTGTAGCATTGAACCTTTGTAGCTTCTTTTTATCTGTTTAAATCATGAGCCTGATAACCTTTTCACCACCCCTAAAGAAAACTCATATTTATTTTAAGAAGCCACCATAGTGTTTCCTTCCACAAGTATCATATGTTGGATAATTCCCTTTTTTATTCTTCCCTTTATACATTATTTTCTATATAACCCTCTTCTTCTCTACTTCTCCATTAATGTCATAAGATATAGAGAATTATTTCTCTATCTTGATATCACACGAGACTATATCTTATATGATGAGAATGTTTGGGAGACCGGTTCCCTTCAGAGTAATTGTTTTAACCCATCAAATAATCGATCATTCTTTATCTTTGGATTACATACATAATACATAGCATTCCTTGATAACCATGTAAAGTTGTCTTCATAATTGGAAACATCTTCATCCTATTTCTGTCTCAGACTAAAGAATTATCTCTCAATATTACCTCATTGTTCCTGAGGAAAATATTTTTTTTTGTGAAAAATTCCCTAAAATTATTCCATTATATATTTTAAATTTCTTCCTCCTCTATTTTTTCAATCAATGACCATTATTGATCGGCGTCTCCTAAGATATTATAAACTACCATGATAACCATCTCCCTTTAATTAGTTCTCAAAGGGAGAGATATCTTTTCTCAGTAACTTATCCATTTCTCAGCTATAAATGGATTTGTAGTCCCATTTAATGATGGAGTTTAATATCTCAAGAAGCGTTCTAGAATTGTTCCTCTGCATTTTGGATCAGGATGTTTCATTTGGGTAAGGTTATTGTTCATAACCTTAGTCAGTTGTCCTGGTATAGTTATAAGTTTCTTAGCTCTAGTTGCTACTCCCCCTCCAACATCATTGTCTTGTATAGGAGGGAGGTCTATAAATAGAACATGTGTGTTGAAATAGTTTTAATTCCTTCTACTAGGTTCGATTTCTTAAAAAATCATACACTAAATTAGGTTATAAATCATGATGCATAATTTGATAGTAGAAAAACACTTAACATGAATTGAAAATTTATTAATAGATAATATCATAATTGTAATCATGGTTTCATTGGGGAAATATTTACTTTTAAATAATTCATAATGGTTTGTAAAGAAAATATGAATTATCCTTGGTATGTACCCCAAGATTTTCAAAATAGGGGTATAGTAAGTCCCATTGTCATGTACCCGGTAATGTTGGGTCAGTCCCGATGCACCTTTTCAGAGTTGTTACCCCTAGGTAAATTTGTTCCAGAACCACGTCCACTTGTTGTATAAAGATAGGAATGTATTTATAGGAAGACCCACATAATCTCTACATTTTATAAATTCTTATATGTTCATATTTTCTTAAACTCAAAGTCTATCTAAGGTTTATTTTCCATAATCTATCTTTTATAAATCTAGTTTATAAGGTTTCTACTAAACTTCCTCTGATAACAACTGTAAAGGACCTAAACCCAATAGCTCAGAACTAGTGCCTTTATTACATTGGTATAATAAATAAGGAATTCACATCCTGAAGGACTAAATAGTTTAGTATATTTGGAAAAACTAAATACAAACATTAGTTTTACATTGTAACTTGAAAGGAAAAACAATATAGATACTTCTTTGGAAATAACCTTAAACTCATAGATTATCCCCAAAATTCATTCATAATATTCATATTCACATCCTAAAGGAAAATTAAACATAATAAATGGGTGAGATTAGATTCTTAATAAGGGTAAGAAATGCATTGGAAGCTTTCATAAACATAAAAAGTAAGGCAAGGTTATTGTCTAAAAACACATGTCATTAAAATATAAACTTGAATATAATATGGTAGGAATAAAAGATGGTCAAAATAATTCTATATAAATAATCACATCAGAATATAACTTAAACATGGATATTCTACTAGTTGAATAATCCCATGGATTATAAATTATAAATATCATAATGATGGAATGTATAATTATGGACATTTGAACATATCATCATGGCCTCAGTCAAGACATCTGAAAATAAATGGGTGAGGCCTCGGCCAAATCCCAATCTTGTTTGTCTGATGAGATATACCGGTGAATCAAGAGGATATATAGGGACCTTCCCATCACATACTAACTCAATTTCATTCCACATATGAATGATCTGAAAAATAAACAACATATATATATATATATATATATGAAATTTTAAAAATGTTCCCCAATCAGTAAACATAATCACTAACCATTCTGAGTAATATGGTGAATAGTATCAAAATAGAACATCTGTAGTCATACTGATCATAAACCATTTAATAAAATATGTTAGATGATATCATAGAAGATAAATCCCAATTAATCACAAGATTCAAAAAAGTGTGTTGAAATATATGAAAATACTCTAATAAAATCATTGAGGAATTCCTTAGAGTAATACATTTTTTTACTTTGTAAAGAAGAGTTATTTTGGAAAAATCATTTTTATTTGTCATAAAATTATAATCTAGACATGTATATCTCAAAAAGGAAAACTTAAGGACATGTAAATTATGTTTGAGGAATAAATGATGTCCAACATGTAAAAATATATTTTAAGAAACTTTAGAATTGTTCCACTTTAGTGTGGTTTAAAAGAAAATATAAAAAGGTATTGAAAATGGAAAAAGTTCATAATTGTTTGTATAAAAAGTGAACTTAAAAAGATATTTTTTCATGAAAAATATATTTATTTTATAAAATAATGTTTTGTTAAAATATATTATGGAAGGTACTTGAAAATGGGTGCGAAATTGGCTAGATACCATTAATCAGCCTTGATTTACAAGAATAATTGAAAAGGAAACCTTATAGAATATATATTTTCCCATCGAATAAAGATAAAATGATTTGGATACATGATTTTGGAACATATAAACAAAAATTATAAGAATTATATAAATAAATAATAATTACATTGGAGTAAATAGAGAGAAAATTTAACCTGAATGAAAAATGGAGGTTCGAGAAGAAACCCTTACCTTATGTCTGAAAGTGTTCCTCACATGAGATTAATGTTCTTGATAATGAAATTAAATTCATTAATAATTTAATTAAGAACCTATTAAATATTTATTTGATTTTTTAAAATTTATTAATTTCATTTATTGATTTTTTATGAGTAATAATATTCAATTCTATCATTCTAGAGTGTTTGTTTCCATGGTTTTCATGATTGGTTCTCTTGTATACATGTATGAAAAATCATGTAAAACAGAAATAGTTATACAGAATGGAAATTATATGTTTTTAATGAACTTACATGATATTTAATGGTTTTATATATCATTTTTCCAAATATTATGATGATTCATCATATAAAACGTTAATGATAACCATTTAGATTGTTTTAACATTTTTTCGATCATCACGAACTAGTTTTGTATTATGAATTAGTATTATGTTTATATACCGGTTAAATAGAATTAAATAAGTTTTATTAAATATATTAAAGTCTATTTTCACCATAAAATTGGTTTTATGACCATCCTTGAAGGCATAATTGAAAAATGAAAACTCGTTGTCTACGAAGGCGGTAAATTGCCACCTCACATGCGAAGTTTCCATTTTTATAATAAAAAGGGGAAGGAAGGTAATTGATGGTTGATATACTATAAACATAATAAAATTTTACTCTGTAAAATATAATGGAGTTATAATTTCACTTTGTATAGGGGAGTTGAGGGAAGGACAAGAAAATAAAACAAATTGAAAGAGAGGGAGAGAGAAGGTTTAACTGCTTGAGTGTCGCCTCCTTGAGAACCTCCCTAAGAGATTGGAGATGATATTTTGGTAAGACCATAAATACCAGAACGTAGGGTATAGGTTTACAAGAATAAATTAACATAATATAAGAAATTTTTAAGGCTTTAGTGGTGTGAGGAGGGTGAGGGGTGGTATTTATTGTGGAAGAGGGGAATTTTTTATTATTTTAATCATTAGCTATTTATTTTGGATCAAGACTACAAATAGTATTAATTACGATTAATAAATATAGTATATAGATAATTAGTGATTTATATCATGGTTCTTTCATCATCCATGACTCAATAAATAGTGTATTAAACTTATAATGTATATATACTATAAATTACTGTATTTTACTATTCACCAAAAATTCAACTATTTTAAACAAATCCAAAAAATTAACCCTAATTTATTTTATATGTAGAATTAAAAAATGGACTCAATTTTTTGAAACTATTTTTCTAAATACTAAAAATTTATTTTTTATTTAAAATCATCATTTATTCAAAAAAATACCAATTTTAAAATTATTACTGATTTTATAACACTTTGAAAAATTTATTAAGGTCTCATTAAAATCTTATAATCATAAGAAAAAAATATTAATTCATTAATCAGTTTTATGAATATAAAAATTTATTTAAATCATTATATTAATTATAAATTTGTAAAAAAACATTTTTGTTTCAAAAAATACCAACACTTAATTTTTCCTTTTCAAAACTTTTATTTACTTATTTCATGATTTGAATATATTATATTTTCATTCGTAAGATAAATAAATTTTATGTATAATTTAAATGGTGGATTTACTATTCTATTGGTCATATTACTATTCCTAATATTCACATTACTATTACAACAGTCATATTTAATAGTATATTATAGTTTTAAACTCAGTGTTGCATGAAGTACAAAATATCAAAGATATTAAATTTTAAAAGGGACACACCCCAAAATCATGTGGTGTTACACTGATATACACACACACAAACATAATCATCTATAAATATACCCACACATGTGTATAATTATTATTATTGAACTTCTCAACATGTGGAATGTCTATGACCACTGAGGTTAAACCATGAATTCCATCTGAATTAAATCCGTGGAATTCCCAAGAGATATGTTTCATGGATTTACCAAGCCATAAAAATCCTTGGAACATAAGATAATTTAGAAAAATAAATCATCAAAATATAGAATACCACTATAATTTCAACACCACAAAACTAATATAAATGTAACCTAAAAAATAAATTTATACCCCACACAAAAATTATAAGATGACCCTCCTAAACAAACTAGAAATATTATAAAAAGATCTAAAATTAGGTTACCTTAACTTAAAACTCATTTTAAAGGCCTCACTAGCCTCTTTTGACCAATAAAAAATTGGATATAAGTTTCATTCAAATAATATTTCATAGAGCTCATCATAAGATTCAATTTTATTGGTTATGAAACCCAAACAGTCACCCACAACAGACGTTTTAGTTTTTGGAAGTTGAAGTCTATTTTTCAACATCTATTAGGACCTTAAAAAATTCATTATTATTAATTTTCACCATGTTTTATCAAATATGATTGTATTTCCTTTTATAACATTAAAGTTTACAAGTTACAAAGAAAAAATGGACACTTGGATCAAAAGTTATGATTGTTTGAAGATGAAGTCAGATTTTCAACTTCTTTTAAAACATTAGTTAAGTGGGGAAGTTTCTACCATGGTCTAAATGTGTGTGTGTGTGTTGTTTTGTGTGTGTGTTTATATGATAATATATACATATATAAATAATTACTATTTTATAACTACTAATTAATAATTCAGAATTTTTAAATAATTAATAATTACATTATAATAATTATAAATAATTAAGAATTATTTTAAATTTTAAATAATAAATAATTATTATCATTAATTTCATGGTAGCTTTTTAAAATACCACCATTAAAATAAAATAAATAATAGGAAAAATCATATTTAACAATGTATTTAACCACAACGAATAAACCATTGATAAATGATGGCTGTTTTTTTTAATCTATTGTAAACTAACGATGATTTTCTAAAACTAATGCTAAAAAAATGAAACATTTAGCAATGGTTTTCAAAATTTCTACAAAAAATAGAAGTTGTATGTTATTTATCTATAGTGTTTAGAGGGTTTCATAGCATATTTATTTGAAATAGGATCTCTATGTATTTCCTTTAATGTCTTATGTATCTAAAAATTAATTTCACAATGAAAAGTGTTCCTAAATACACTGTTTGTTAAAGCATGCACCCTGTAGTTTTTTCATCACAAACCCTTTTCTTGGGATTCCTCAATTGAATATAAAGATGAATATGATTATAAATTTTATAACTATAAACCTATATATAATCAAATATATCCAAATTATGATCTTCATTGTTATCACCATTAAAAATAGGAGGCTTCGAATCAAAATTTATATAACCTAAATTTAAAAAAATAAAATTTGATAGATTGAATTCCAAAACATAACCATTATACTATAATTACACTTGTTGGGACATATAGAGATTATATCACTATAGGGGGGTTTGGAAATGTTGAATTAAAATTATTCCCTCAATCAATCTTGATACATATTTAATAGAAACACAAATATCTTCCTTTATAAGTATAAAATATATAAAATCACCCATTATAAGAAATTAAATAATCCATCAAAGCCATATAAATACAATTCATACTTTATTACATTACCAACTTATCAAATCCATGTACTCTCTTTGAGTATTCACTTTCTATTATTCCTTTATCATAGCCACTATAGTCATTTTAGTGACTTCAATACATTCTATAGTGAACTTCTATGTTTCAATTTCATGTATCTTCATATCTTAATCCTTCATATATCAATTCTATGATTCTCTTGTTAGGGTTACTAGTGGATAAAGGATATGTTCTTTATGTTATATGGTTATAGATAAAGATCACTAAGGTACATTACATTATCTCTCTATTTAAGAGTGAAATTTCCCCCTCTAAAATGGCAGTACTTTGGGTTAGTTGGGAATCCACTTTAAGATACAGTTGTGTCTTGATAATTGATGCAAGTACTTTTTAGAGAGTATCCCTTGAAGAAGATTTTAAAATAATAGAGTAATAAGAAGAGTTTTTTTGTATGAACCAATAAAACTAATTTAAATCTTATTGAATACTTTTAGATGAATTTCAATTTATAGGAAGGATCAGAGTGATTGGGAATTTTTGGAATTAATTTTACATATAATTGGGACTCTATTTTATAGGATTTGAATAACCCATTAAGATAAGGAACCATATCCCTTGAAATTGTGTTGGTACCTTTCCTATAAAGGTGTGTATTTTTGAGATTTATTATTATCCATAAAAAGACACCCGATTAAATAAGTGGACCATATCATAATCAATGGTGAAAAATAGTGTCTTCTAGATAATAGTCATATCCATTCCAACCCATTTTCCAATGTGGGATTGCAAAAATAACCTTCCACTTTAGAAAACATAAAAGAAAACAATTTGAATGTTTTCAGAATCATTAAAATCTAACAACACCCCACAACATAAAAATAAATAAAATATAATTCTGAAAATTAAGAATCATACTCACTTGGAAGGAACTTTCATAAATAAAGGTATCTATCAATTCAAACCTTTATATAGCAGATAAAAATAAAATCCGAGTAGAGTAACAAGTGAACATTACCTTAAACATGTAACTATTTTTATCAAACAGATTAATCCTACAAAAGTCCATTCAAATTATTTATTTCTTCATCTACTCTTAGAGACAATTATGTCTGTGTGTCTCTTAAACTTCCATGAATGTTTTATAGTTAAATTCATACTCTCTTTAGATTGGACCCACTCTTAAATTCACATAGTTAAACCAAAAGAAATCCCATGATTCCACACTTGTTTGATATCCTTGGTTCATTAATATTTTTAAACACATCCCTCTTTTTTCATGGAAACAAAACACCATTTTACTAAGATGTAATATACCATTGGTTTTACCTTCTCAAATTAGGCTGAGGTCCCATAATTGATGATTTTTTTACAAGGACTTTAAACTCATCCCTAAGGATGTTTTTCATACTAACTCATTATAAAGTACCTTTTTATTGGGTCTTCAAAACTTTATATCAATTTAAAAAAGTTCAAAATTATGATTATATCCTATATTAATGGCCTCATAAGGCTATGACTGAGACCAATGTGTCTCAATTTTCCTTTATAAGTATTATTGTATATCTTGTCCAATGTTTCTTGACTATCACAGTGTATAGAAACTAAAAATATAGACATGAGACTCAATAAAAGATATGATAAAAGAGATATAATCCATTCTATTTCCATTATACTAGTCTCTAAAGAAACAAACTTAGAATCCATTATGGATCCAGTTATAAAAGTTTGTTTCATTGATCCTAAAGAGATCACTCTATCTCCAAGTGTAAAACTCAACCACTTGCAGAAGAGTGATCCTCTATATTAATTATACTTATCTAGTTGAAAAATACTTACAATAACCTTGGGTTTTCATTATAATATATACAATAATCCATAGTACAATTTATATACTTGAGTACTCTTTTAACTGCATCCAATTGTGCATAACCTGAATTACTTGAATAACTACTAAACTTTACAATAGCATATACAATATCAGGTCTTGAACATAACATGGAATATCTAAAACACATGATCAATCTCACATTTTAAAATTGAGAAACTATATAGGATTTGGTAGCACCCTACGTCTATAATTATATGGGGTGGAAACCAGTGAACAATAAAATTGATCAAAAAAATTAATATTTTTTCAACATAATGAGATTGAGTTAGAGGAATGAAATTCTTATTTCTAACAATTTTTATTCCCAAAATAATATTATATTTTCCTAATTCTTTCATATCAAAGTTTCTAGATAACATATACTTATCCTAATTTATTTTATTTTCATAAATTCCAAATATAATCATGTCATCAATATATAAAAAAAACTCCATGGTTATAATGGGACTTACAATAAACAAAATTTTCATCTTGGTTAACTACAATATCATTTGATAAAATTATATTTTTAAATTTCGTATGGAATTATTTTAAATCTTGTTTAAAACCATATAAAAACAATAATAAATTGTAACCTTCTTTTTTTACTTGTTTCTAAGAATCTTTTAGGTTTTTACATCTATATTTATTTATTTAATTCACCATTTTAGAATTTTATTTTAACATTCAATTAGTGAATTTAAAAATTAAAAATTAATATTAAATAGGAAATAATTATAATAGAATTAGTCTCATACATAGGATAATAACTATCAAAATAATTGATTCCTTCCTTAGAGATAAATCCCTTGGCTACCAGTATGGATTTATATTTTTCAATTGTACCATCAAATTTACATTTTCTTATAAATACCCACTTACAACTTATAAATTTTAATCCTTGGGTAAGATTAAATAATTCTCATGTATTGTTCCCGATTATAGATTCTATTTCATCATTTATTTCCTCCTTTAAAATTGATTAATCATATAATTACCAATCTTATATGAAAGTATTTTTTTCAGACCCTATGTTGATTAAAACTAGAGTTTTTGTAACAATGTTGTCATTGATTCTTTCCAAAAAGTACATATATAAATCAAATACCAAGGACTTTGGTATTTTAGGTTATTTAATTTTTCATACCTCTTAGATTGTATCTTCTTTATATACTATTGTATTTGATCCAAATTCTTCTATTTGTATTTCTTTTATAAATCAATGAATCTAGATTCATCAAAAATATCATCTCTTTGATTCAAAAATTGTATTAATAGATACTAAATCATTATACTACACAACCATGAATAATAAGAATTTTAATTCTCCACATATCTAAGAAATATATTATCCATATCCCTTTTACCCACATTTTCCCTTCATGGTTCAATCACTCTTATAATTGTGTGACAACCCCAAACCATTAAATAATTTAGTTTTGATTTCCTATGCTTTTCATAATTCATATTGAGTCACAACCTTCCCTTTTGTGGGAAACCTATTTTTGATGTGACATGTAGTTAATAATGACTCTCCCAAAAATACTTTTGAGAGACCCAAGATAAACGTCATATAATTAACCATTTCCAATAATTTTATATTTTTTATCTCATCTGCACCATTTTGTTAAAGTGTATAGGTATTTGTCACTTCATGTATGATCTTTAGGGATTCTAACAACGAAGGATTATAATATTCACCTCCTCTTCAGGATTTGAGGAATTTAATAGTAAATCCATATTGGTTTTAAAAATCATTTATATAGATACTAAATTTATCTATAACTTCATCTTTAACATGTAAAATATAGACATGAAAAAATATAAAATAATCATAAATAAAATTTACTGGGTACCTTTAATTACCAATGATTGGTGTAGCATAAAAATCAAAAACATCACTATGTATTAATTATAACAAGTTAATTTTCCATTATATAATTGTAAATGGTTTCAAAAGTATTTTATTTTGCATCAAATTTACACATTTATTATATTTTTTATACAAGATAGGTAAAAAAATTTGTTTTCACATGTCTTGAATTTTCATAAAATTAATGTAACCTAAAAAATGTCATAAATAAAAATTCTCTATTCAGTAAGAAGACAAAATATTTTTATTCAATTTTATGTATAAATCATACAAGTGACCCTTTCCAATAAAGATCCCACTTTTTTATAGAACAAAGTTATTTGTATCAAATAAAAGTTTAAACCAATGCTTATTTAAAAAGCTCCCATATACTAAGTTACTATGAAGTTGGGAACATATAATATGTCATTTAAGGTGAGGATCTTTCCAAAGGTAAAATCAAGAGTAAACACTACTTTCCCTTGAAGATTAATTCTTGTAGATTTACCCATGAATAGAGATTTCCCATATATGATTGATTCCATTATCTTGAAGATAGATTTTTTGTTACATAGGTGTGATGTAGCACCAGAATTGATCCACTAAGAATAGTTATACTCGAGAAAATTCACATAGAATATCATATATGATAAGTACACTTTTAAATATTTTTTCCATCCTTATTCTGACAAAGATTCCAATCGCATTTGAAGTGTCTCAGTTTTCCACAAAAGTGGCATACCCATTTCTCCTTATTAAATTACACATTTCCTTTTGAAGGATGGTTTGGATGTTTTTTCCCCTTTGAGGACCTGGATGGATCCACTCTCACCACCACATGTACCTTGGATTTATCATCCTCAGGCTCATTTTCTAATCATACTTTTTGGATTCCTACTCAATTTATAGGTAGTTAGTAAACTCATTAATAGAAATATTTTTCTTCTTGTAATTTACAGAATACTGAACATTCTTCCAAGGAGGGAGCTTATTGATGAGGGCTGTGGCAATAATAACATCATCCATGTTTATATTTTTTATTAATGTATTGTAAGATTTGTTTTATTTCATATAATTGTTTTATGACATTTCTATTATCTACTATTTTGTTTAAAATAAACTTTATTACTAGGAATTATTTTATTTCCTCAACCTCAATGATGTTTTTTTTCTCCACGACATCCCATATATCATTTTCAGTTGGAATATTTTGATATGTGTTGAAGAGTTCATCATCTAAAGAATTGATTATATTCCATCAAAACCTGATATTATTGTTCTTCCAATTTTTATTATGTGATAAACATGAATCATATCATCTTCGAATATGGGGGGCTTCAGAGTTGAGAGCACGTACAATGATTTGAGAGTTGAAAATATCAAGTGCATCCCCTTTTGCCACCTTTTGAAGTTATTATTATCAAATTATTGATCAAATAACTATCCATGTTGACATGATCCAATATTGATATGGTTGGATATTTTTGTGGACAAATTATATGGACTTTACTTTGGATGGTAGTAGATGTAGATTGCCAGGACATGTTTTATTTTCCCTCTCCTTAAAAGTCAATTCACCCCACCAAAATGATATTACTTTGGATTAACGGTGAACCCTATTAAGAATAAAATGGTGAACAAAAAAATCAACACATGTACTTTGTTTAGACTATCCCATGAATAATATTTGGAAATAAGAGTGTAATAAAATGATTTTTTTTGTGCACTAATAAAATTCCATTGATGTATGTTCAATACTTTTAGATGAATCTCAATTTTTATGAAGGATTTGAGTGCTTGATAATAGTTGGAGTTAATTTTAACATCCAATTATATCTCTATTTTAAAATAATGGGATCACTCATTCCAATAAGGCATCATACCCCTTGGAATTGGGTTCAGACATTTCTTAGAAAGACATGTCTTTTCCCAATTTATTCTTGTCCATGAGACTGCACCCGCTAACAAATATTTGTGTCTTTTAGGAAACATACATGTACATTAAAACACATTTTTCAATATGGGATTCCAAAAATAACATTAACCTTTTAAAAAACCAGAAATAAAACAATTTAAACAAATTATAAACATTAAAATCCACCATCTATTTATTCACCTCTTTGTCAGTGTCTTTCCAGTCATATTTATTTACCTTGTATGATAACTGATAGAAAAAATATTTTCAATATTTTACATGTGTATTGAAATTATTATATCCCCACCATATTTTCATTTTAATTTAAATATCATCAATTTTATAATTTTAATGATTTTTGAGCTAAATTATTAAAAATCCTTAATTATGTAATTTTAACAGTTTTTTATCACTTTGATATTTTGGAAATAACTCTTTTAATATTAATCCAATCATCAAATTTATTTTTTAGAAACCATTTAGATATGGTATTAAATGTTTTAAACTTCTCCAATTATTTAATCACTCATTTAGAGGCCCAATAAAATCACTCTAATTGGAAATTTATTTTTTCAGACAAAATTGATACTCCTATTAAATGATGCATAACATAGCCCGAAGGTGTCCAAATGGAGTGATTACAGGTTTAAAATATAAGGGACTAGATTTATAATCACTCCCTTATATACTAGGTTTAAACGAATTCATTAAAATGGTCAAGTATCACGTTCAATTATAAAAAGTTGAATATACACTTTGGCTAGAAAAAGTTCACTTCTATAATCTAGATATAACTTTTTAAAAAAAATTCAAAAGGAGCTAAAATTTGGTAGGGATAAATAAAACTTGTTGGGGAAAACATTTATGAATACTCCTCATCATTATTTGGTCAGGAAGGTTTCCAAACTTAAGAAAAATTCTGGATGATATGTTATAGATAGAACATTTTTAACCCCCTTTTTCCATTATATTATCATCACAAATTCATTTCAAAGAATGATAATATTGAGGGAGTGATATATATTGGAGAAGATATTATGTATAATAATATTTACAATGAATAAAATAAATCCATGAAGGTATGAACTCTAAGTGATGGTGGGTAGTGACAATCTAAAGGCATTCCCCTTTTGAGTTTGTTCTTTTAACTGTAAGCATTTTCTTTCGAATTATCCTTGAAATTGTTTTTTTTGATTGAAGTAGGTATATTTTTTTTATTGTTTTCATATTATTTGATTTTATTCTAGATTTTTTATCATATTACGACTTTAAAATTAGTGTCTTGAGGTTTAAACTTCTTTAGGTGATGCCACCCCATTGATCACCCCAAGTTTAATTAGTTTTAGTTGTGTAGAGGTATTTTGGAAATCGAATTACATTACTAAGAAGATAAACACCCATATATGAGTTCTAGATATGGTTTTATTAAATTTATGTGTATGATTTGTTGTATTTAAGTACACATTGGGTAATTTAATTATAACTCATTGTTAGAAATTGATAAAGTGTGTTTCAGATAATCAAAGTTTGTTCATCACTGCCTTCTTTAGTTTGTTTTTTAGTCCAACTTGCTTCTAATTTATAATATATAACTATAACCTCTAATAATAATATATTTTTCAAATTTAACTTATTTTAATTCATTTTGATCCCAAATTTCTATTTTAACTTTAATGATAATAAATTAAAAAAGTGACAATTTGATAGCTTACTCTGCAACCTCCCCATGAGACAACCCTATAGTCATCATTGTGATACACTTTGAAGGGGAAAATTATTGACTGAGATAATGCAACTGAAAATCCATATCATCAATTTGGAATCATTAATATGGATTTTTCTTAAGTTTTTCATATTTTTTATTTTTAGGATTTTTTACCCTAATTCAGAGTCTTTAAAAATTGAACAAAAATGGATTTTTAAAATGGATAGTCCTATACTTGTCTAGATTATCAAAAATTTGAGGCATCTTGTAATGAATAATTTTTAAAATATCGATTCCGGGAAAAAAAATTTATTCTCTAATAAACTTATTTCATGATCCAATAAAATAATTTGTTCCATCAATAAAATTTTGGTATGTTTCAAGAAATATATAAATAAATTGAAAATATTTCAACAGATTTTAAAGAATTAATGAAATTGAAAGCTCAAAAGAATGTTGAATAAATGGAAAATATTGTCCCACCCACTTTTGCTATTAATTAACATTTTTAGGTGAATTGAAAAATGATTTGGAATATCCTTTTTCAAATTTAATGGAAATAAATATCCATGATTCACCAATTGATGTGTCTTCGGTAAATAAAATTTCTTTGGAAAATTATTAGGCCGACTTTTTTTAAAATGAGATTTCATGTCAAACCCCACTTTATGAAATTTAAAATTCAGAACATCTATATAAAACTTTATCTAATAAGGAATAAACACTTGATCCATTCGTTCTTTAAGAGCATTTTAAAAAAAATGAGCTACTGCATAATTTCAAAACAACTGTTGTCGACCACAAAAATACAAATGAAATTGATCAGTGTAAGCCTTATGATTTTTGAAATTCTAAAACTGATTACAAATTAGTTGTTTAAAATTTGGAATTTGATCTCAAGAAAATTATTTCCAAGCAATAAAATAAGTAAACTTAATATGAAATCGAGTTGGAACCTAAGAAAATGGAGAGGGAAGTCTCAATCTGTGATATATCTTTTCTAGATTATTTTTATAATAACTTGTTAAATATTTCTCCCTATTTAGATTTAAACCCTATATATTTTGAGTGGACTAGTTTTTCAGATAAAGAGGATGTGAAGGATGGTATAGAAGAAAGAATGGTGTGTGTGGTTTAAGAGTACATTGGTTTACATGAGGACGGTGGTATCGATCCATTTTTAAAAGAAGGAGTTGTTTTTTATGTTAAATTGGAAGATGGACTGCATCCTATAATTAAATTTCAACAACCAGTGTATGTCATTTATAAGGATAAATGCTTTGGAGTTTTCAATTATATTTTGTTCCCTATTCCACCACAACATTGAAACATAAAATTCTTGTAGGGGTACCTAAATAAAAATAATTTATGGGACCTTCCACAACCATCAGAAGCTAAAAAAGATTGGATAAATTTTATTTTGGTGGTTCATGTGGAAGAAACTATACCCACGTTCATATTGTGGATGATCTTCTAGAATTATGTTATTAGGGGAAGTGAAATTGTAGCACACACATGGTGTGGGGGGGTGGAGTTCATACCAAGTCTCATTTCCCTACTCTTTTCATATTTACTTTCTTTTAAAAAAATTCAGTGCTTCTTTTTTTATTGTAGGTTTTCATGTTACAGCTTCTAACAGGCTAGCTCAAAGCTACTATTACTTAATAAAAACCTGGTTGTGTCTTTTCATCATACTTTTATTTCACATGTATAATATTATTGATTTTTAATTCTAATATAAAATATTCACAATGGGGACATTGTATAAAATAAGGGTTGGGGTAAAATCGTCCTTATAGATTTTGGATTTTGTGTATTTTCTTTTCAAAATTCTATATTTAGTTTTTATTTCAAATTTTGTGTGTTTTCTTTTCAAATTTTGTGTTAAAAAACTTTTGATCCCAAATGATTACCATTTTAATTTTTTAATCCCATGTTAATGAGTGATCCAATTTATACCTTATAACCGACGATAAATTAATGTTTAAAATGACTTTATTTCACGTTCAAAACTTTGTAAATATCATGAATATAACTATAATTTTTGAATCTCATGAAACATACCACTATATTTATATTTGGAATCCCTCTCCCTTGAGGATTTTGAACCCATTTTCATAATATTATTCACATTCACCTCATTTATTAAGAGAAACAATCCATAGTTGTTTTAATCAAAACATGATTTATTTCTCTTGAAACATGAGGGTTGAGGTACCTGTGTTTTAAATAATTGATGAAATTTGTTAATGATTTAAAGCCCCTTATTTTCAAGGTAATCCTTTTTTATTTGTATTTCCATATATTTTTTTTCTTTCTAATGCCTTAATATCCATGTATATCCTTTTAGGTTATCCGTATTACCAGCCAATTTCCCTTTCCAATCTACTCTAAATATGAAAATGAATGATCTAGTTATACTTAAGTGTGAGGGAAGATAACTTGTGGTGTGTTACCTCATTTGGTACTAATTTGTGTAGAAATTATAATTATAAATATTTGTATTTGCTGCTAAAAACTATTATTCTATTGAATGTTTTTCCCTTCTAGATAATTCATGGAAAAAGGAGTTGTTCCTTTTTGGAATTTCGAAATAAATAAAGTATTACCTCTCTAGAGATTTCAAGAAAAAAAGAGATGATAAATGTCAGTTTTCTCTACTCAAACATTGATGGTGTGGGATAGAAAAGTTATTTTTAAAGATACTTAGATCTTATTTTCATCTAAGAGGGGTGAGGGGGTATTATACTTTAGGAAAAACTATAATCATGCATTTTTTTCTTCAAAAAGAGCCAAACCCTCCTTATTCACCTTCAGAATTTTTTCCCTTCAAAACCTACCAACCTAAATCCACTAAACGTCCCTAAAAATTCCTCATGATAATAAAATTTTCTTGTCTTACATCAGCTAGATATGTAGATATTTATCAATGGTATAGTGATTCATTCATGAGTTTGGATGAGATAATCCTTATCAAAAATCCATATTTGCGTGTTGAGAGAAAATTAATGCGAGGTAAGTTTATTGTGTACATGGGAGGATAAAATAAGTGGAAATGGATTGAATGATATTAATGTAGAAATTGAATTTTTTATTAGATGTGATATATTTTTTTTCTTGTTTTTAAATTGGTGAACCTCATGGTTATTTGTTTAGCGTTTCCATTGATTTGATTTTGTTGCTCACTAATCCCAGACTCCAAGTGCTATGTGGGGGGGGGGATTGATCGAGATGATATTTTAGATATTTTTCATGTGTATTTCAAGGATTATATCCCAAAAAAAAATTATTTTTAAGTGAAATTTCATCAATATTTTATTTTTTATGTGTTTTGAGCTAAATTGTGAAAATGCCATAATTCTTAAATTTTAACAGTTTTTCATCACTTTGGTATTTTTGTCACAACCATTTTAATAATAATAAAATTATTAAAATTATATATTTTTTGGAACCCTTGATATGTGGGATTAAATGTTTTTGTTAGGTAAAAATCATTAAAGGTATCATTGCAGCATTTTTGAGGTGATTGTTTTTGTTGACAAAGTGGGCCTCCATGTTGTGTTTGTTAACAAAGTAGACAATGACGTTCAATTTGTTGAAAAAAGGGTTTTATATGGTGATTTTTTGAGTTCAAGATATGTTATATACAATCCATTATAGAAAGAATAACCTAGAAATTGGAATATATGATCTAGAGGCGGTACAAAATGAGCAGATACAATGTGGCACCATTTTCCAGCGTATGCCAAATTTTTGGGCCTCAAAATCGACAAATGGAGAAAATTGTTTTTGGAAAAGGGACTTTCACACAGGTTTATTAGAGGCTTGGAAAGTGGCACACTATATGATTTTCAAAGTCAAAACATCAAAATATAGCAAAGGAAAGATGGGTGGCCAAGTTTTGGTTTGGGCTCGCAAGGTGACTGGGACAACAGAGACTAGGGTGGCAGGACTTGCATGCTGAGAGGAGACTTGCACACCGACGCTCAGGGTACCCAAAATGCTTATAAATAGAGGGCTAACCATCCTCATTTTTCACAGAGTTCAACACTTAGATAATATTAGAGCTTCAGTCGTCTAGGTGGTTTGGGCGTGCAAGTGGTGGTGTGAGCGTGCAAGTATAAGGTTATTCATAAGTTTCGCGCTAGTTTATAGTTGTGTGCCAATATTGTTTTGGGCGTAAAAGGGTGTTATTATCCTAATTTAGGAGTTTTAAAAGGGAGTGTCATGCAAGTGGTTAGGTGACACATGCATGCTAGGCTTGAAGAAGCGTGTCATGCATTAGAGAAGCACGCCAAGCATAGAGAAGTGCGCCAGTCACTCTAGGACTGCATAAAAGTTGGAATATTGTCCGGTACCTATGGTTTAAAGTGTGATTCATCTATGGTAGAAAGTTGGACATCAACATAGCATCTAAATACAAAGAAATATGCATTCATTTATGATAATGAAGAGACCTACAGGTCTATAAACTACGAGTAGATCTTCTGAAGAAGCAATGGGCTCATTTTAGTTGAGAGAGAAGTGAGTTCTCAAATTGTGAATGGTTGTAAACCAGAAGGGATAGTGAGTCCTCTTGAAACTTGTAAATATAAGTGTGATTATAGTGTAATTATTACATCAAAACATCACCAGTTTATTCTCCTTAGACATAGCCCAGTTAGGGCGAACCATATAAAATTTTTGTGTCCTATGCATGCCTTAAGATTCATTCACACTCTGCAACGAGAAGGAGAGAGAGAAGAGGGTTTTGTCTAACAACAAAATAAGATCTAAAGGGGATGTTTTTTAAATTTGTAACACCATGATTTACCCCCCTCAAGGTATCTATCCTAGTGGACCTAACCATTTTTAATTGAGACAAGTGTTGAATCAATCATTTGGTGGACCCAAAAAATCACTCAAATCAAAAAATTATTTTTTGGAAAGAATTGATACTCCATCAATAAATGATGTAGAACTCAGCCCAAATGTGTCTAATTAGAGTTATTCTAGATAAAAAATATCTAGTACCAGATTCTTCATCTCTCTATTAAATACAAATTTTAAATTTATTCATAAAATGGTCAAGTGCCACATGAAATTTTAGGAAGTTAAAGAGACACTTCCTTCGGAAAAAGTTCACTACATTAATCCAGATATAACTTTTTCACCACTTTTCCAAAGGATCTAAAATTTTGTAGTAAGAAAGAAAAATCATGTTAGAACAACAATTATAAACACACCTTAGCATTATTCAGCTAGTAAGGGTGGTAAATAAGAGAAAAATTCAGGAGGATAGATTATAGAAAAAACATTTCCACCCCCTTTTCCTTTATATTCTCACCACAAATTCAATTCAGAGGATTCTTAGATTGAGGGAGTGGTCTATGATTGAGAAGATATGATATATAAGAGGATTTAAATTTAATATAATCAATCCATAAAAGGATAAACTCTAATTGGTGGTGGGAAATGAAAATCTGAAGGTGTTCTTGTTTGAGTTTGTGCTTTTAACTTTAAACATTTTCTTTTAAATTATCCTAGAATTTTTTTTCTTCATTGAATGACGTCTCTTTTTATATTATTTTAATTATTTTTTATTTTTTCTTGATTATTTACCATCTTATGATTTTAAAATTATTATGTCGTTGTTAAAACTTCTTTTAAAAGGGTCTCATCATTGAGCACAATAAGTTGAATTAGCTTTGGTTGTTAAGAGGTTATTGTGTAGCAATACTATCATTGGTTCCTTCCAAAAAGTACATATAAAAATCAGATCCATACATATTGGGTATTTGAGGTTATTTACTTTATAAACCTTTTTAGATATATCTTCTTGATATACTCTTTTATTTGAGCCAAATGCATCTATTTGTACGTTCTTAGGTAAATAGTAAAAACAAATTTGTCAAAAAATAGCATCTTGTGATTAAAAAACTATATTAACAGCTAAAAAATCATTTGATTCTACATCCATGAATATATACTCCTTTGACTACTCCACATATCCAAGAAATATGTTTTCAATACCTCTTTTACCTAATTTCCCCCTTTTAGGATCATGTACTCTTATAATTGTGTGACAACCCCAAGCCTTTAAATATTATAGGTTTGATTTCATATTATTCCATAATTTATATTGATTCTTAGCCTTCCCTTTTGTGGGACCCAATTTTGGATGTGACATATAACTAATAATGCCTCTCCCCAAAATCCATTTGAGATTTCCAAGAAAGACATCGTGGAATTAACCATTTCCATTAATGATATATTCTTTCTCTCTGTTACACCATTTTGTTGAAGTGTTTAGGGAGTTCACTTCATGTATGATCCTTAGGGATTAAAATAATTAATGAGTATAGTATTTACCTCTAATGGATTTGAGGAATTTAGTTGTAAACCCATATTGGTTTTCAACCTCATTTTTATAGATACTAAATTTTTCTATAACTTAATCTTTACCATGTAAAAGATAGGCATGGGAAAATAAAAAATAATCGTCAACAAAAGTTACAAACACTACAAAAAAAGTGACCTTTACCAATAGAAAATTATTAGCAGATAATATATCTATTGGTAAAAATTATTATTTCCAATAGATATTAAATTATTTTTATATTAATTATGAGTACACACATTTATTTTTACTAAAAAATATATCTGTTTATGTTAGTAGTTCAATAGAAACAAATCTTTTTACAATATTGAAATTTTTTTTATTATAATAATATTCAACAATTTATTTACTAATAAATGAATCTATTCTTAAAAAATATTATTACCAACGAATATTTTAATATCATAAAAATATGTTTGCAACAAATTATTTAATAATATAAAATATTTTACCAAATATTGAATATATATATATATCATCTACTAAAAACATATCATTTTGATAATAAAAAAATTATATATATTGAAACATCATAAAAATATTTAATAAAAAAATATACTAATAAATATTAGTAATGAAAAAAATTATAGTGGAACAAAATTGTTAAAAAAAATTATGAAAAAGATTGATTAAAAACCCCCACAAATGAGACCCCCCCCCCTCGCACCACCCCTTGCTACTACCCCCTTATTCAACCCTAAATCCCTTTTCCCCGTTGGCATTCTTGATAGACCTCCTCGTAGAAACCGCTCACTATTCTCAGCAGGTGTTCCTCATTGACATCTTCACAAGAACCCCTCTATGTTCCCGGCTGGTGTGCCCCTATCATATCATTGTGTGAACCACCTCCATGTTTTCAGTCAGCATCCTCACGTGAAACCCCTCATTAGACATATCCAATCCATGTGTTCCAATTTTTCATCATCCCTCGACCACCGTCATCCGCATCGCATTAGACCGACATCCCCATGCGATCTCTCGGTCCTCGGATCCCTAGATCAACCCTAGTTGTGCCTAGAATCTCTTCTCATCGCCAATAGTCAATACTATGGTGCATTCAAAATCTAAATTATGATCTCAGTTTATGGTACATTCAAAATCTTAATGTTGACAAATTCTTAATACATTTTATTCCTGGACATGTAAATTAAATCCCTTGATGACAATGTAGTATATTTCCCTCTATTATTAATTTCTATTTTTTCTTTTTGTTCATTTAAATGATATTTATTGTATAATATATTTTTAAATACTATGTAAAGCTTTTGATTCTAAATTAAATCTGATACTGAAGAGTTAAAATATTTCTCCAGTATTGGACTTTTGCAGGGATTATTTTTGTTAACTTTTAAAAGAAATTGAATTTAACTTTTTAGCTTCCATGTTCATTATGTTGACTCCATTTCCCACAAACACATGTCCCTAAAATTATTTATATCCTAAACTAAATTATGATAATGCACATGATAGTGACATTGTTAATGACTGAAATGGTGACTATCTCTTGGAAGAAAATGTTCAAGTATTTTATGTCTATTATTTTGAGATTATCATGTTTAGTTTGGTAATAGCTTGTGTTTTAGTTTAGAATTATTTCTTTTTCCATTACTCTACACTTTAGTTTTAAATTATTTTGTTCTATGAATTTATTTTAATTGATGGTGTTCAATGAAGTCCAGCTCAAGGCATCGCATAAGAGTTCATATTATGGCTTCTTATAGTTGGTTCAGGTGCACATGAGCCTCAACCTAGTTGGTGAGGACTCCTTATGTTCATCCATGAGATCCATGTTTGAAACCAGGTGGAGGGATATTTCTGGGGGTACTGTAGTAGTATTATAGCAATATTGTAGCAGTACTTTAGCAGTATTGTAGCAGTATTGTGCGGGAACTGTAGTAGGAATTGTAGTAGCTACTGTTCGGTACTATAGCAACCGGAAGTATTCACCTTGGTCCCCTATTTTGGTCTTGGAGTTCTTAAGGCCTTCAGTACAACTGGGCCTTCAGGTAAGTAAAGCTTTCGGTCCACCTTTAAGGCCTTCAGACCACCTCAAGGCCTTCAGGCCATATTATCAGTGCAGTTACCCCGGACAGACTCTATAAAAAAGGAGTAGCCGCAGAGGAGGATTCAGAGTAAGTGCACTCACCAGAGTAGAACCAAATTGATTTGAATGAATGAGAGGGTATGGATATGCCATCGGGACCAGCCTATGCTTGCACGAGAAGCCAAGACAAACTGCCATGTGAAGGTGGAGAGCTACCATCACGATACAGATGCTAAGGAGGGGTAGTTCCTTGTTGTTATAGTCTGGTTGAATTACCTAGGAACTTTGGGTCATGTAATCTCTTAAGCCTACGGTCTAGGTAACATCTAAGACAATGGGCCTTTTAAGTCTTTCCCCTCATCCCTTGAAAGGGGGGTTAACAAAAAACCAATAAAAATGAAGGCCTTCGGGATATTCAGGTTATAGTTGGTTCAGGGTGTCGATCTAAGCTTTCGCTGGAATGTATGTCACTATTACCCACTGAATGATAATGTTGGGTGTTTTGGCATTGATTTTTTTTATTTTTGGTTCTTAAACTCATTCAAAAATAGGACTCGTAACTTTTTAGCCCTAGGTTTATATAGATTTTTATGCTTTACACATTGAATTCTAATACTGAGACTTGAACTAAGCATGGGAATAATTGGTGTTCATTTGTTTTTTAGAGTTTTATTTTACTTTTTAGAAATTTTATATTGTTAGTCACATTTTAAATCAAGTAAAAATGGCGATTAAGAGGGTAATGAGATTCATTTTTTATTATGGTAGTGTACAATAGTCTTCTTTTTTAAATTTTTGGATATCAAAGATCAACTCAATATCTTGGACCTGTCCCATTTTACCTTGGACCTTTATTTGGTTTTGGACTAATCCAGATCAAGATACTTACCATTTAATACAGTTTTATCCCCAATAATTTAAGCATGGAACCTCTCGTTAGGTGGTGATTATTACATGTTAGGGGTTTTATGCCATTGATGAATAAAAAAATTTGTTGAATATAATATCTACATTTTATTTATTCACTTGTAAATCCTTCATAGGCTCAAATATTTAATGATACATGAACCTGATCAAGATGTAATGGTGTGCAAGGACATTGATTTCTCTCTTTACGGGAAGCAGGTTTGTATAAAATCTATTTTTTTACAATCTTTATTGAATATTGTCTAATTGAACCTAGTCCCTTGCACCCCAGCCTAGTTGTATGTATCTATATTTTCTGTCAATTTCCATATATACCTCAACTTATCACATGATTCATAACATGGGCTTCATCTAGTAGTTATCACATTTAATGGGCATGATAAAAAATAAGAGGTTTTTGTTCTATTTCTGAAAAAAACTTAAATTCCTGGAGAAATCCACTTAATTACATTGCAAAAAATCAAGTTTAGTGTGTTCAATAAGTGAGGGTGTGTGCAATAAGGTCAGTGTGTGCACTAGAAAACTCTTGTTGTTTTTTAGTAAGGGAAATCAGTTTAATCCATGGAGAGTGTATAAGAACAATGGAAATCTACATGTGTGTTCTTTATGAAACATTTTGTACACTAGAACAATTATGTTGTGACATGAAATGATACTCTAATGAGAGTGTGCACTGGAACACTCATGCTGTGTTTTTGTAAAGGAAATTTGTTTCATCCATAGAGAGTGTGTGCAGTAAAGGAAAGTGTGTGCACTAGAACACTCATGTTGTGTTTCAGTAAGATAAATTAATTTCATCCATGAAGAGTGTTCCAGTGAAATTGCACCTTACTGTGTTTTTGATGTTTCATCCATGACACCATTCTGTTTCATCCATGATAATGTTGGGTTTTCATGAGAGTGTGCACTAGTACACACATATAATGTTTGTGTACAGAAAGGGAGTGTGTGTGTTCTTCATGAACAAAACTCCTGTAATTTTCTTGTCTACACACTCTTCCTTTCCACACACACTCCAAGTGCACTAGAACACTCATGCTCATTACAACACTGAACACACTCTCCCTTAATTAATTGTTATTTCCCTTACTGAAACTTATTTCCCTTACTTCACACACTCTTCATGAGTGTTCTAGTTCAATTTCTTTTATAAATTTAACCCTCAATGTTTATTCTCTATTACACTACTTACATTTGAATTGCCAGCTGTCTTTTTGTTAGATTTGAATGCTTATTATTTTTTCTTCTCAACTATGACACTCATGTTTATCTAGGTATGTTCACTTCTATTTTAGGACAAACTTATTGAACAATTTTAGGATATAATTGTTATCCATGTATGTTAATAGCTTAAACTTGTGTGGATTTTTGACTAATGAAGTTGGCTCTGATCACCAATGTTGAGAAAGTCACTGCATCTATTATTTTTAGTGGTTTGGATGCTGAGTTGATGTGTGGAGTTGACCTATGGTCAAATGAGGTACCGATTCAGTGTTTTATCATTGGTTTAAATAGTTTTTGAGTTATACTAACCAAGACTGGGACTAACTTAGTTTCACAGAATTTGGACAGTAAATTCTATTTAGGAAATTCTATTTAACACAGACTGTGAGATCATACAAGTTTTTTACTTAAAATATATCTAAGAAATTCAAGTTTTTGTTTCTAAGATATTATTTTAATTCATTAATGAATTATTCTGTGCTAATCTAAATTATTTTACTTCCTCCTCATTTGAGGTGTTGTTCTGTAATAACTAGACTGGAGTGTCTATGGATTAAGGTCTAGTTTCATTCATGTTTTTCATTTCAATTCATTTCTAAAATGAATTTATTTTTGGATTAAGAAGTATCAATGGATGAAGATCCAAATCTTTTTATCCTTCTAGAAAATAGTTTTCCTGTTTACATAATTTGAAATATTGTGTAGATGAATGAAGTTATGATTTATCACTAGTCATATGATAGTATGCTTATTGTTATGAGGTCTGTGGGATGTCACATTTTTTTTATCTTATTTAATTTTTTCTAACTCATTCCCATTGTTATCCCTATGTTTCTGTATTGAATAATTTTTAATGTAAATATTTGGTATTGCTACTGTTTATATATGGGTCTCTCCTCTTGGTATAAATCAAAAAGGTAACATAATCATATGATATGGGGCCATATTAATTTTGGTTTCCATGATTCCTATGATTTTCCACTTCTTTTTATATTGTTTTCTGGTAGGTTATCATGTGGTGAGAAACTTGGGTTATGCCTTCTAAGGATATAACAAGAAATAGATATCCTCTGATTCATAGAAAATGTGTAGTTGAATAGTGAATTTTGATTTGTATGTCTGGTTTTTTTATTATTCATGTTTTGGTTTAGGTGTTGAAGTTTTATTCATGTTTATTCATTTTTTTGGTTCTATTATGATAGATTTCACATCTAGAATATTGAGATGATGAATGAAAAATGCACATTCTATGCATATCATTTTTTTAATATTTTCATTTATTTTAATTTTGGTTTCAATTCATTTTTGTATTGTCATTTATTTTTTGGTGTGATCTTTAGTTGTGTGGTGTAGATCATGAAGCTGGATGGTGCGATATAGCAGCAACATGACATTTCCCAACCAGTACTTGAGATGACTTGACTTGATTTTTTGAGATTTCATTCTATGAAGATCAACTTTTATACATTATTTTTTGTTTCAATTCATGATGATATCTTGTAGTGATTTGTGGGTATGATTTTTGATTGTGTGGTGTAGATATTAGGGCTGAAGCGTTTGGAATAAAAATAACACGAGGTTCTTCAATGGTACTATAATTGACTGGGTTTGTTTCTTCTAGTGACCTACTTGGGGGTGATGAAATATATTTGGTGAAAGTAATTATCCTTCTACAATAATTGGTGCAGGAGGATTGCAGTCAAGGGATGAAACGACGATGCTGGAGGATTGTAGTCAAGATAAGACATGGGGAGTGGTAGTGTGGAAGTGGAAATTACATAGATGGATCTAGGTTTTTTTTGTTTTTATAGTTTTTTAGGTATCATTCAACTTCAACTATGTTTTGATTCATTTTGTATAAAATTCAATTATTAATGTGATTAATATATTTTTATGTTTGAGCATGTATGAAAATCATCTTCGGTTTGATAATTAAACAGGTGTATTATATATGATAAATTTATATAATATAAAATTTTAGCAATAAATATTTAAACACCCAAATATAATATCTTATATAAAATATAAATTACAAACTAATATTAATTAATGGTATTGGTTATGAAAGTTAATAATATTACCAACAGATAAATTTGTTATGGAAATCTATTTCTAATAATTTTAACCAACATTTATATTATTTTTTGGTATTATTATAATTTTAAGTGAATTATTTTATTTGTCGCAATAAGATTTTTCAACAGAGTTTTTAAAAAAAATTTATTGATAGAACAATTTTTTTGGGTAAAACGTTTTACCAATAGAAAATGAACTTTTACCAACAGATTTACCCCTGTTGGAAAAAGATAATTA
The DNA here is from genome assembly GCA_963277665.1 of Viscum album. Lineage (NCBI taxonomy): Eukaryota > Viridiplantae > Streptophyta > Magnoliopsida > Santalales > Viscaceae > Viscum > Viscum album. The sequence continues at coordinate 2,015,861,083 of OY728152.1, read as the reverse complement.
TTTTGTAGTGAAATTTCCTTCTATTTCTAGTGATTATTGTGGCATGAAAATCAAAAACGTCTGGATGTATTAATTCTATCAAGTAACATTTCCTTTCTATAGCTGTAAATGGTTTGAAAAAGTTTTTTTTTATTTGCATGAAATTTACAAATCTATTGTCATATTTTTCCATGCTAGGTAAAAAAATTATTATTAACATGTTTTTCATTTTCTTAAAATTAATACGACCTAAACAATTATTCTATAAATCAAAAGACTCTAGAAAGTAAGAAGAAATAATATTTGTATTCATTTTGAATAATCAATCGTACAAGTGACCCTTTCCAACAAAGATCCCACTTTTTGATAGAACAAAGTTATCTTCCTCAAATATAATCTTAAACACATGCTTATTTAATAAGATCCATAAGACTAAGTTCTTATGACCTTCAAACACATATATATTATCATTTAAGGTAAGGATATTTCCCAAGGTGAACTCATTATCAACCACTCTAATCCCTTGAACGTTTATGCTTGCAGAGTACCAAATGTAGTCTGATGTCCCATCTATGATTGATTGCATTATCTTGAAGATCAATTTGTTGTTGCACATGTGTGATTTAGCACCAGAATCGATCCACCAAAACGTGTTATCTTCAAGCACATTCGCTTTGAAAATCAAAGCCACAAAGTGCACATTTGAAGCATTATTTCTATCTTTCTTCTTACGGAGATTCCACTCCCGTTTGAAGTGTCCCAATTTTCCACAGAAGTAGCATGTCCCTTTCTTCTTCTTGAATTATGCATTTCTTTTTGAAGGATGGTTTGGATGTTTTTTCCCATTTGAGGACCCTGATGGATCAACTCCCCCCCAACGAGGATCTTGGATTTATCATCCTTAGGATCATTTTTCTCATTATACTTTTTATATTCCTCATAAATTTATAGGTAGTTAAGCTAATCAATGAGGGAAATATCTTTCTTCATGTGCTTCAGATAATATTTAACATTTTTCTGAGGGAGCTTATCAAAGATGGATGTGACAATAATATCATCATCCATGTTTATCTTGTTTTTCTTAAGATATTGTAATGTGTGTTTTATTTCATATAATTGTTTTATGATAGGTCTATTATCTTCAATTTTGTATGAAACAAACTTACTTTCTAGTAATTTTCTTCTTGTCACATCCTTGATGATGTTTTTTTTCTCCACGGCATCCCATATCTCCTTTGCGGTTGAAGGATGTTGATATATGTCGAAGAGGGCATCAACTAAAGTGTTGAGTTTGTGCCCTCGACACATAATATTATCGTTCTTCCATTTTTGACTTGTGTGGGAAGCTTTAAGAAACTCAACATCGAATGTGGGGGGAATCCAATTTGAGATCACATACACTATTTTGAGAGTTGAAAATAGAAAGTGCATCCTCTTTTGTCACCTCTTGAAATCATTGTTATCGAATTGCTCCACCTTTATCGCATTGTTGATCATCGTTATATCCATGTTGATGGAATCTAATATTAATATTGTTGGAGATATTAGTGGATGAAGGATATATGGTTTTAACTTTGGATAGTATAAGAAGGAGTTTACTGAGACATGTTTCATTATCACTCTCCATAAAAGCTGATTCACCCCACCAAAGCGATAGTACTTTGGGTTGTCGGTGAATCCATATTAGAATAAAACAGTGACTCGATACTCGACATAAGTACTTTCTGTAGAGTATATATTGAAGAATATTGGGAAAAAATAGATTAATAAAAATATTTTATTTATGCACCAATATTGATATTTGTTATGAATTTATTACGGAATATCAATTTATAGGTAGGCTTATAGTGCTTGAGAATGGTTGTAATTAATGTTCACATCCAATTATGACTCTATTTTACAATAATGTAATCGCTCATTCGAATAAGGCATCATACCGCATTGGAATTTGGTTAACACATTTCTTGGAAAGACATGTCTTTTGCCTATTTATTCATGTCCATCAGATCTTTCCTACTAGCGAACATATGTGTCCTCTAGTGAACAGACATGTTCATTCCAACCCCCTTTTCAAAATGAGATTTCAAAAATAACATTCTCCTTATAAAAACATGAAATTAAACAATTTAAATATTTTAAAAACCATTAAAATCCAACACCTATTTATTCACCTCTTGGTCCATTTCTTGCAAATGTCTTATTTCATTACCATGTATGATATTATATCCATATTCTTCATTAAAATCCAACATCAATTTATTCACCTCTTACTCAAAATGTCAACGTATAACCATGATTTGACAATAAATCCAACTTAAACCAATAATTTGGTTAGAATAATAGTATATTGATGAATTATATATTTTCCCTCTGAAAAACCATTAAATTTATTCATAAAGCATTCACTACATTTAACTAAGTGTAATACTTAAATCATAACATTTAATTGATTTTCTCATTCTAATTTATATATATATTTAGCATATAATATAAATAATAGAATAACCACTCCAATATTTAATAAAACCAACACAATCTATTTTCCATCATCTATCCAATACAACATTTAATTCAAAAATATCGAAGAAAATTATTTCTAAATATCCTAATTTATTTAACAAGAAGAAATGATTTTTTTAATCCTAAAACCCATTTTATATAAAGAGATACTTAATGGTAGTATAAAACCTGATAATTAAGGCCCAAAACACATAGCTATCCAAGGTCCAATCATGGAACCATACTACTAAAACCCTAATTATTCTCCAATGTCAGCCGTTGCCGCCAGAATCATTTTCCCGAAGCTTGCTGGCCGCCGTTAAGAGTCTTCCATAACGACTACGATCATTATCAAGAAGGTCAGGGATTATGGAACTGAGATGGAGAATAACAAGAACTGGAAGAGTCATGCATGAAACAGAGAATCATCAAAAGAAAACATGAAGAATCGGTAATGGTGACAATGAGAACCATCAACGGGGAGGCAAGACAACAGTAAACCATCAATATGGAAAATATCAACGACGGTGATGAAATAACAAGAGATCTTCTACAGAAATCATATTCAGTGATCTGTAAGAGGAATCAAGAAAAGAAAACCCTTGAAAAAAAGATAAACCATGATATGAAGAAGAAGAAACCATCGCTGCTCCACTAGAGAATGACTTTGGCCATGATCGAAGCCACAAGATGCTTTAGAAAAGCACAATTCCATTGAGAGGGTAGAGAGAAAGAGACATAAATTGATGCATTTGAAATTAATAAATATGGGGAAGCCCCATCGTGATTAATTCTTTGTGGAATCTGGCCGAAGATCACAACAGTAGTAGCGAAGACATGTTTCAAAGATACATACATTGATGCATTCCAAATTGAGGAAAAATCGCATCACCAAGCAGCCCAAATATATAAAATGAGGTGACTCCCTCTCCATTTATCATCATTCTCTTCCATATTTTGTTGATGTTAAGTATTGATGAAATTCTTATATATTTAAGATAATGATGATTCAAGACCAAAACAGGCACTTAATGCCAATTTTGATTAAAAAACATAGAAAATTCCAACTAAGGACCAAAAACATTATGAATTTTAAATTTAGTTGAGATTTGATGTTAGTCTAAAATAATGCAGGTTCATAACTGAAATCCGGGCCAACCTTAGGGAAATCCCCGTGAGTCCATGGGATAGGGAAACCTGTGAGAGTGGGGAAACTTCCTCCCTTATCTCTCCCTCATTTATCTCTCATTAGTTGTTCCTATTTGCCACACCCTAGATGCACACACCTCGCTAACCTTCGTCGCCTCCACCACTGCACTCATCATCGTCACTGCGATAGCCGTCTACATCTGGCCCGTCTCCCCCACTTCTTCCTCTGCTATACTTGCTGGTTTTAATTTATGCTCTATTCGGGGGAATCATAGCTGGGCATTCATCGGCGAGTGTCAATTTCGGGATGACCCCTTTGTTGTTGTGGCCTTGGTCACCGTCTTGGGCCTATTTTCCCGCAATCCTTTCTCGCAATTCCACCACCCCCTTCCTTGTTTTTCAATTGGATTGTCAGCTTAAAAACATTCCCTGAATGTATTTTTGTTAGTAATTCCCTAGGCAGTGTGGCTTCTGTGGTGTTAATGGCTCGTCTCTCGGTGGTGCATCATCCCAAGGTGGGGATCACAGTGTTTTCAAGGCAGTTGTAGGTTGGGTTGGATGTATTTGTAGGGTCCCAAGATGGAGGTTCGCCTGAGGATAGTTGTAGTCCTTTGACACCTATGATAAAATCAGATTATTATATATCTATTTATTATTATTGTGAATATCTATTTTTAAAGATCTTGTTTTTTATTCAGTGTTTATAATTATTGTTTTTTTAATTACATGAAAATGAAATAGTTTCAATGACCGTCTTGGGAAAAAAATTTCCTGGGCCGACCCTGATTGAAATTAGGATATGTTTTGATTCTTAAATGGTATTTCCCCTATATATTTTCAGCATTTAAAAAGATAAAATTTCTATTTAAAATTTTAATTGTTGAATTGTTTTTATTTATTTTATTTGTTTGATTTGTTTATTTAATTTGTATAGATATATGAATGTATGAATTTATAAATTATTACCCTTTGCACAATTTATTTTTTGAATGAGTTATTATTTTTTGTATGATATAATTTAAATTGAAAGTTTAGTAAATTTAAATATGGTGTTTATATGATTGAAATTTTATGTATAAAAACAATTTATATTTCTATTTTGATACGAGTGATATGGAGAGAAAAGAAATGATATTGAGGGGGAAAACGGATTTCTGGTGAAGTAATGTTAAGAGGAGAGAAATAAAAAGGGGAGAAATGGATTTATCTCCTACAATTGTTTTTAAATCATCCTAATATTTGGATGATTTGAAATTAAATGATGGAGGGTTATTAATATTTTAAAATTCCAATTTTATCCTTATTTTTTACATGTATCATAAAAGGTTTTTTTAAAAAGATTCACCAAACAAGATGAAGTGAAATGCAAATCATTGATTTCTATTACTAAGTTATTTATTCAACCATTAAGAGAGAAATCAAAATCATTTTTTCCTTTCTTTTCTTTTATCGACTATCAAATCATTTTTTTTCTTTTACTAAAATATCACCGAACATGGTGAGAAATAATATTGTTTAAAAATTGTATATATTTAAAATTTAAATGGTGAATAATTAGATTTGAATAGATTTATATGTATATAATATATATTATATTTAAAGTAACATAAATTAAAATTATAATACTGTACACACATAGGTAACTAGCTAAATAATTTATACAAAAAAGTATTATTAAAAATATACTAGTTATATTAAGTATCATATTTAAATTTATTAAAAAAATATAATATTATTTTTGTTAATGGTATAAAAATTTTTACTATAAATAATCATTTTAAATTATATTATGTATAAATAATTATTATTTCAAGTAATAAAGTATAAAATATAATTAATTAAATTTTGGAAAGTAGAAGTATGTCAAAAATTTTACACATACATACGTAATTTCATGAAATTGAAAATAACATAGGTTTATACTATTTTAATGGTTATTATATAAGTTTAAGTTATATTACTTTTATTTACTATAAATAATAAACTTATATTATATTAAGTATAAATATTTTTTAATTCTAAGTAATATAGTATAAAATATAATTACTTAAATTTTGGAAAGTAAATGAATGAAAAAAATATTATATATACACATGAAATTTTATAAAATTGAAAATAACATAAGTTTGCAGTATTTTAATAGTTATTATGTAAGTGTAAATTATATTACTTTTGTTAATTAAATGTAATAAATTTAATTAATAATAATATTTACAGTATTTATGTATAAATTAATAATACTTATATTTAGAAATGTATAGTTTATATCCAAATTAAAAAATATAAATTATAATATTTGATACACATAGTTAAATAAAGTGAATCTACCTAAATATATATATACATACACATTGAAAAGTTAAAATTTTGTAAAGCAAGTGTAGCTATTTATTATATATTAGATCTAGTTATAGGTAAAGTTATATAATTTGTAGAACATAATAAGTATACCAAAAAACATATTAAGAGTATCATATGATGACTGATCTTGAGATGACAAACCAAATCATAATTGAAATTGAATGTCTTTTTTGTGTATGTGGTTATATAATTTGTAATAATTGTATTTTTTTCCTCATTAACGGACTTTGAGTCATGCCTCTTTAAGTATGTAAGGGCTTGCATCTCCGACTAAAAAATGTTATGTATTTCAAATCCATAATCTATTCACGTGCATGTGAGTAACTTTATAATAAAAATATTTTTGGTAAGATGCGATGTTGTTTGAAAGTAGCCTGATGGTTGCTGAAATATGCGATAATAGAGAGTCTAGAAGTCCACCTTTAGGGTTTGGTTAGTTTATCAGATAATGATAAACTATTCAATATAATAAGTCTCAAGATCAAGTCTTGGTTATTTATTCATAAATCATTAAAATATGTGAAACATTTGATGATGTAGTATAAATATATATAACGTTTTATTAAATTTTCTTTGGTAATCATATCACTGCCAATATACTTTAATAGTGAGGTTATTTATATCAATCATGATTTTAGATATAGTTTGTCACAATAATAATGACAAATCTTTGTGAATGTATAAATATAAATAGATGTATATATATATATATTATTTATAAGTAAAGTTAAAAGATTTTTAACATAATAAATATCTCAAACAAACATGTTAGCAATCTAGAATGTTGACTGATCTTGAGATGACTGTCTAATGTATGATTGAAATTACAAGTTGTATTTTTTTTGTATTCGATTATTTAATTTTTAATAATTCGATGATCTTGAGATGACCAACCATTGTATGATTGAAATTGCATGTTGTATTTTTTTCAGTTATATAATTTGTAATAATTGCATTTTTTTCACCGTTGATGACATGTGTGTCATCTCTCTCTATGTATGTAAGGACCTGCGCGTCTGATTAAAAAAACAATATTTATCTCAAATCATAGACCCCCCCTAACTTGCATGTATCATTGTAATAAAAGGGATTTCGACAAGAATTTTTGTAATTTGAAGTTGGATTTTTACATCATAGCTGAGAAGAGAATGATGGTTGTAAAAATCTGAGCTAATAGAGGCACTAAAAGCCCTCTAGATTTTTATTGGTTTATCCAATAATGATAAACCAATCCATAAAATAAGTATCAATATCGTATCAATTATTTAATCGTAACCAATTTAAATTTTTTAAAAAATTCATGATGTAGTATATAATATCTTTTTAATTATTTTTTTCTAGGTAATCATGTTTACACAAATATATTGCAACAATGATGTAATTTATAATGAGCATAGTTTTAGCTGTAGTTCTCCACTTGAAATTGGGTCATATCTTCATGATTGTGTGACATTGGACGAAGTTCACATGAAGATTCATAGTTGGTTAAAACTGAGGGGGGATCAATCAATTACTTCAATTACATATCAAGATCTTCAATATCCTGAACGTTTTTGACACACTGAGTGTCCTCTGGTTGATAATGAGGATTGGATGGATGCATCATTGTTATTCAGGAAGTAGTGTAATAATGGTCTAATGAAATTATATGTGGTGTTTTTTGATATTGATGTGGTGAAATCTTATACTACAGAACCATGTTTTGTGAGTTTTGTAGAAGTCGGTCCTTTATAAGCCTCTCATTCATTGCATGCTCATATGAATCTTATGATACAAATGAATTATGAAGAAGGTGATAAACATTTAGAAGAAAATACATGGGATATTATTGCGTGTACTCATGATATACTAAATGATAGCTTATCTGATGACCAAGTATCTGGTGATGCATCAGAAGATGATGTGGGTGAAGGTGATATAGAGAATAAACCTTCCAAGGTTCATCTGATAGATAGGCATCCACCAGTTAGTGATAATCATCATATGCTATTGAATTCTTTTGTTGAAGGAATGTCACATGTAAAACATTTTGATTGGGATTTCATTACACTGACTACTAAATACCCTAGAATTATAGGGAATAGATCCACATCAACCGATAACACCATATGTGTCAGGAGAGAGTTTGAAAATAAAGTTTTTTTTGAAAAAAATGTGATAAACCAATACCACCTTGAGTGACATTTTTTATTTGTGGTTGATGAGTTGAAGAAGGAAAAATATTTCATTTGATGTGACAAATAAGATCTAGAATGTAAATTCTGATTGAGGGAAATATATGATAATTTTTTTTCATGTTGAAAGATAACCAAATTAGAAGGCCCACACACTTATGTACATCCAAGCTTGTCATAGGATCTCCCTTCACATGATGCAGAGTTTATACCAACTGTTATTGTAGAGATGATACAAACGTGTCAGGATTTTTTTGTGTACCTTTTCTCAGGAATAAATTCAACAATTGTTTAACTATAAGATATCCTGTAGTAAAGATTATAATGAAAAGAAGACAATTGTAAATGTGTATGAGGGTTGGAATAAATCATATTCAATGTTGTCGCATCTTATGGAATTTTTGTCTCTCAATAATCAGATTATTTATCATTTGGACACTATTGATTATGTCTCTGCAAATCACCGAGTTGATCAATCAAAAGTGAATTTCAGTAGAATGTTTTGGGCATTCAATCCATATAAGAACCCAGGTTTTTGTATGAGGTATGAATCCCTTTTTTCAGTTTGAATGTTTAAATATTTCCTAATGTGAATTCTCTCTATGTTCATGGAGGTATAAGGGGTGTCTGGGGCTTGTTCAGAGCTCAAAACCTGGTTTTTGGGGTGAAAATGGTCTAGTGCACTGTTAGTTCAAGTAGTTTGGGGCATGCCACACAATTAGATAAAATCCTGCGAGGTTGGACAGTGGGGAGCTATAGACCACACAATTAGAACAAACTGTGAAATTTGGGGTGCATGAACATGCATCCAAGTCTGTAATTTTGATAGTGGGTTTTGGCACGTTTTTCCCATGATTAGTCAACCCGTGCAGGTAAACTGTGTGGGTGCCCCTTCCATACAGCTAACCATGCGCTTAAACTATGCGACCCAAATATTTTGGGTAAAATGACCGTTTTACCTTAAAAAAAATTATACCTAAGTTTCCTTTCCTATTCCTCCTACATACCATAGCCCTCCCATTTGAAAACCCTCTTGGTCAATTATTTTTGGATTTTCTACTAATTCTCTATTTGACCTCTGATTCAAGTGCTACTCATCTCATTAGATCCACATTGGTTCTTCCCCTATTCTTCATTTTTATTCTGATCTGAGTAGAACCAGGAGCTAACACTGGACGAGCAATGTACTACTGAGCCACGATAGGTGATCTACACTTTTCCTATTGGTTTTGGTACTTTATTAGGCTACCTTCCATTTTTCTACCCATCAGACATTACGGAGTGACCCCTAATTTGAATTTATTAATTGAATTAAATGGAATTGGACCCATTAGGTATGCCCTTAGTTTCTTTTGTATTGATTTGGAGATTTTTTCCCCAACTAAAAGTCACCCATGGGGTGCGCCTCATGAATTTACCTTGGTTTTCCTTGTTAAACCACCCAAGGGGTGTGCTCTCATTCTTGCCTAGTTAGAGGAAGCCCAATGTGAATTAAACGAGATTTAATTTCTTGACTAGGAGATGTACTACCTCCTTGGATTATGTTATCATGTTATTCGATGCTTGATTTATTAAATGGATTAAATAGAATTTTTTGAATGAGTGGGTATACTCATTTGATGCTTTGAATGGGAATTGTTTTTGATGAGTGGGTATACTCATGGTATAAAAGGGTAATGGTTTTGTTTTATGAATGAAATGGGATGTATTTGAAATGGTAGTGGATACATGGGTTGGTATTCCAAGGGTCTTGATACCATTTAGATTCTTTAAATGTTACTCCTTGAAACTTGACAGAGTAGTGGATACCTTAGATAGAGTTCCCCCCCTTGGGTCTTGATTCGGTGGGATGCCTTGGGCCTTACTACCCCTTGGATCCATTTTTTTGGGCTCACAGTTGACATCGTCTAGTGACATGCTCGTTGGACCCCAATTCAAGCCTAAATGATTTTCCATCGAGATGATCTTGAGACTCGATGAGGATTCCTTGGTCTTCTACACCTTGGATTCAGACCTTCATGGCTTGACACTTGGGTTATATGAAACATCCATGGTAATTGTGATAAACTTTGATTATATAGAACAATCGTGAGAAATATGGTATGCTTAGTTGAATGGATCGGTCGTGGTTACTTTGACACTTCACTATATTGCAAGGTCATGGTTGACATGATACATATTGACGTACGGTGAGGTCATGTTGGTTATTTCTCTTTCTGTTATAGTTGCCTTGTTAGGAGCTTGGCCATCTTTTACAGGGGGCCTTGAGAGGCTATTTCAGTGTTACATGTTTATTTGTAGATATGCCATGGGTACTTACATTCATTTACTACTTACTTGTTTACATGTACACTATTTAGCTTATTATATTTCAAAACCTCAAAATGTATAGATATTTGGGTGGTTACCTACTAGGATTGTATCTCACACCCTGTTCGGGCCACCGTTGTGTACCCAGACAGACTATTTGGGCACAAAAAGAGATAGGGGAAAGAACCCACAGTTTGAGGGTTGATTTTCTTCCATGATTAGGAGCAGGGGAGCACATGACCGAGTTGAGGATCGTGATGCTATTTAGAGATAGCACATTTTTGGCATTTTTGGTATTTTGGATGCTTCTATTGTACTATACTTCTTTATACATGTTTTTAATGTTTTCTAGAAACACATATCATCATCATTGTATATGAGACACTTTTGGATTTGTTATGCATTCCTATCTTGTTTATTCATTAGTTGTCAGCTTGTTGTATCTGCTTTTTCTATTGACCATTATTACTATTCTGATGTGTTATACTCTGGTAATGAGGTCATAGTCTTCCCATAGACACACCATAGACCCTCGTTGTTGGTCGGCAGCCTCTGATATTAAAGGAGATGCACTTGAAGTCATGTGACCCACCGAGCTAGGAGCATCTTTCAGCGGCATTCGGGTCTGGGATGTTACAAAGTGGTATCAGAACCATGGTTTTTGGTTTATTTTGATATTTGGTGACAATAGATAGGGATAAGAAGGAAATGGGGTTTTGTAATGAGATTTTCTTGGGCTTAGCTAACCCACGTATTGGAAAATTCCAAATTATCTCGAATTAAATTGTTGTTCTATAGATTTTGACTATTAAAGTTGATTTGATTCCACTGTTGGGTGAAACAATTTAAATGTGATGTTATTATTGATATGACTTTCAGTTCTATTATGTTTCAACCCGATGAAATGAGGGTATTCCATCTCATTCATTATATAGACACCAGCTAGATTTTACATGCCATGATTTATGCCATGCCATTTTGGATGTATTACTTATTTGCATGCTGTTGTGATAGGTGATGTGATAGACGTACCGGATGATGTGATATATTTTGTGTAGTGGATAGAGAAAGTGACATCATCTTTTAGTTTATAAGGACTATGGGCCCTTTTGGACTTAAAGGTGGATCAACTTTTAATTCAATTAATTAAAGTGAATTTGATATGGTATGAATTGTATGGGAACTATATTTTGGTTCATGAGGTGTTATGGGCCCCCATGGATTGGAACTTAGTGAATCGTTTAGATTAAAATTTAAATTAAATTGTGATATAATGGGAATGAATGTGAAATGAAAATGAATTGGAATGGAAAATTGAAACAGTAAACAGAGACTCAACCTAGACTCAGCTCTTGAGTGGGAAAGAGGTAGTGTCTATAGTGACTTTTTTTACTTTTACAGTCCTAGAATTAAGTGCAGTCTGTGTAGTATGACCTGTTTTAAGAGGGTTTTGACCCGAACTATGATTTTGAGATGTTATCATTGATATCATTATTTTCTAAGGTTTGTGTTTGGCATTATTGAGGCATGCCACCATGACGACCTAGAGTCGTATGCTAGGTGGGTGGTGAAGACCACGCTCTGGAGGTGGTGGTCTATGGCTACAGGTAGATCCTCCTTTAGTTCCAGCAGTGGAACCAGCTATTGTTTCAGATGTAGGTGCTGAGGGACAGTACTGTGAGAGGTTGTATCGCTTCATGTAGATTTTTAGGGAGCACCGCATCTTGCCTTGTCTATGGATGAGCTGATGTGTGTGTTCCAACAGCAACATCCTCCAACCTTTTTAGGGGATGGTTGTCCATAGGCTGTTGATCTGTGTCTTGATACAATACATGCGATCTTCGATCATCTAGAGACACCTCCTGTGTAACGTCCCAGATTCAGGTGCCGCCCAGAGGTGCCCCGTACCCAGTTGGTCAGATGGCCTCAAGTACATTTCTCCAAACACTAAAGGATATCGACTAAAAGCGAGGGCATTTGGTGTGATAGTGGGGAAACTATGCCATCATTGACATAGTAATGCAGCGGAAATAAATAGATAACAATACCAGAAGCAGTAATAACATGAAATAAGTAAACAGTAGAAGACTAAAAGTAATAAACAACTTGAGCACATATATAAATGATACATGATACATATATCTAGGAAAGCAGTCAAACAAGTCACAATGATGGAATAAAATACTAAACCAAAGTAGAAAGAAAACAAATAAACTCAAACAGCATCGCAAGCCTCAGCTTGGTCCTATGCTTTCCATCTCCATAGCAGTCAAGTACCTGACATAGAAGGGTTCTTGCCCTTATCTATACCTTCAAAAATATAATCTGTTTGTGCCCAAAGGCATGACCCAAACAGGGTGTGAGACAAAACCCATTAGGAGTCCACCCAAAGATCTGTTCCTGGCAATCAGTTAATATATATGGTCGGTAATAAACAAAATGAAGCAGTAAACAAGAAAGTACTTGAAAGTAAACAATCCTACAATTTCAATTGCATTCATTTTCATATATCTAGAAAGAAGCTAATAAAAAACAAGTAACCCTCTAAGAAGTACTCACAACCTAACCCCTTTGGTTCAACCAATCAAACACAAGCTGTACTCTGAGAAGTACTAAGAGTCTAACCGCTCTGGTTCAGATTTAAAAAAGACTCTCTGAGGAAGCACTCATCGTCAATTCCCTCAGTGGTCTTATATAGATAACTATAGACACTTTGAAGAAGCAATCAACATCCAATTCCCCTTGCGGTCTTGCAACGTGGAACTAAAGACACTCTTATAGAGAACAAAGTCCATCCCCCCTATGGTCTCACAACATAAAAGTAAACAGAAACTTTGGAGGAGCCCTCAACATCCATTCCCCATATGGTCTACTACCACAGGTTCCCACAAAACTATGTAAGTCAATCACACAAAATGATATTCAACATCCAAAGTAAACCTTAAGAACTACTTGACTAAACAACTACAAGCATATAACAACATCAGATAATATAACTCCATCCTAACAACACTAGACATGGAAAACACGCAGCCTAATTGAAAAAGCTAGACCAAACAGTCAATATCAAAACAAACATGGGAAACACATCCATAACATGATAAATAGCCCTATTCACAATCAAACAACCTCTAATCAGGCACACAAGGCATAACATGCATTAACAGGGTAAATCCCTAAACACACAACACCCCGTTCTAGGGTATTTGTCACTTTTGAACATAATATTCAAAGACTAACTATGGAAAGACAAAAACCACCAAACATAGCATTGTACGATCGATATACTTCGTCGTCGGACCTTGAATCATAATAGAATGACATAGATCTACAAAAAAGTCTAAAATGTTCAACCAAGGATATCTCACGAAGGGAGAGAAATCCGAAAACGAGGCTCTAGAAGAAGGATGAGCTCACCTTGGTGATTCCAATGCAATAAACGACGGTTGAATCAGAGAACAAATGATTGATTGGGGGATCTGGGAAGAATCACGCTCCTCGATCACTCCTGGATGAGATGTCGTTAGAAGAAGGGGTTTCTGTGAATGAGACACGACCCCGGTTTGATATAACAATTAAAAAGAAAAGTGCACGACATGTTCTTTAAAGGTACACGACATGTACTTTCCTTAACCAGAACCCACTTTAGGCGGTCTCCAGGTCACCCCACATGACTATGTACTCGGTCGTTACATGGCCAGTACACTATCACCCATAGCAACTCGGTACATGAAATGTACTCTAAAGTACACAATGTGTACTCCTTAAATTTATAGATTCTCCTCTTCTCTAAAAAACACAACAGTAGAAAACCCATACATTAAAATAAGGGTTGAGTTCTTATAAACTTCCACCCTTAATGAAATCCGTTCCGGAATTTCCCTGGCAAGGAAGTGTAGAAGAAGAATCCTTAAAGAGATCCGGCCATTGCGATCGTACATCAGTCTCCCCCTGCTTAGTCTCATCCTGTACTCGCCCGTGTCACTATAACACTTGTACTAGATGAACAGACTGACCACAAAGAACCTTTGCACTACGATCAAAAATCTGGATACGATGCTCCTCGAACGATGCATCCACCTCCAACTCAACCTCCTCTGGTTCAAAAACATGAGACATGTTTGAGATATAGTGCTGAAGCTATGAAACATAGAAGAAGTCGTGTATAGTTTGATACCTCTGAGGTAACTATAACCGATAGGTAATCGGCCCAACCCTCTTCAAAACCTCAAACGGCCCGACGTATCTTGGAGAAATCTTTCCATGTCTCTTAATCCTCATGTGTCACAATCTTGGTTTGAAACGTAGGAAACCCTGATTTCTGACATCAAACTATAGAGGTCGTCTCCATCGATCAGCATAAGACTTCTATCTTGACTATGCAGTAGTCATCCTCTTACAAATCAACTCTATCTGCTCTGTGGTCTCTTGGACAAGACGAGGTCCCATCATAGCTGCCTCTCCTGCCTCTAGCCAACATAAGGGTGATCTGGACGGGATACCGTACAAAGCCTCATAAGGTGCCATCTGAATAGTTTCTTGAAAACTATTATTGTAGGAAAACTCTACAATAGGTATGTGATTCTTCCAAGAACCTTTAAAATCTAAGACGCATGCTGCAAGCTTGTCCTCTAGCACCGGTATCGTATTCTTAGACTGGCCATCTATCTAGGGATGGTAAGCTGTACTCAGAAGTACCTGTGTACCCAAATCCCACTGTAGTCCCTGCCAGACCCAAGAAGTAAAATGGGAATCCCTATTTGAAAAAATGGAGTGTGGAACTCCTTGTAAATGTAAAATCTCTCGGATGTAAAGCCTTCCCAGCTCATCAACACTGAAGGACTCCTTGATCGGTAAGAAGTGAGAAACATTCGTGA
Organism: Viscum album; assembly: GCA_963277665.1. Lineage (NCBI taxonomy): Eukaryota > Viridiplantae > Streptophyta > Magnoliopsida > Santalales > Viscaceae > Viscum > Viscum album. The sequence continues at coordinate 2,015,845,734 of OY728152.1, read as the reverse complement.
GTCTGTCAATAACAAACTAGACTACATCATTCCCTTGAGGTGACCTCAGTAAACCTATCAAAAAGTCTATCACAACATCATTCCACTTCCACTCCGGAATGGGTAACTGCTGCAAAATCCCTGCTGGTCGCTGATGCTCCGCCTTCACCTAATGACAAGTGGAACACCTCATGAAAAACTCAACAACATCTTTCTTCATACCTGGCCACCAATACTGATAGTGTAGATCTGATACATATTGGTGATAGCAGGATGAACTGCCCAAAATGTGGAATGAAAATCCTGCATCATCTCCTCGTATATGCCTGCTGATAACCATGCGTTCCCATGAAAATACAAGATTTCTTCCTCTCCTATTTTTCATCTATGAATAGGGTTCTCCACTGACAAACTCACCCGTAAGACTAGGCCTATAGAATATTATAGCTATCTCATTCGCACTCGATCAAGTAGATTAAAGGTAACAAGCATAGGAGAGAGAAACATATGCCCCTATTTTTTGTGCACCTCCAAATGCATCTCAGATAATAGAGCCACAAGCTGCCACTCACTACTGGCCTCTTGAACTACCTGTATATGAATCCTCCAACTCAACGCATCAGCCACTATGTTTTATTTCACTAGCGTGTAAGTAAGCTCAAAATAAAAGGACTGAGGGTACTCAACAAACCTTTGTTGTCTCAAATTTAGATCGCGCTGTGTGAAGATATATTTGAGACTTTTGTGATCGATGAAAACCACAAAATGTTCTACCAGAATATAATGACTCCAACAATATAAGACATGAAAAAATCCAACCAACTCAAGATCGTACGTCGGGTAATTCCTCTCATGTGGCTTCAACTGTCGAGACTTGTATGCAACGACTCCTTCCCCCTGCATAAGCATCACCCCTAGCCCGATACCTAATGCATCACAGTAAATAGTATAGCTCTTGCCCAGCTCTGGAAATACTCGTATCGGTGCTAAAGGCAACCTCATTTTCACCTCTTTCAAGGATTACTCACAAGAACCTGACCATAAGTACTTCTCACCCTTCTTAGACATACCTGTCAGTAGTGATGTTATGCATGCAAAGTCCTATATGAAACGTCTGTAGTATCCTGCCATCCTTATAAAACTTTATAATTCAAATACTTTCTTCCACTCCTCCCAGGAAACTACTGCTCTCACTTTCTATGGGTCTACTGATACTCCTATATCTAAGATGACATGACCCAAGAAGTGAATTTGATCCATCCAAAAGTGTCATTTTGAGAGCTTAGCATATAACTGATGCTCACTCGGTGTATTCAGAATGATCTCAAGATGTGTGGAATAGTCATGTTGAGTGTGAGAGTACTCCAAGATATCATCTACAAAGACTACCATGAATGAATCCAAGTATGGATGGAACACTCAGTTCATTAGTGCCATGAAAACTACACGCACATTCGTGAGACCGAACGACATAACCATATACTCGTATAGTCCATTCCTGCTCTGAAAGGATGTAAGAGGTATATCTGATGGTCTAACACGCAACTGATGATAACCAGATCTCAATTCAATCTTTGAGAACACCCGGACTCCTCGAAGTTGATCAAAGAGATCATCAAACCTCAGTAAGGGATAACGGTTCTTGACCGTCTACTGGTTCAACTTCCGATAATCCACACAAAGTTTGAGGGTACCATCCACCTTCTTCGAAAAAAGGACAGGAGAACCACAAGGAGAAGTACTGGGTCAGATGAAACTCCTTGCCTGTAACTCATCCAACTACTTCTTGAGATCTTATAACTCTATTGTAGCCATCCTATAAGGAGGAATGGACACCGGTGCTACTCCTGGCACAAGATCAATAGAAATTTCTACCGCTCGCTTTAGAGGTGAACCTGAAAAGTCCTCTGGAAAGACATCCATGAAACGATTGAACATTAGAGGAAAGTCCAACTGTGAATTTCCCTAGTCATCCAGATATATACTACCAATATGGGTTGTAACTCTTCCCAACCCATGATGCTAGGGTCCCGCTCTACTCACCTGGACATCCCATTCGACCTTGTGTAGAAAGAATTCTCTTTCTAGTGACACAAAACTCACCCTACGATGATATAAATTGACAACTTCCTGGAAGGGAACTAACCAGTCCATTCTAAGAATGAAATCATAGCCTGTAATCTCTAAGATGTATAGGTCTTATATGATGTGACACCCACCAACCTTGAGAGGGAACTCCTTGCACTATCATACACTAGTCGTTTTTGTCCCCAACAGAGTGTCCAACACCATGATATTAATAGAAGTAATGATACAAAGCCCAAGGATCTTAAAAAAAACAAATATAAAACTATGAGAATCCCCCATATCGAAAAGTGCAGAAACTTGAACTGAGGCAACAAGAATCGTACCGTAAACTGTAGAGGGTCTGGGATCCTGCTCTTTCTAGGTGTACTCCACTGCAAAAGTCTTGCCTGTACCATAGCCTTGTGACCCTGCCTGACCACATTGAGTTGATCCACCCTATTGTCGTTGAAATCCTGTCGATTGGCTACCACAACTGCGACCTCCACCTCAGCCTGAACGGCCGAAAGAACTCAAGTTTCTAGATTGATGAGAAACTGGCGGTGCTACTCCTAAACGATAAGTCATAGAGGAACCCCTGTCACCATCTTCTGATGAGAAAAACCGATAGAACTGCTGAAGATGACACATCTTTCCACAAGATAGGCACTCTATTGGGTCTCTCGGGAAATGTTGCCTCATATACCCACTCTTCCCGCACTGGTAACACACCACCTAGCTACTAGAATAAGTATCCCTCTTCCTCAGGTCTCCACGCATAGACTCACTGCGGCGCTTCCTGCTGTCAGTGGGACGGGTACCAACTCCAGATGTCGGGCCTCCCTAGCTCACAGCTCTAGAATCTCTTAGATTGCACTCCGTGATCAGCACATAGTTGACTATAGAATTGATGGAAGTCAACCTAAAGATGTTCACCTAAGATAAAATGTCATTCCTGAGACCATCCTCAAATTTCCTTGCTAGGAATAACTCATCACCTCTTGGGATGGGTGTGAAGAGATGTAGCTCTGTGAAGCGAGAAGAATACTACATAACTAAAAGAGTACGCTGCTCCAAACTCATGAACTATCAGGCTTGATCAGCCCTCAAAGTCTCCAGGTAGAAATAATCGTAAAGGCAAGCTGGAATTCACCCCAAGCCATAACCTGCTGGCATCCCGCATGTGATATAACATCCCACCATCTCTTGACGGAGTCTTGAAACATATATATATCAAGCTTCACCCTCCTCTCTAGAGGTGTCTCCAAAAGCTCGAAGATCGATAGCTTGGATTCTAACCAAGATTTTGTCGCCTAAGGACCTCCTTCCACTGAGAAAGTGGGAGGATGCTGCTGTTGAAAACCCCACCTCAATTTTTTCATAGATAGGGAAGGATGCAGTTCTCCCCTGAAAGATTGCATGAACCTCATAAAGCCCTATCGAAACTGTGCATCGACACCTGTGTCTGGAATAACAGCTAGTTCCAAGATGGGCACGACTAGAGGATCTACTGGTAGTCCTTGATTGGATATTTCTAGTGTGTGATCATAGCCTTGTATCTGACATAAAACCAGAGGAAATCTCAGTGGCATGAATCTATAAGGTTAAGCGCACACCTTAGTTCAAGTTTATCAAGGACTGGAACTTATAAGTGTAAGAAAAGAATAGGAGAAAGAAAACATTCATGTTTTTTTTCAAAACATGGATACACGGCATGTATTTCCCCTACAAGACATGTTCCTTTAAGCCTTCACATAGGCACGTACTCTTGCTAACCCTTGTTGTGTAACACCCCATACACACAGAATGTTCTCCCAAGACACGACATGTACTTGAATCATTTTCCTGGGCCCGAGTTCTTCTACATGACTAACCCACATGGTTCTCCTAGAGCAAGACTACATGACATGTTTGTGCCAGAGACAACGTATACTAGAAAAAACTTCATTGACCACTATTGTTCATCACATAACCAATTACACAGCTGAATCTACACGGTATGTTTGTTCTACAGACGGTGTGTACTAACTACCCATAATTCACCTGTGTTATTGGTCACACATCGGACACATGTTCTATACACACAGTGTGTACGTATGGTACATGGCATCTTCCTGAAATGATTTCCCAACCCCGTGTATTAGCCAACATAGGCAGTAACACGGTTAGAAACTACAAGGTGTTTACTTAAGAAAAACAGTTCCTTCCCAAACAGAAGGATACATGGCGTGTATTCAGCAATACACGCCATGTATTCTGGGTTTTTTCAGACAATAAGCCTTATAAAATACTATGGAACCCATATAGACATTGAAATGAACATTAAAGTGCCAAATTCCAATCCTTGAGGGCCCATACTCCCCGAAAATCAATGCTTGGCATTTTATACATGTTGTATACAAGCATAACAGTGCAATGATCCACCAAATTCCAATCGATGAGGTCCCATAACACTTCAAGTACCAAAGTTTGATGTTCATTAAAACAAAACCTTACCCAATCCAATACCCTATAAAATAGTAGGAATTCTATCAAGGAATCTCTCACAACAACATGCATATCTAGGACAATATCTATCACAACAAAATGTAATCAGTAATTCACCCTAAATGACATGGTAAGAATGAATGACTTGTGATATCTAGCAAGTGACTATATGATGCATGAGATGAAATACCCTCATCTCATCGAGTTAGAATAGAAACAGAACCTTAATATTACCAATGTTAATAGTGAAAAACATGTGAATCACCCAAAGGTGAAATGAAATCAACTGTAATAATTGAAAAACCAGCAAAATTGCAATAATTGAGGTAAATTAGCTTTTCCCTATACATGGGTTAGCTACTCCAAGGAAAAACTTATTACCAACTACCTATTCCTTTCTATCCCTGGCTATAGTCTCCAAACAGTAAGTGAAGAAGAAAATAATTCCTCTGATACACCTTTGTAACGTCCCGGTTCAGGGTGCCGCATAGAGGTGCGCCATACTTGGTTGGTCACATGACCTGAAGAGCGTTTCCACAAATGCCAGAGGCTGCTGACTAGCAGCGAGGGCCTTGGGTGTAATTGTGGGGAAACTATGCCCTCATTGGTAGAGTAATGCAGCAGAAATAAACAGATAAAAATAGTTAAAGCAGTAATAAAATGAAATAAGTAAACAATAGAAGACTGAAATAAATAAACAATTGGCACACATATATAAATGATACATGATACATATATCTATAAAAATATCCAAACAAGTCACAATGCTAGAATACAGTACTAAACCAAAGTACAATGAAAACAAATAAACTCTAGCAGCATCGCAAGCCTCAGCTTATTCTCATGCTATCCAGCTCCACAACAGTTAAGTACCTGACATTGAAGGGCACTTGGCCTTATTTATACCTGCAATAATATAATATTTTTGGGTCCGAAGGCATGACCCAAACAGGGTGTGATACGAATCCCAGTAAGCAACCACCAAAATATCTGTTCCTAATAGTCAGTGAATATATATAGCAGACAATAAGCAAATTGAAGCTATAAATAAGGAATTACTCAAAAGTAAACAATCATACAGTTTCAATTGCATTCATTTTCATATATCAAGTAAGTAGATAATAAAAAACAAGTAACCCTCTAGGAAGTACTCACATCCTAACCCCTATGTTTTAAAAAATCAAACACAAGCAACCCTCTGGGAAGTACTCACCATAGATTCTGCATGTGGTCTCGTATTAGTAACTATAGACACTTTTAGGAAGTACTCAACATCCAATTCCCTATGTGGTCTCGCAATGTGGAACTACATACACTCTGAGGGAGCACTAAGTCCACCCCCTATTATAAGGACCCGACCTTAAAACGTTACTTAATCATGAATTTTAGTCAAGAATATACATTATTACACATTTAGGATCTTTTTGAGTTTAGAGTTTTAGTGAATTAGGATACCTTAAATACATAATATACCACAATCATACAAGAGGATACAACTAAAAATAGTTTCCATTTTTTTCAAAATAAAAAACATTAAAACATAAAGCATGATTTCTTTGACTACACTCCATATCAAACATCAAGAATCCCTTTTTTCTCTTACCCATCCTTATATCCCATGAAAAACATTTTAAAAACATTAGATGAGTATAAAACTTAGTAAGGGATATAAATATAGAAAGCGTTAGTCAAGTGATTACATAAAAACCAATAAAACCCATATCATAAAAACTCAAATGCGTAGAATACTCATGTTGTTGACTTGGGACTTATTTACAATATCAAACTTATATTCACCCTTACATATGGAATAATGTTTTCATCAACTTCCATCTTCGGAATACCCAATGCATTGGAGAGCTATAATGGGGCTCACCCGTCATATCTTGTGCTATAATGGGCTCAACCCAACATATCTTGAGCTATAATGGGCTCAACCCAACATATCTTGAGCTATAATGGGTGAAACCCAACATATCTTGAGCTATAATGGGATTAAAACAACATAAATAATGTCCAAGGAACATATCATGGTAATAAAGTATCTTTAAAATAGGAGAAACCCCTCATTCCATACAAAAAAATCCTTTTCAAATTTATTAATGAGAGTTTTAAAAGCATTTTAAAAGGAAAGTCCCTTAAAAATATAACTGGAATGTGAGTTTAATACAATGGATTGGATATGTGTATATACTATAAATACACATAATACAACATAATATAAACAGAAATTTATCACACCAATAATCTTATAACCATATAATGAATAAAGAAGAAGGTTAACCCAAAGAATGGAAATTGGGTTAAGAATTCCCTTACCTTAGGTTTGTCTTACTTCAAAATTGTTTAAACATCATGTATAATGGTTAAAATAGTGTTACTAATATCTTTTAGAAACATATTCATGTTTATAACACCTTATATTATCACTTAATAACATCATTTCACCCTTTAATTATTAGTAGTTTGTTTCTTCCATTGTTTTGGGTGCTTTCTTTACATGTTTTCCATGATCAGTTCATGATGGATGATCCTGTCGATTGAAAGTGAAAATATAGAATTGGAATGGAAAGATATTTACATATTTCCAGTACCATAAATTATACCATTTATCATTATGAATTTTGATATGAGTATGATTCATAAGTTAAATCTTTAATGATGTTCGTTTAGATCATTTTAGTGGTTCTTTGATAATAACGACATCATTTTGTTTTATAAATTAAAACCATATGTACAAAAGAGTTTCAGAACCATGGATGAGATATAATACATATATTATAACCTGGTTCAACCATAGAAATGGTATCATGACTATCCTTGAAGGAATTAAAGCATATTGAAATCACATCGTCCACGATGTTGGTAATTCAACACATCACAGACAATGTTTTTTATTCCTTGAATAAGTGGGGGAGGAGAAGAAGATTGATGATGAATTTTCCATGAAAATGAGAAAAACTATAATATACATGATTCTGGAGAATTCATGCCTCTTGTATAAAGGGATGTGAGGAAAGAAAATAAAGGAACTCAAAATAAAAGAAAAATTGAGAAATCTCTCATGAAAATTCGGCAGCCTAACGACGTCACTTAAAATTTCATAAGTTATTTTGATGAGAGGAAACGAGTCTCTCATAATTCGTTCATAATATGGGAAGAACGGGGAACATTAAATGGAATATCCCAACATAAGACAATGAGAAAGAAAAATATTAACATAAAATGAATGAAAAGAAAGAATATAAAAGAGGATGTTAACTTCTTGATCTCTTCTCCTTGAGATCCTCCTTAAGGGTTTTCGTTTTGGTCTTTTGGTGAGACCATAAGATCTAGGTCATGGGTAAGAAGATTGGGGATAGAATTTGGCATAAATTAGACAATTCTCAAGTCTTAATAGGTGTGGGAGGAAGAGGGGAATGAGGGTGGTATTTATAGTGTAGGAGGGGAGGTATTTTACATTATTTTAATAATTATTACAATATTTTTCTCAAGACTATTAATAATCTCAATTAATGTGACCCAAAATAGTAATAATTTCATGTGAGTTCAAACCAAGTGGTCTTAAATCACTTATGATGGAATAAATAGTGTATTTTAACTGATAATTTCAATATTCGATATTTTACCGTATTTAACAATTCATCAAAAATTCAAGAATTTCTGAAAAATTCCAAAAATTCACCCTAACTATTTTTCAACGTACAGATTTCAAAAATGAACTCATTTTTTTGAAAATAAATTTTTAACTATTATTAATTTAATTTTTAAATAAAATCAAACTTAATTAAAAAATTAACAATTTTAAAACAATAACAACTTTTATATCACAATTAAAACTAATTTAAGATGTCATTATATTAAATCATTATGAAAATAAAATAATAAAACAGTTTACTATTTATTAGGGTCATATTACTATTCATAAGGGTATGTTATTATTCACTAAAAATTATGTTGGTTATGTTAGACTCGAAATATCTTACTGAACACAATTGTCGATGACCGTTTTTTGAAATTCAAAACATAAAAGCAGTAAAATTATGTTTAAAGGCTAGTTATAAATATCTACTTAAAAAAAGTTTAATTAATTTCATTTTTTAAAAAATCTTGGGGTGTTACACCTATGGTATCGCAACGTAAAAGTAAACATACACTCTGGAGAAGCCCTCAACATGCATTCCCCCTATGGTCTACTACACCAAGTTCCCACAGCCCTGTGTAAGACAATCGTGCACAACGATATTCAACAACCAAAGTGAACCTTAACAACTACTTGAATAATATCTTTCAAGAACTACTTGGCTAAACACCTACAAGAATATAACATCATCAGATAATATCATTCCATCCTAACGACATTAGGCATGAAAAACAACCGTCCTATTCGACAAAGCTAGACCAAACAATCAATATCAAAACAAACATGGGAAACACATCCATAGCATGGTAAATAGACCTATTCATAATCAAAAAACCTATACTTATGCACACAAGTCATAAAAGTCATTAACAGGGCTAAAATTCATAAACACGCAATACCCCATTCTAGGGTATTTGGCACTTTTTCACATAATATTCAAAGACTAACTACGGAAAGGCACAAAACACCTACCACATCATTGTACGATCTATATACTTCGACATCGGCCCTTTAATCAGCCTAGAATGATGTAGATATTCCAAAACATCTAAAACGTTCAACTAAGGATATCTCATGAAGGGAAATAAATCAGAAAATGAGGCTCTAGAAGAAGGATAGAGCTCACATTGCCGATTCCAACACAATCGACGATAGTTCAATCAGAGAACGATTGATCGATCAGGGGTTTTGGGAGGAATCATGATCCTCATTCACTCCGGGACGATATGTTGTTAGAAGGAGGGGTTTTTGTGAACGATCTGTGACCCCAATACGATATAATAATTAAAAAGAAAAGTCCATGGCATGTTTTTTAAAGGTACACGGCATGTACTTGCCTTAACTGGACCCTGATTTAGGTAGTCTCCATGTCACCCCACATGACCATGTACTCGGACATTACACATCCAGTACATGATCACTCCTGGAAATCAGGTACACGACGTGTACTCCAAAGTACATGGCATGTACTCCTTAAATTTCCATATTCTCATATTTTCTAAAAAACGTTAGAAATGAAAACCCATACCTGAAAAGATGGTTCGGGTTCTTACATTCTGAGAGGAGAGTGAAGCTTGAAACATATATGCTTTGTCGGGCAGCAAAGCACTGGTGGGATGTTCTGAACCAGGCTGACAACCTATGATACATGGTTTGAGTTGATTTCCAAACCAGGTACTATGACTATTTCTACCCCGAGACTCTACAAGAAGAGAGAGTTAGTGAGTTCATGCGTCTGGAGAAGGGCACGATGATAGTTATGGATTACTTAGCACACTTTATAGAGTGGAAACGTTTGCATAGACGTACCATAGTGATGAGTTATCGAGGGAAAGACACATTGAGGGAGGTCTCTAACATGATATCAGATCTCGGGTGAACGTGTTTTGGTTGACCTATATTATTGAAATTGTGAATCAGGCACTGATTACATAGCGGAACCTGAGGGATGGTAGGGGCACCGAGCAGGGAAGTGTTGTCTCTCAACCCAGTGGTAGGAAGTATCCTTTTGAGGATTCTCGTGAGATGAGTATCAGTCAGTATGTGAGTACTGGTAACTCAGTGTTCTATCATCAATGTGGTAGATAGGGCCACATGAAGAATCAATGGGACTGCGGCCCAATCGAGTGCCGAGATTGCAGCAGGATGGACCACATGCAACGTTTCTATAGGACCTCCCCTCCAAATGTGAGTGGTAGGGGTTAGCTCTGACACAAGGTTCAATAGCAATTTTCTCAAATCCATGTCAAGCTGGGAGCTGGAGTACTACCGATCAATCAGGCCGAGGCAGTGGTGGTTGTGGCTGAGGTAGACAGACACCAGTTGCACTAAAACATCAGAGTGTACCTACTCCGGGCGGTGAGGTTGTGTCACAGGGACGTGGTTCAGTCCAGATCTTTTCTATGCAGCATACCCCTAGGAGAAGGGGGAAGAACCATATATGGTGAGAGGTACAATCTTATTAGCCTCTACTATTGTATTTTCTCTTTTTGATACAGGTGAATCACATAGTTTCATATCTTCACCTGTGGTGAAAATCCTTGGGCTCATTATACTTTTTTTTCTGAGATTTTTATGATGCTAGACGATCTATTGGGAATCAGAATGGAGGATGTACACCAATGCAGGGAGTCCCCCCCTTGAGGTTAGTGGGTGTCACTTTTTTTGGAATCATTATGTCCATGAGATCACATGGTATGACTTCATACTCGGGATGGACTAACTAGTATATTATCTCTCTTATGTTGAGTGCTATTGCTGGAGGGTGAATTTTACATCACTAGAGGGTACATTCTATACTCACAAGGGTGAATGATATGTCTAGGCGAGCCAAGCTAGAATACAACATCATGGGTTGGGAGGGATAACAACTCAGATCACTAGTTTGTACTTGGATGACTAGGGAGAGCATCAAACAAATTTCTCTCCAGTAGTTGATCGTTTCAGGTATGTATTCCCAAATGAATTTTTTGGTTTAGCTCCTAAGAGATAGGTTGAGTTCTCCATTGAGATAGTGCTAGGAGCTTCACCAGTATCCATTACTCCTTACAGGATGGCTACGACGGAGTTACAAGAGCTCAAGAGGAAGCTAGAGGATTTGGAGGCAAAGTGGCTTATTTGACCCAGAACTTCTCTGTGGGGTTCATCGGTCCTTTTTGCAAAAATAGGAAGATGATACCCTTAGTATATGTGTGGATTATCAGAAAATGAACTAGTTGATGGTTATGAACTGATATCTCTTTCCATAGATAGATTACCTATTTGATCATCTTTGAGGTGCTCAGGCGTTTTAAAAAAATTGTTTCGATACCCAATTATTATCAGGTGCGTGTTAGACCATCAGACATACATCGCAAAATTTTTCGTAGTAGGTATGGTATATATGAGTATTTTTTCATGCCGTTTGGTCTCCCGAACTCACCATCGGTCTTCATGGAATTAATGAACCGAGTGTTTAATCCTTATCTAGATTCATTTGTGGTGGTTTTCGTGAATGATATCTTATTGTATTCTAATAATCAACATGACCATGCCAGAAAACTTTAGATCATATTAGATACACTGATAGATCATTAGTTATATGCTAAGCCCACAAATTGCCACTTCTGGATGGATGAAATTCACTTCCTAAGTCACATTATCCCAGTGACAAGAGTATCAGTGGACTTGGAGAAGGTGAGAGATGTAGTTTCCTAGGAGCATCCTAAGAAGGGTTTTTACATACAAATTTTGTTGATCATAGCTAGATATTACAGGAATTTCATATAAGACTTCTCATACTTAGAAGCACTGTTGACATACGTGACTAAGAAGGGTGTGAAGTTTTTATGGTCACATACTTGCGAGACACCCTTTCAGGAGATGAAAGAGAGATTGACATTAACATTGATATTGATTCATCCAGAGCCAGGTAGGAGTTACATAGTTTATTATGATGCATCAAGTATCAGTCTAGGAGCAGTTATTTTGAAGAGAGATAGAGTTGTGGCATATAGGTCTCTGCAATTGAGGCCACATGAGTGAAATTACTCAACACACAATCTCAAGTTAGCTATAGTCATTCATACTTTGCACTGTTGGAAAAAATAGATACTTGGAGAGAATTTTGTGGTTTAAACATACCATAAAATCCAGAATTACATATTTAAATAGTGTGTTATGAATCTGAGGAAGTGAAGGTGGGTTGAATACCTATAGTTTTTTTATTCTGAGCTTGCCTATACGCCTGGTAAAGTAAGTGACTGATACACTGAGCAGGATGAATCCGATATAGGCCAGTAGCGAGTGGAAGCTCATGGATTTGTCCTCTAAGATTCACTTTGAGGTGTAGGATAGTCATGGAAAAATTTTTCTATCACCCTTAGTTGTTACCTCAACCCTTCTAGATAGAGTGAGGATGAAGAAACTATCAGAATCTGAGGGTCTAGTTCCATGGGAGAGTGTGGTAGTTGAGGAACCTCTTCCTAGTTAGATTGTAGGCGAAGATGAGATTCTTCGTATATATGGTCACGTATGAGTTTTAGCGTAAATGTGTGAGGGGTTGATGCATTACATTCATACTTCATCTTAGGCAGTGCATCCTGGCGTTACCAAGATGTATCATGATTTACATTGACTGTACTGGTGGTCGGGTATGAAGAGAAATGTAGCTGGTTTTCTCATGAGATGTTTCACCTATCAGCAAGTGAAGGAAAAACACCAACAACCAGTTGGACTTTGATAGTAGTTTTTCATTACCAAGTAGAAGAGTGATGATTTTGTGATATATTTAAGGGTAGGTTTGCTAAGATTGTTGTAATTTATCAGCCATGATGGTTGTATTACTGAGAGGGGGGGGGGGGTTGAATCAGTGATATCTTTTCTTTTATGTTTTCTTACTATTGAAACAATTTTCTCCTCATATTAAAGATTTCTTTCCCTACTGAAAACAAAACTACCACACATCCACATGAACACAATAATTTACAATGTTCAATACTTAGTAAGAGTAGCTATGTCCTTGGTATGGTTTGGAAATGATCTAATACCACATTATCCATTAGAATACAATACTTTTGTGTGGAATACAATGAGTAGGATATTCATTTACACTCATGTAGCACTATGGTAAATACAATAGTGCATGTGCTTCAAGTATAAAAAATGATATAAGAATGTTTTATTAACAAACATGTTATGGTTCTTCTTGATAAACTTTCTCAACTTATGATATTTCAAAACAATTCTTCAATTTCTTACCAAAATTTAGTAAAAACATCTTCTATATTTTTTTAATAAAACTCAATCCAATTTTCCCAGTCCATTTTCTTAATACGGAAAATATACAGCTCTCTTGGAATATTGTTGAGACAATTCTGAACCACTTCTTCTTCAATCCAGAAATCCCAATACAATTTTCCCAGTCTGATGATCCATCCCAATATGGTAACTAGCTGAATACGATGATCAACTGAATATGATGATCAGTTGAATGAAATATTTTCTCTTCTCCTTTCATATTCTGTCTGACATGAATTCTTCAAGAAAACACAATTCAAAAAATTCTTCTCTCTAGAATTATTAATCGCTCCACATTCCCTATTCCTTTCGTGATAAATACTTCTATCAGATGAAATTATGAAGTGCTTTTCCTTTTATAGTCACCCTAAAATTGGTTTGAACATGATTCTTAAAAAGTTTTGCGCTCAACCAAATTTTCATGAATCATAAAATATACTTTAATTTAGGGTGAATCTTGACTTATTTGACACTTCTAAACTCTTATTGAACCTTCTTGAACCTTCTAAAAACATCAGATTTCTTCTAAATTCTTTAACAAATGTTTAACCTGATTCTGATTTGTCATTCATGTTTCCTAGATACAATTTATTCATTGTGATGCTCCATACCAACTGATGAAAAAAACAAACATATTCTTTGAACTTCAGGCTCCCTATTGACAATACTTTTGTATCTCCCTTCAAATTATTCAATTGAGATTCTAGATTTTGAAATACTCCAGTCCAATTTTGATTCTTATTTTTCATTACATTATACCTCATTATGATGAATACAAATGTAAAAAAACAGATTCTTCTTATTCTTTTCTCTTGACCAACATAGAAAATAACCAACAATTCATGGAGATGAAAATGATTGACTACATTGTTGATCAGTCTCTAATTTTTCTTTTTGAATCTGATCAAAACAATTCAACTTCTTTTCTTTCTCATCTGCCCCAATAAATCTATGTTTGATGAATATGATGGTATAACAAATCTGATGGGCTGGTATCTGCATCTTCAAATTTAGAAAATTCTTTCATTTCTAAACACGATACCAAAGATCATTCAACACTTCACTTGTTTCTATTTTCTAATTACAAAACTTATCAACTTATTTCTTCGACGATTTAAATCTCTTATCTTTTGGTCTGACTGAAAACTAACACCTTCATTACGATTAACCTCCTCAACCTTTAAATAAATCCACATCTAATAAACTCATTACGATGATCTTGAGACCAGAAATCTTTGGCTTTATCAACTTTGTTCTTTCAAAAATATCTTCTTGTATCATTACTTTTATCATGACTTTGACTATGTTGAAGATCAGCTTTAACATCGTCTGACTCACCAGAAAAATTATTATAACTTCATAGCAGCTTATTTTCAATATGAACCTAAATATGATTGTATTGAATATGATTGGACTGAATGCGATTAACAACACCTTCTCTCCCTCTTTCATCCATAAAGATTGTATCACAAGCTTCTCAGACAACTTATGACTTTTGTGAATTACAAAATAAAAAAGCATCATCAGTTTTATATCAAAGTCAAGAAGATTCTGATGTAGCACCTCATTACACTATCTTCTTCCATTCTAGATCTAAGGTGAGTTTGATGAACTTTTTCATCCTGGAAACATATTCCCAATACAATGAAATTTCTAAAGCATTGTGATCCTGATTTTCACCAAAAACAAAGTGAGGTGATTTATTTTCTTCTTAAACTTCCTTGACAACAAAAGACAGTTCCTGAATATAATCATCCTTATCAGATTGGTCCTAATAATCTTCTTGTTTGGATTTTGCTGTCAACCAAGATTCATAAATCACTGAACTTTGTAACATCAATTCATGGATTACGTATCAATAATTATAATCCTACATGATCTAACTCATTATAGAAAACCAGAATTATTGATAGAAAACCCATTCTGTCCAAAATTTGTGATCCTTTAAACCTTTCTCAGCATTCTTCCTTTTCTTTTCTTCCTCCTATTTTCTTTCTCAAAATTTCAAATTCCCTATAACACAATAATCATTTTCCTAAAACCACTCCATCAAATAGTTAGAATAGTTCACACACTTACAGTATTGGATCCGCAACTTACCCACAAATTCTCTTTTATGCATAGTTTCATAAGGATAGATTTATGAAACAATTATCCCCCTTGACAACACTATCCAAAGGTAACATGAGAGAGAAGAAAAACCATATACCTCAACCTTGATGACAAATAGGTTGGATTCCCATGTTAAACCTCAATATAGAAAAATCTTTCTTTTGTAAAGGTTCTGTAAAAATGTTAGCAACTTGTTTCGATGTAGGAACATACTCTAGATTCAATTCATTATTCTCCACATGCTCATTGATGAAATGATATTCGATATCAATATGTTTTGAATGAGAATGTTGTACCAGATTCCTGGTGAGGTTGATTTCACTTTGATTATCACAACCTATGATAAAGGGTAAATTCACTTCAATAAGTTTATCATCTTCATCCACATAAGTTGGGTAGTGACTTCAGTAGTATCAATATACTCAGCTTCATCCATATAAAGAGTTTTGGAATTCGGTTTCCTTGTATGCCAACTAACATAAATTTTCTCCAGAAAGAAAACTCTACCATATGTGGATCTTCAATCATCATCATTTCCTACAAAATAAGCATCTGAATACCCAAAAAAATCAATACTTTCTTATTTATCATACCTGATTTCAAAACATTTTGGGCCTTTGATGCATCTGAGAATTATTTTTCTATCAAGTAAATGTAATTCTTTAGGAGTGCTCTGAAATCTTGCACATAAGGTAATAGTAAAAACAATGTTGGGTCTTGAGGAATTCAAATACAATAAACTTCCAATAAGCATTTGAAACTCTTTCTGATCAACTTTCTCGACTTCTCCATCTTTATACAACTTTGTTCCCACTGAAATTAATGTGGAACAAAACTTCTTAAGAAGTTCCTAAGCATACTTTTATTGAGGAAAAAATGTGATTCTTCGTTTGAAAAAATTGTAACCTAAGAAAGTATTTCATTTCTTTCTGATCCATCTCTTCATTCAAAACATGAACCCATTACAATACTCCAAAACATCTTTCAAATTATTCGTCTTAACTCTTGAATAAAAAGAAGTATGTGTAATAGCATTTTTTGTTCATCTTGTTTGAACCTCTTGATATTGATGACCAATAATGTTTTGAGTTTCCACTTGTTTCCTCAGGCTTAGATGAGATTTTTGAGACTCTTCCTCATCATTGGATATGTATGAGTCTGATTCTTATTCTTCTTGAGTAGGATTAAAATATCCTATGTACATATCAGAAATGTTAACAAAACATTATTTATCTTGCTCAACTTCCTTATCAGTCTGAGTCTATTTATCTTCCTAGTCATTTACAATAACATTCACATCAATATAATCAAAAATTCTTTCTATTTATTTGTTGAAACATCTGTATCCTCTTCCTTTTAGAGAATATCCAAGAAAAATTCCATCATTACCTTTTTTCTCAAACTTTCCAAAGTTTCCAACTTTCTTTATTATAAATGGACTCCCAAAAACTCTTCAGTGTTTCAAACATAGAGTTTTATCATAAAACATTTCGTATAGAGTCATATAAGGAAGTATACTCATATTGAATTCCATGCTTTTAAAGATAAATTTAAAATTCTTCATTCTTATACTCACAACCATTATCAATTCTCAACTTCATCACTAAATAATCATATTTCTTCTCATATTTCCTCATAAAACATTTAATTTTTTTTACATCAACTGACTTATGTTTCATATACATAACACAAGTAATATGAGTAGAGTCATCAATGAAACTGATGAAGTACTTATCTTTATTTAATGATTGTTTTTTCATTAACCCACAAATACTAGAATGGATAAGTTTGTGGGGTTGTTTTGAACAAATTTCAACTTTCTTATGTAATGAGTTTGTAATTTTTCCCTTCTGAAAAATAGTGCAACACCAATCTCATCTTCCTAGAAAATCAGGGATATATCTAACACTATATCACTTTGATAACTTTCTCATGTTTCTTTGACATATTTTTCCTCTCCTTTTATGCCAAAATTGATTCTCTTCTACAATACCCAAGTAACAAGAGTTTTGTATTTCACAAACATGAAATAAATTTCTTTTTATATGTTGGACTCTCGTAACTATCTTTCCATATTCCTCTATTTTTACAAAAAATCCATTTTTCTAAAAATGAATATATTTTTCTCATCACAAAGTTATGAAACACTAAAAAATTTGTGTTTCAACCCATCAACATATAAAGGTTTCTTGGATTTCAACTTTTCTTTCCCAATAATAGATGATCCTACACCTTTGATTCTTTGGTATTCATCATTTCCAAATATCACTATTCCTTATTTAAAGTCTTTCAAATTCTTAAACAACTTTAAATATCCTATCATATTAGAAGAACACCTATTATCAATAATACAAGGTCGTTCTCCTTTTGTATCTTTCATAGCATTTTCTACAATAAGATATTTTTCATTATTTATCTATGACTTCTGAGAATTGTTAATAAAATTTTGTTGTGCTCGTAATAAAAAAAGACATCCTTTTATAAGATTTACAAGTTGTTCACACCTTTGAAAATTAGTTTCTAGGGGCTGGTACCTATTTTCAACTTTTACTCCAACCTTCTTAGGTTTCTTCAAAACAACTTTATCAAAATTCTTTATTTTAGGAGATTAACTCCCCCTCAAACATTGCCTTCTGTAATTCATGGAATAATATTAATGTTGTTGGTTGAACCAACACATATTTTCTATATTACCAAATCCAACACAATACTAGCAATATGCATAGAAATAATATTTACCTCTGAAACATCCTTAATAAGTGGAGTTATGAACATGTTTCTCAGCAACCTTCTTTTCTTTATTTTGATGATCAAAAAAATTTTTGTTATCAATCAAAATATTCATTCTCAGATCAGTTTTCTTTCATCCTTATCACAATTAGAAGTAATAGAAACATTTCCATATTCAAAATGTTTATAAACATTTTTGGACTCAGGATTTTTAGAAACTTCTTGAATTCTTTACATTTTTAATCTTGGCCACGTACATGAATTTCCTAAATTTATTCTTTTATGAACATATCTCTATTTATTCTCAACCATTGAAGGTATATTTTTTAATCCTTCTTATGTTCCTTTTTGTATGAAATTTCACCAACTTTAGAGACATAGTTTTTAAAACTTGTACCTTTTTTCTCATCTTTAAAAAGTTTTTTTGAATAAGTTTCAACTCTACATATTTTTCATTCATCTTCACTTTTAGATGTTAGTTACGATTATTTTCTTCCTCAAGAGATTTTTTAAAATCATCAATCTCTTTTATCAGTCTGGAATCAATAATAAATTCTTGTTTTTTTGTTGAGGTAATTTTATTTTTAAACTTCGTGATTTCTTTCTCTTGCCTTTCCTTCTTTATCAAGTACTCTTTCAATTCTTCTTTCAGATGATATTATAATTGAGTTTCTTCTTCTTCTGAAATACTTCTTCTGAACTCTTCATTATTCACTATTATAATAAAACTATTCTCAATAACATACTTATTAGATTTTTTAGATTCTTCATCACTATATTTTTCTTATCCATCTTTAGATAAGAAACTTCCTCTTTTGGATTTGTATAACTTTTTATCTTTTCCTCTAGATAAAGATTTGTCATTATGACCCTATTTATTCCAAAATATTCTTGTCCTTCTTTATTCTTCATTACTATCCTCTTATTTATTTCCTCGAGGAAAATTAGTCAAAAAGTGCCTAGTGGCTCCTCATTCAATGCATTTGAAGGAAAGATTCCCTTTATATTTACCTATATCTCTTCTCACATTTATATAAAACAAGGATAAAATATCCATAATATTTTTACATACCTCATTTTTATAATCAAAATCACCGAATTCTTCTTTAATAATATTATTCTTTGACTTATCCTTCTTATAATTAATGAATGAAATTTCTTTATCAACAATTTTTTTCTTTTCATAGATTTCTCCATTATCATTTAATAAGTAATGAGAGTGCTATGAAAATCATCTAGAGATAATGTTTCAGGATCTCTATCTTCTAATGAAGAAAATTTATTATAAAACTTATTAGGAATTATTATTGAGATATTTTCAACAACTTTAGAATTATCTAAATTTTCACTAAGACATCTGATAGTAGTGACAATTTTATTTACCATAGTAAATAATTCCCTAACAGATTCATACGCTCCCATTTTCAAATCTTCATACTTCATCCTTTAGTTTTTTAATTTTTCATTCTTTACTTTTCTATTACATTCGTTTATGTTTTTCAACTTTTCACATATACCTTTGTCTATAAAAACACACTTCACCCTTAGAAATTCACTTTTAGAAAGTGATGATAGTAAATAATTCTTGGAACCTCCATCATTCTCAAGATTATTCTTATCAACATATGTAAGAGGAAAATTTTCATCAATAGGAGGAAATTTATTTGTCACAACTTTAATAGAATCATACCCAACAGACATAAGATAAGGTAACATTCTATCTTTCCAGATATGATAATTCTTACCATCAAAATCTGGGATACCTTTATTGTTGATACAATTCAAATTCTCCATCAACTTCTCTTCAAAACTTTAAAAAGTGTAAACAAAGGGAAGCTTCACTCTGATACCAATTTTCATTTCCCATTCAAAATAGTTGTATCATAGATGGAGGGAGGGGTGAATCAATGATATATTTTATTTTATGTATCCTTACTTTTGAAACAACCTTCGCCTCCTGTTAAAGATTTTTTTCCAAGCTAAAAACAAATGAAGCACACATCGACAGGAAGAAAAAATTTTATAAAGTTCAATACTTAGTATGTGCAGATACTTCCTTGGTATGGTTTGTAAATTATCCAATAATAAATAATCCACTATTAAAAAAATCCTTTTGTGTGGAATGGAATGATTAGGGTATGGAGTTTCACTCATGTAACACTATGTTGAATACAACAATGCATGTGATTTAAGTAGAACAAAATGATATAATAATGTTTTTGTAACAAACATATTATGGTGATCCTTGATCAACTTTTAAAAATATGATCTTGAAAAACAAATTTTCACTTTCTTACCCAGAAGCTGGTAAGAACTTCTTCTGGACTTTTTAATAACACTCAGTCTAATTTCCCAGTCTAATTTTCCCAATCCGATTTCTCAATATGGAGAATATATAGCTCTATTAGAATATAGTTGAGACAATTCTGAACCAATTATTCTTTAATTTGGAAATACCAATTTGATTTTCCTTGTTCGTTGATCTAGCCAAATTCTGTAACTAGCTGAATATGATGATCTACTGAATATGATGATCAATTGAATAAAATCTTATCTCTTCCCCTTTCTTCTTCTGTCAGACATGAATTCATCAGGAAAACAAAATATGGAAAAGTCTTCCCTATATAATTCTTTAGTTCTCTTCCTTCTCTCTCCCTTTCATGAAAAATACTTCTGTCAGATGAAAGTATAAGTACTTTCCCTTTTATAGTTTCCATAAAATTGGTTTGTTCAGGATTCTTAAAAGGTTTCCCACTCAACCAAATTTTCCTGAATCATAAAATTTCCATTAATTTCAAGTACATACTGACTTCATCAACACTTCTCAACTCTTCTCCAACCTTCTCTAATTTTCTAAAAACTTTAGCTCACTTATAACTTCTTTAACAAATATTCAATCTGATTCTGATTTTTCATTCATTTTTCTTAAATACGATTTATTCATTATGATGATCCATACCATCTGATAAAAACAAAAAACAAACATATTCGTGGAACTTTCCCCCCCACCCCCTTGAAAATGCTTTTGTATCTACTTAAATCTATTTAAGTGAGATTCAAGAATTATCAATACTCCAGTCTAAATCAGATTCTAATTTGTCATTATGTTCTTTCTCATTACGATGAAGAAAAGGGAAAAACAATATATTATTATTCTTCTTTTCCCCTGACCCATTTGGGAAAAAACCAAAAATTCATGGTGATGAAAATGGTTGACTAAATTGTTGATCGATATCTGATTTTTCTTTTTGGATCAGCTCAAACAACTTCAACATTTTTATTTTTCATTAGTCTCAACAAATATTCCTTTAATGATTATGATGGTATACCGAATCTGATGGACCTGTATCAACTTCTTCAACTTCAGCAACTTCATTCTTTTTTGAATATGATACCAAATATCATTTATCACTTCACTCTTTTCTCATTTCTAATTACAAAACTTATTAACTTTTTTTCTCTGAAAATTTAAATATTTTGGATTATGGTCTGATTGAAATCCATCACCTTCATTATGATTAAACTCCTCATCCTTTAAATAAATATTCATCTGGTAAACACATTAGGATGATATTGAGATTACAAATCATTATCTTTATAAATTTTTTTCATTCACAAACTTATACTTGTATATGAATTCCATCATGACTTTTATTTCACTGAAGATTAGCTTTAGAATCATCTGAATTATGAACAAAAGTATTATAACTTCCCAATAACTTCTTTCCAATATGAACCTCAATATTATTGTCTTTAATTATATTGTCCTGAATATGATTGGAAACACCTTTTATCCCCCTTTCATTCCTCAATCTTTCATCATAAGTTACTCAGGAAAATTATTACTTTTATGAATTAAAATATTGTAAATAATCATCTGTTTTATATCGAAGTCAGGTAGACTCTGATGAAAAACCTCATTTTTATCTCTTCTTCCATTCTGGACCCGAGGTGAGTCCAATTAATCTTTTTCTATAGGAAACATATTCCCAATACAATCGTCTTTACTAATCACTGTGAGTCCTATTTTCACCAAAAACAAAGTGAGGTTATATCATTTATTCTTAATCTTCCTTGACAACAAAATAAAATTCATGAAAACAATCATCGTTATCAGCTTGGTCCAAACAGTCACCTTGAGGTAATGATGTCATTTGGGTTGTTGTTGGTAGACTCACAAAGGTCATCATTTCCTATAGAGGGCACTGGGTATAGAAATGATTTTGAGAACAACTTTCCAACCTCAAGCTGATGGTTAGTCAGAGCATATGATATAGGTTCTTGAGGACATTTTGCGGGCATCCATCCTATATTTTTGGGGGATCTTGGGAGAGCCATACACCCTAGTTTAATTTTCCCATAAAAATAGATTTCAGGATACTATACAGTTGGAACCTTATTAGGATTTGTAGGGTAGGACATGTTGATCTCCATTATTTTGGTTAAAGGTAGGTGAGAGATATTTACTATGACAATGTCTTGTGTAGGAGATTTCTGAGAAGGTCCATTTGATTCAGAAGTTGATTAATATGACATAATCTTGATAGAAATAAAACACCGATCACCACAGACAACCTCATGAGTTCGACATCAGGGATCCAGTTTTATTACGTGTTTCATTGAGGCTAGGATACAAGCGAATCAAAAGATAGAGTAAGTTATCACCATGATATGTCAGGTCATTCAAGAATCTAAATAGAGTTGTGCCGGTAGCATATTGGTTGAAGTTACCTCAGAGGTACTGATCCATGCAATACGTCTTCCACATATATCAGCTACACCGTTATCACTCAGACCCTTATCATACTTTTTAGATTGAGGAGGTTAAGCTACATGTTGATGCGTACTTTAAGAAGCATCTGGTTCGTATCATTGAAAGGAGCAAGAAGGTTCTTCAAGACTAGTCAGTTCCTTTAATATGAGTGTTATGGAAGCATGATAGTTTATAGGACAATATTGGGGAGCAGGAGGCTGACGTATGTGCTTAGTGTCTAGAGTTGATCTCAAACAAACCATGACCACCCATTAAAGGGAAAGTCTGGAACAAATTACTTTAAGAGGGGAAGATTTTAAGAACCTGAGTTTTCATTTTAGGTTTGAATCCCATCTTTTTCAGTTTGAATGTTTATATATGGCCTAATGTGAGTGTGCTTTGTGGAGATTGAGGTATAGGGGGAGTCTGGGGCTTGTTTGGTGCTTGGAAACTGGTTTTTGGGGTGAAAAATGTACGGGTGCATGGGTAGTTCAAAAGATGTGGGGCATGCCACTTGGTTAGATAAAACCATGTGAGGCTAGTCAGTTGTGTGATATAAAGCACACGATTAGACCAAACCGTGTGATTTGGGGTACACGGCCATGTAGCCATGTTTATAATATTTATATTGTGTTTTGACATGGTTTGTGCACGGTTAGTCAAACCGTGCCTTTAAACCATGTGGGTGCCCCTTCCCTACAGTTAATCGTGCACCTAAACAGTGCGACCTAAATATTTTGGGTAAAATGACCATTTCCCCCTTAAAATTATTTTTAACCTATGTTTCATTTACTATTTCTCCTACGGACAACATCCCTCCCATTTGAGACCCCTCCTGGTCAAATATTCATGGATTTGCAATCGATTCTCTGTCAAACCTCTAATTCAAGCTTCACTTGTCTCATTGGATCCACATCAGTTCTTCACCCGTTCTTTATTTTTCTTGTAATATGAGTTGAACCGGGAGATAAAACTGGATGAGCACTCTACTATCGAGACATAACAGGTGATTTAAACTTTCCCATTGGTTTTGGTACTTTATTAGGCTAGTTTCCATTGTTCCGTCCGCCAAAATTTTCAGTACGACCGTAAATTTAAATCGATTAATTTAATTAAATGAAATTAGGCCTATTAGGTATGAACTTAGGTTCTTTTGTAATTTGTGGAGGATTTTTCTCCAACAAAAGGCCACCCATGGGGTGTGCCTCATCAATTTACCTTGTTATACCTTGTTAAAAAACCTAATAGGTGTGTTCTCGTGATTTCCCAGAAAGAGGAAGCCCAATTTGAATTAAACGAGATTGAATTACTTGACTAGGATATGAAAAACCACCATGAATTATGTTATAATTTTTTCCATGTTTTATTGATTAAATGGCTTAAATGGAATTGGTTGAATGAGTGGGTATACTCATTGGATGCTTTGAATGTGAACTGTGTTTGATGAGTGGGTATAATCATGGTATGAAAGGGTAATGGTTTTGGTTGATGAATGAAATGAGATGTATTTGAAATGGTAGTGGATGCCTGGGTTGGTATAACAAGGGTATTGATTCCATTTAGATGCCTTGGATGTTACTCCTTAGATCTTGACATAGTATTTAATTCCTTGGATAGCATTTACTCGTTGGGTCTTGATTCCGTGGGATGCTTTGGGCCTTCCAACCCCTTGGATCCGGTTTGTTTGGGATCACAGTGGACATCTTTTGGTGACATGATCCTTAGACCCCAATTGAAGACTAACCAAGTTTCCATCGAGCTTCTCCTAGGATTCGATGAGGATTCCTTGGTCTTCTATGCCTGGGATCTAACCCTTCGTGGTTAGACACTTTGGTAATACAACACAGTTTTGTAAATTATGATACACTTTGATTATATAGAATGACCATGGGAAATATGGTAGGCTTGGTTGAATGGATCAACCATGGTCACTCGGAAACTTCACTATATGGTAAGGTAGTGGTTGACATGATACACATGTTTGTATGTCAAGTTTGTGTTGGTTTTTTCTGTTTCTGTTATAGCTTCCATGTTATAAGATTAACCATCTTTTGTTGGGGGGTTGAGAGGCTATTTTAGTGTTACATGTTTAGTATTAGATATTCCATGGTAACTTACATTCATTTACTACTTACATGTTTACTAAGACATTGTTTAGCTTATTATATTGAAAAACTTATAAATGTATAGATCATTGGGTGGTTACCTACTGAGATTGTATCTCACACCCTATTCGGGACATCGTTGGGTACCCGAAAAGACTATTTGGATGTAGGTAGAGATAGGGGAAAGCCCTCACAGTTTGAGAGTTGATTATTTCCATGCTTAGGAGCAGGGGAGCATGGGACCAAGCTGAGGCTCATGATGCTATTTAGAGATAAAACATTTTGGTCTTTTTGATATTTTGGATACTTGTATTTTACTATACTGCATTGTACCTGTTTTAAATGCTTTTTAGATACATGCATCGTTATCATTTTATATGATACACTTCTATCTTTGTTATGAATTACTTTCTTATTTATTTATCAGTTGTCTTCTTGTTGTATCTACTTCAACTATTGAATTTTATTACTATTCTCATGTGTTACACTCTGGTAATGAAAAAATAGTCTCCCCACGAACACACCCTAGGCCCTCACTACTAGTCATCAGCCATTGGTGTTCAAAGAGATGTACTTGAGGCCATGTGACCCACCAGTCTCAGGGCACCTTTCAATGGAATTTAGGTCCGGGACATTACATTCCATGTATCACTACCTTCCCCTATTTTAAAAAATTTATTCAAGTCAATGAAACTTTTCTTTATGGAAAGTATATAGGTGTTCTACGTATTGATGTCACATAAGATAGTAATCTTTCTCCTCTACCACTTATATTCGTTATTTTTGAAAATGTTAATTTTGAATCCTGAAGTTGGTTTTTGGCATGTATATGCATTCATATTACACAAAATCTGGGGGTGTGTCTTATAGAGGTTGTTAATAGTGATGGGGTTTCATGGAGAGAACCAAATACTTATCACTGATATTGAATTGTTTATATTTCAAGTAATGTGCATACAAATTTATGAGATGAGGCAATAAACAAGGTGATCATCTAGTTGGGCATGTTTTTATAAACTTACATTTTTTTGAAAGAAAATTTATAACCTTTTAAATACATTATTCTCTTATGGTTTATCATACAAGCCTCAACAAGAAAGGTTATATCAACATCTTAAAGAATATCAAAGGGATAATCAAGATGTGCATGATAATATGATGCATATTTCAAAGGATAAATGGTCATTAGCATATGATGTAGGTAAGAGATATGTCCATAGGACCACTAATATAGTGGAGTGCATAAATGGAGTTTTCAAGGATGTGCGAAAAGATTCTATCTTTGGGTTAGTGGAAGAGAAATTTTGTATATGTGTGAAGTAATTTGTTGAAAGGTCCCAGTTGGACTATTAAAGGATGAAAAATGGAATGAATTTTATTTAGAATTTTCAAAGTTCTATTGATTATATATTTTATGACGCATCAAGTGTGCATGTTCTAACCTTTGACCGAGTACAGAGCCACTTTAAGGTAAGTGTGTGCCACGATCGAGTTACAAAAAATAATGTTCGAGTGCTGGTGGTCATGTTGGATAATAGGTACTATGATTACAATAACTTCCAGGCATTGAAATATTCTTGTGCAGACGTTGTTATAGCTTTTGTATCAATAAACCTATTGTAGGAGCCCTATGTTGACCCATCAGTGCACCTTGATTTCTTGTTGGTGAATTTCATTCTATGACCTTTCCTACTAATCAATCTATTATCATCCCTGATATTTCCAGGTTTCATATTTTACCATTTTTCATCTATGATTTTTTTTTCATTTCTACCAAACTTAAATTACTGTCTTGATATTACTTGGTTGCGACCTCAGGGAATACTAAAGTTTTCTCAAATAAAAAATGATATGGAATGGCCTCAAAAATGGGGAGGGAGACTAAAATGTAATATTTTTCATGCAAAAGTGTATACTTTCAAGATATGTCCCTATGTGGGAGGACAAAGCTCCACTTCTCATCATCCATGATCAAGTCTATGTATTTCATCATAAATATGTATATTTTTTATATGCTGAAGTTTAATTAATGAATAATTTTATTTATTACTTGATATATTTCTAACCTATTTCGACCCTGGTTTTTTTCATTTATGGATTCAATTTGTATGAATTTTGTGATAATTTAACTATTAAAAAAATAAATAGAAAATGAAAATGAAGAAAAATGGGTTCAACCACTAAATGAATTGTCTTCAAATTTTTCATTTAATTCACATGGTCAATTGAATATATCATGGAGCCCCATGTTATATATGGGGTTTTCATCATGGATTATTTATATTAATATATTTAGAATTAAATTAAACATGATTACAGATCATTAAAATAATAAATTGATAGACTATGTATACAACATTCATCACTTATATTTATTTACATTTTTTTCATCATAATGATGAATTATACATGCTAATTGTCTACCTCATTTTTCTTATTGTAATTTTTTAAAAAATAGTTTACAAATTTTGTTGAATTATCTATAAAGAACTAATGATGTTATCAAATGTACATATGAAAGGTCCTCCATTGTCACATTCTAGGATAGTCATGTTTCACTGATTGTTTTAGAGGGACATCTAATACCTTCTTTGAGTTTACCTGGATTTCATCATTTCCATCATACTGCACCACCTCCCGCTATCATCCCTAATCTTCTACGTGTTGCATTCTGCAACATAGCGATGTTCGAATTTACATTTGTCAATCATCAGCTCATTTATACACTCATAGAGATATGGAGGTCAGAGACATGCATTCAATTTTATAGACGTGGATATTACTATTAAAATCTTGGATGTGTCCATTATGTTGGGCCTCCCTAATGATGGTTCTGTAGTTATAGGATGAGTTGGTGCAGATTAGTTTGATTTGTTCCCAGATTACTGGGCATTGAGGTCCACGATGATTGTAGATCTGTCATCAGTAGTAGATTCTGCATTCCATGGATAGAACAACACTTTTCTCATCTGGTCGATGATTCTGATGAGATCACTGTGTTTTGATTTACACGTGAATACATTTTAAGGATGATTGGTGGCATGATATTCATTTATCATTCAACTACATTTGTACATTTGCTGTATTTACCTTTATTGGAGGACTTGGACCATATAGGGTGGTAAAGATGTGGGTTTTTATGTCTCACACATACATAAAGGGTGATATGCAGTACATGTCACATCGATAAGATTCTGATCATAGGATGTGTTATTCTTATATAGATGTGGATATGGGAGCACAACCATCGCTTAGCTCCACATGCACGTGTGATATCACCTACTGATATTGTAGTAGAGTCTCTGTGTGGAAGATGGTATGTTATTTTATCCTTCTAATGTATAATTAAAATGTTTAACTTTCTATTATAAAATACAACTATAACAATGTTATCTACATGTAGATTCACTCACATCGACACTCAGATACAACTAGACACAATTTCCATGCTTATAGACTTATGATGGATAGTCTTCGGCTTTATGAGGCAAATGGTTATTATTTATATAGTTAAATTATTATTCTATACTGTACATGTCTTCATCTATTAATTGATTATTCATTTTTTGTAGATTTCATAGATTCCATATATTGAGGATATCATCTAGAGTCTTCCCATCATACTGTATGACAATGATTTCTACAAACTACTTCATTGTTCCTAGGGTTCATTTTCATATTGTCGAGTGGAATTAGACTAATAAGGTTATGAGGCAGTTCCGATTCTATCAGCCCATTCCTACTCAACCAAATCATTTACCTTCACTTCATTCCCTGAAGATTTTATGGAAGAAAGACTTTTATTGAAGGAGATATCATGCAGGATATATTGAGTTGTGGGACAGATGACATGAGTCCCGATTATGAGGGGCATGCACAGTATATATGCATTTATTTGATGAGCTAGATCCACCACCCTGACACCGCATTCTTTTATTCAGATTAATTACATGACATAGAAGAGGCTATCATGACTTGGTAATAATTATTCCATCCAATGTTGACCAATTTTTTATTAGGATTAATTAATAACATAATTTATTTTCATAGGATACTCGTATCACCCATCTCCTTCTTGGGACCCATTTTTAAAAATACTCCATACCATATCCCTTTATAAAATTAAAAACCCATTAAAAAAATATGAAGGTACCCCAAACTCTACCGAATAAGAAACCCTAACATCATTATCCTCTCTAGGTGACACATTCCCAAGATCTCCTCGCCTCATCATTCTTCCCCATAATGATTTTTTTTTCAAAATTTTAGAATCTATACATGATCCAAACTTAATTATTTTATCTTAAAAATTTATTAAATTTAATTTAATGGTCTGTGTTGAAGTGACCCTATACATTCAATATCCATGATCTTATTAGGTTTAATTTTGATTCAAAAAAACTCAAAAAATGTAATCTAAAGCTTTGATTCAAGTCAAATAGAAGTAGCAACATGAGAAATCAGTTTAGATTCACACATATAAATCTTGAATATACATATTATCAATTTGAAATATGAACAAAACAAGACCCGTAAAATGCAACTCTTGATCATAAATAATCACCCCAATAATCAACAATGAAGCAAGAAATATGCAGTGTTTAAAAATGTCCATATGTGAATACCAACCTACTAAGAAAAAGAAAACAACTTTTGATATTAACAAAATAACTCAAAGTAGATGAAAATAATGTCAAGAGAGATCAGAATAGAAGTATCATTCAATGAATTCAAGATAGATAAAATAAAAAACTAAAATAAATAAATGAAATGATGATTTAGCATGCTTTTTCTAATTGACCTATATTCATGAGGCAAGTTCATCATGATATTTCCACTATGAAAGAATAAAGAGGGTACAAGAAACATGAGAGACACGATTAAAGTAGGGCCATAGATACAAACATGACATACATGATGAATAAAACATGTAGTAGGTATAACATATCAAAAAAATTATAATGGAAAAAAATATGGGACTGAGATCCCCTTACTAGGGCCCAATCTCACCTTTTTTG